>QRFJ01000208.1:870404-1061298 GCA_006176705.1 Cocos nucifera
TTGGTACAAAAGTAATTAATTTTTTTGATAAAAAGATAATGATGATGCAAGATAAGCGTAGGTAAATATATTTAATACTGCTAACTAGCATCGGTAAATATTACATAGTGTCACTAAAGGACGTGCCAGGATGTCGCACGTGCCATCATTAGCGATACTATAGGACATTTACCGATGCTAATTAGCATTGCTAAATATATTTATCTATGCTTATCTTGCATTGCTAATATTTTTTTCCGACGTAAACTTAGCATCGCAAAAGAGAGACTTTTAAGCGATGTTTAATAAGCATAGGTAAATTGAAATTTTTTTCGATGCAATGCTTGCATTGCTAAATATTTGCTGAAGCTTTTTAAGCATAGGTAAATTAATAATTTTTGATACTAACTTTGCATTGCTAAAAAATTTTTACCGATGCTTTCTGTAAGCATAGGTAAATTTGCCAACGTAAAACTCTAAGTATGGGTAAATGGAATCAACGACGCCTCTTTTATCGATGCTTTTTTGTCGATGCATTTTACATCGGTAATTACCTTTTGTGATGCTTTTAGCATATTTAGCTATGCCTTTTTTGTGTAGCTAATTATCTTATTTCTTGTAGTGATTCTCTATTCTGGGATTAACCTAGATCGGGATAGCTCCTAATTACCAAGATCATCTTTGAGCACTCCAAGCCTAAGATGACTAACTGACTCGATCAAATAAGTATAAGATGTAGAAGGTTTCCTACTTGTCGCTTTTCTTAGACACCAACTGAATTAGCCAAATCAAATAACAGAATTAATTGAAAACCATCTTCTTTAAACCACTTGCCTTAGACATCGAGTAATTGATCAATTCAAACCCAGTCTAACTTTAGGGCTTTCTTATCCTATTAAGCTCAAATATCCTAGGGCCAACATCTAATTGATTTTAGATTAAGGTCTAGGTCAATATAATATGAAGGATGGTAGTTTATAGGCTAAAAAAGGATGATTAAATTTCTATCTTATCTTGTTTAATGGATTGTGCCCTTAAAGTATATTATAAAGATGCAATGCAAATAAAGCAAAGTATCTAAATATATTAAAAATTAATTTTATTTTATATTTTTGATTATGCTAAATTAATTAAGTATTATGAGATGTCAGTGATTTTTTAGGATTTATAGTGTTGCCTTTTTATAGATATTTTTTAGTTTTTGATTCTTTTGGTTTTGTAAAAGAAAGTAAATTCAAGTGATTAAATCTTAAAAAATAGCAAATTAATCTAAACTACAAAAAGCAAGAAATTAATTATGAAAGATAGTAACAACTAAATAAAATTAAAGAATAACAAAAAAATTAATTAATTATATATATTTTTTAAAAATTGAAGCAATCGTGCTATAATCCCCGACAATGGCACCAAGAAGAAAAGAAAAGAAAAAAAGAAGAAGAGAGAGTTTCTCTCTCTTCCCTCTCTCCTCTTTCTCATCCAATTTCTCTCTCTATGACTTTATCTCTCTAGCAAGTTTCACTTTCTTTCTCTAAAAGTTTTTCTTTTTAGATTGTTTCTCTTTTTCAAGTTTTTTACATCTTCAAAAGACTCTCAATGACCTTGGTCCCCTAGTGAAGGGGTACTAACCCATGAACATCGAGCAACATGTCGACCCCCACCTTAGCTATTATTGTTTTATTAGATTTTATTTATCCTTCATTGCTATTGAGCTACTTATACTAATGAAGTTGTTTTGATCAGACCAATTCAGACCATTGGCACTACTGCCTAGTCAATAGTATTCCACCCATTTAATTTCTCTCTCTTCTTCTCCATCATTCTCTCTCTACTTGATCAGTAAATCCATTGAAGGGTCCTAAGCTTTGTTGCTTTGAATTTGAGTTGACCTCAGTAGAGGAGTTTTGAACCTCTACGTTAATCGGATAATATATCCACACCATTTGAGCCTTTGTCAAACATTACAAGATCTAGTTTTTATTAATCTTGGTTGAGTCATTGCATCTTAGTTGATCCTGATTAGATAAATCTACTTGATCAAATTGACTCATGATCATTGAACAAAATACTGGTCTTACTTAGGTTCTTGTTCAGACATAATTAAATTTGATCTCCCTTAATCTCAGTTGAATCGCATGTATTCTAAACTAATCATGATTAGATAAAATTATCTTGATTGGATCAACCGGGATGTTGAAAGCTACCATTTTTTTCAGCCTTTTGAAGGTGTTGAAACTAAGAATTTTTTTTTATTTTTAATTAGTAGTGACTTAAAATTTATAGAAGAACATATTTTGAATAATAGTTTCTGAAGGATCCTCTTAGGATTAATTGAATTTTTCTGTTCATTGTTTCTACAAAGATAAGTAATGAACCATCTTTTCAAGATATTTTATTTAAATAATTTTATTTTATAAAAAATTAGTTATTGATTTATATTTATATGAAACTATATTTTTGAAAAATTATGATTTATTAATTTGTTATGGAATATGTATATGTTGGCTAGAATTATGGCATATATATACGTTATCTTGCAAAAGTATTTTCATATGTTTCGAATTTGAGCTCTCAACCTAACTATATTTTCTAGACCCTATCAATGGGGGTTATGCATGATTCTCTAAATCCTACCAATGGTAATTGTATATCTATTTTCTAGACCCTACTAATGGGGGTTATGCATTGGCACTCTAATTGAGCTCATTATTTTTGGTCTAGTCCTGCCATAGGATAAAATGTGGTCATAGTAAAAGGTTATTAAGTTATCTATGATTTGTTTTGAATTAGATTTCTGATTTTATATATATATATATATATATATATATATATATATGTATGTATGTATGTATGTATGTATGTATGTATGTATGTATGTATGTATGTATGTATGTATTTGAAAAGTATTTGATTTGCATAAATTATCATATATGTTCTTATGTTTATTTATGATATTTATTTTTGAATGTTATATCTTATAATATTTTCTAAAATGCTTAGCTGAGATATTCATTACTTATTGGTCTATTGAGCTCATTACCTCTTCTTTTTTTCAGATTCAAATACTTAATTATCAATGTGGGTGTTGATTGGGAGTGAGATTAAAGGTGAGATTTGATAGTATCTATATCATCGAATTTAGATGTAGTATTATCATTTTTTATTTTTAGTAGATATTTATTTTATATAAGAATTTTAAATTTGATTATTAGTTGGATTGGTTAATTAATTGAATTTTGATTTTTAGTTATTTAAATTATTTTCACTATGATGCATTGATTTTATATTTGGAATGTCTTACACTCTTATGGAGAGAGTTCTCTATAAGTATGCGGCAGTTGTCATAACTTCTAGCTCGCGAACTCCGGGTTGGGGGCATGACAATTAATATGGTATCAAAATATAAGTAGATGAAACATAAGACACAGAATTGGGCAAAGGATTAGTGTAGGTAGATAGTAGTGACATTGAATGTAGATCTATGATTGATTTCAAAGTTGACATTGTAAGTTATTATTTTGATATATTTTAGTATTTATATAACATATTTATATTATGTATTTAATATTATTTATTGATTTGATGTATTTTTGTTAATTTTTCCTTAATAGGCATTGCATAATACTCATTTGCTATTATTTAGTATATAGTTAATCTTTAAATAATAGCTAATTAATTGCAATATGTGCCACTTCTTTTGGTAACATACTATTTTTCTAATTAAATATATATTAAGTTATTAATATTTAATATAATTATTGAAAATTACTTTATCAAATATATTATTAAATAGTTTATGATCAAAATGTACTTTATTCTTATTGAAATGACTATTTCCTTTTTATGTGTGGGGTCACCATTTCTTCATGAAGCAATAATGATTTCAAAGAAAATGTGATTTCATTATTTTAACTTTGCCAAATGCTGAGTGAAAATCCTTGTATGAACAAGGATTGATTGTACTACTTTAACACCTAGCTATTTTAGGTTTGAGTATGTTTCCCTTTGCCCATCGTTATCCGAATCCTCAATTCTTATTCTTCCATTCTTGAGTTTTGAATCTATCTTTTTACAAAAGGGTCAAAGCCAAAATTTTCATTCTATTTGAAATTTCATCTGATGAATCAAATAATGTGCTAGTCTACTAGACCAATGCATCACTAATCAGCCCAAGTCCCTAAGCCCACAAGAAAAAAAGGGAGAGCTGAAAGAAGACTCCTAATGGTTCTTTGATGAATCTGGGAAGGAATCGGAGTCCTACTAGGGTCATTGGTGATCATCATGCCTCTTCTCTTCTTCTCCTTATTAAGATCACAGCTTCTCATTACCATGCTTGCTAGAAATCAAGGTTGAGGTAAAAGCATCTACTTTCTTTCTCTCTTTTTCCCTTCTTTTCATGCCTTTGGGCATCACCATCGACTGCTGGTTTTGCCAGAAATCGATCAAGATCCACATCTCCTATTTTTAGGGTCATCTTCTTTCTTTTTTCAACTATCAGCAGCACCATCCCTTGACCTTCGTTGGGCCACACAGCCTCCCTATGACCTTTCATGTTAAGTCCACCAGCGAGTGGCCAATGGTCGAAAAGAAAAGGAGTCCCAAATCCCCTATGTTTTGAATTTTGTTTCCCCTTGTTTTCTCATCAGCCGATCATCGCTCATGTCAACTACCGACTATCACCATCACCGGCCATGCCTCATCATGTGCTACCAGACCATGACCACAACCGCCTCCTTCTCCCCCTCTTCAATCCAAAAAAAAAAAAACAAGAGAGAATAAAAAGAAAAGGAGAGAGAAAGAAGACACATCACTCTCTCGAGCGTTCTTCTCGATTCTCCTAATTTCTCTCTCTAAAACCTATTCAAAATCTTATTCCCTTGGCTATGGATCTGAGTTGACTCAAAGTGGCTCAGGACCTCCATGGTACTTGAGTAGCTTGTCAGATCGATCACCCAGTCGACAATCTCCTCATCTTATTATTTTATACCATTAAATTTTATTGATAAAAAATTAATCATACTTTTACTATGTTAAATAGGATATCAGTAGATTTGTCTAGCGAGGTCTGAAGATCTAGGGTAGATGAGGTAAGTAGAACTTACATTCCTTATTTATTTTCAAACTATCATGTTTTCTATGCATATGGACTACTATTATAATATCATGATTTTCTTAAAATAAAAGGATCAGCATATATATTATAAAGATCATGCTTTATTATGAAAAGTGATTTCATGAATATTTTTAATGAATATAGCATGCTTATGAAATATGAATCTGATTATTTTATTTAGTAATCTTTAACCTATATATATATATATATATATATATATATATATATATATATATATATATATATATATATATATATATATATATATATATTAAAGAAAAAGATATAAAAATTTCAAAGGTTCTTAAATAGCTATGAATAAATCCCTAGAATTAGAGAAAATCGACATTTGGGGTTACAATCCATATGAACACGACCCTGCCAATGGATATAAAGTTGGCATACAAAATAAAAATTTTTCGATTAAGAATACGGGCTCTGCTATGGATGTAAAGTGACCATAGCATGAATATCTATGAACCAATTGTCGACATTCTAACCAAGCCACCATCATATGACAAGTTTGTCTACCTAAGGAAGAAGCTTGGTGTGACTGATTTTGCATCAAGGGGGGGGTGTTGGATGAGTGCTGCAAAATTTCAGGAGTTTGTTATGCAGATTCACCCCACTCTGAGAGGAAGTAACCCCATGTTTATTTCTGTCATCTAGGTGGCAAATTATGAATTTGTATTCACTTAGTCTTTGCAAAAAAGCTAGGCACGATCAATTCATGATCTACCCAAGTTCTCAATTCTGTTTTCATCCTCTATGCCATGTTCTTCTTTATTTTCTAGCTCTATAAAGCCTATTTAAAGGCAGTAGATATTAATCATTGTGGGGAGCTTACTTTTAGTGTATTCTCAATTTATCTTTGTGCTCCAACAAATCTATTTTCTCTTGCTTTTAGTTTTTTTCCACAGAATTCAATGTATGAGTGTAGAAGTGCTTGATTTCGTCAGCAGCAAGCTTGACCAAGCCCACCATTGCTTCAGCTCGAAAAGAAAGCAGAGCAACCGATAGTGATAATGTATTTATCATTTGAATTATCTGCATAAATTTTAAAAATCCTATGGTCATAATCATCCTCCTTTCTCTTTATCACATGCATCTAACTTGCCCGATGCTAGTAAGTTATGCATATAGATTCTCTCCAGAGTCTTAGTTAAAGCTGCACAAATTAGCTTTTTTCTATTTTCTGTTTGGAAAATAACAATGAGAGTCCCATGATAATCCATCAAACATAAGATCTCTACCCACACAAGCGTCCGCTAAACTCTTTTTGCATTTTTTTATGCGATTATAGCTCCAATTTTCAAATTACGAAATTAACTTCTAAGATTTTCTTTTTCTATCAAAAATTTTTGTCTTAGAGAAGAGAGAACAAAATATTTTTGGACATAAACTTGCCAAGGAAAGGCGAATTCCAAAAGTCTAGTGACACATAGCTAAACATCGTGATTGAGATTCCTCACCAAGGAGGGGCCGGGGGAGTTACCATCCCATAATTCTAGGCACGGGAGAAGCAATACATAGGAAAACATTGTGAGGGAGACTTTCACCAAGAACCACGTAGTTCATATCATCCATCAATCAGAGAAGTAATACATAATTTGCTCCCCCCTCCCCCATCGAAGAAAGAATGTCCTACGCGCATCAAAACCCCCAGGCCACCAACAAAGAATGTCCGTGGTGCTCTACCTTCACATGCATATGCCTATCATTTTTCCTGGAGAAGTTAACGAGACTCTTGATCATGTCTTATCTTCCATCTGCCACCGTCCAACAGTTTCCTGCCCCTGAAATTTATTATATATACCCCTTGCGTGGTGTCACACCCTTAACCGAGATCTTCAATTCTTGAAGTTCTTTTCTATAGAAGAAGATGGAGGCCGACGCACCATTCTTCAGTCCCGTGTGGTGATGATGGAAGCATTCATTTCTTTGCAGACTACCACCCCACCATTTGGGGTGACTACTTCATTGAAAATTATTCATTACCTTCAAATCTTTAGGGAACCTCTCCTTCTCTGCTGCAAAGACGTTTGTTTCTCCTAGTCTCTTAACAAATAAGCAACGGAGATTTTTTTTTTTTTTCTTTCATCCTCGTATTGATGCTTTTTCAATTGATGCAAATTTCTGTGCTAGAGAGTTGTGATATACATTTTAAATTAAAGATTGATGGCTGTGTGTCTTATTACAATGGAATATATGAGAGTGGCCTACAAAGGCAAGAGCACCATGGTCATTAGTCAAACTTCTCTCCTGATGAGCAAGGTGCCAATAGGCTTGGATAAGTCCAGTTTAAATCAAATGTGCCACAAAATTTGTAGGCTGAATATGTGGTGGGATCGGTACATGTGGTCTGCGTGTCTATTTAAAAATTTTCATGCATGGTTTGGAGATAAATTTGTCCAATTATCTACACAAATCCTTGGGTGCTTATCACTTAACATGTCTCATTTGCTAATCTCACTAGCTACTAACTTGCAAAAGGTGTCTCTCTCTTTGCTCGTTCCTACTTGTATGGAAGCTTCTCTTCACAAGAGTCTCGGTATGGCTTGAAAATGCAACCTAAATAGGGTGGTGATGGAAAGTAATTGCCTCACCCAACTGAAGGTTTTTAGGTGGGTGAGGACATCCCGTATGGTATTTATATAGTCAACACAACATTCGTGGATGACTATCAAATATAGCATGTTGCATTAGGTGCCAAATATAGTGAGCCATATTGGGATGCCAAATAGTCATCTATCTCCATGATGGGATGATATCTCACATAAAAAGAAAAAAAATAGATAAAATAGAAAAGAAATATGTTATCCCAAAAAGTTGACTATCAAATCTCAATCTCAATAACATGATCCTAATTATATACATTTAATTTTTCTTTTTCTTTTTAATTCATGGGCTGCCATGACCACAATTTTGTCTGTAACAAAATGTTGGCCCGGAAAACTTTTAGATTTGGTGCAATTTCTCATTCAGGTGGGTTTTAACTTAAAAATGCTAATGATTACTTACAAGAGATGAAATTAATTGATGCACTTCAATTTCTGTAAATGTCATATCGCTTTGAAAAGAAGATAGATGAGATACTAAGCTAAATTTACAATGCCTATATTGATGGTTATGATTTGCATGCTGTTGCCCTTCGGTCTCTTGAGACAGCATGGCTAAACCGTACATGGAAGTAAGCAGTTTTCAGTTAATATTGTTCTTGCTTCTCTTTTATGTTTACTTACATAAGATGCACAAACTTTACGTTAATGTTTTTATCAAGTTCAAAGAAGTTGAAGGGAGTTTCAAAGCTGCCTTAAGAAATAATGTGAGCATGCCTTAAGAAATGATGTGAAGGGTTTGTTTAGCCTATATGATGCTGGTTATCTTGACACCCTAGAAGAAGAAATATAAGATGAAGCACTTAATTTCACCAAGGTACATCTCAAGTTCATGGAAAACTAGACAAGACCACCTCTTGCAACACAAATATTAGATGCCCCTTAGATGCCTTTATATAGAAGAATTAGGAGGTTAAAAGCAAAGAATTGCATCTCCATTTACCAATTAAGAAGATGAGGGACAGATTAATGACGTACTAGAACTTGCAAAATTGGATTTTCATATGTTGCAATCAATTCATAGAGAAGAAACTAGAAGCACCTCAATATAAGTTTCCATCTTCCACGTAACATCAGGTTGTTGACTAGATTAATTTATCATCAGTTGTTTTAGATCATGAATTATTAGTGCAGATACCTGGGGCAAATATATATTTATTATTCTCCTTCTTGGAAGGCTAATGTCTCTTAGATTATCATGACAATAGGGTCATCAAATTATCTAAACATATATTTCCTCAAAAATTTATGTAAATAGATGCAAAGGAAACCTAGATACTAAATAGTCATTAGTTCTGGATAAACTTTTACACACACACACACGGACACTCATTTGTGGCTACAAGGATGTGGCTTGCATTGCATGATAGGCTGCAAACCGGCGAGTTGTTAGCAAAGAAAGGGTGGGAGGGAGGGGCCGGTTGCACAATCTGTGGGGCTAGAGTGGAATCAGTGGCACATTTGTTTGTTAAACGTCCGTTCACCGGAAGCTTATGGTTCATTATCAAACTTAAGCTAAAAATCAAAGGTTGGCCATCAGATGTTAGAGATCTCTGGACATCATGGAGGAAGAGGAAGATAAAAGGGGAGTTAAGGAAGGCTTGGGACCAATTGGCAATGGCCATCTACTGGTTTACTTGGAAAGAGCACAACTCCAGGATCCTTTTATCCTTTGTTTGGTACGAAGGATGAATTGAAGAAAAGATGGAAGAAGGAAGAAGGATGGATGAGAGAGAGGATGAATGAAAGATTCATCCATCATTTCATGTTTGGTGAAGCATGGAATGATAGATAGAAATGATTTTTTTCTTTTTTTCATCCATCCTTTCTATAACTTTTTGAACCAAATAGTGGTTGAAAGTCATCTATCCTTCCAACTTCATCCATCCTCCCTCTCATGACATTAACCAAACATAAGATTATAGAAGAGAGCTTCTATCGTTGCGACTCTACGTTAGGTTCTTCATGAATTCCTACTATATATGGGGAAATTATGCAAAGGAAAATTCCTACTATATCTAAAAGCTTGCATTTGTATTTAAACAAATACGTGTTTGTATATTAGACTAATTTTTAAATGGTACCTATTCCATATCCATGTTCATGTTTAAGTTAGATTAGCGTCAAGCATAGTAGTTGAAACTGGTAACTATAACGAACTAAAATTTATGCATTATTGTTTGCTAATATCTTTACATTTGGGAAACAACAAATTGGCAGTAGAAAAAGACTACTTGAAACCAAATGAAGAAAACATAAAATGTTCTTATTTTAGGGGAGTTAAATAAATATAATAAACCAAAAGATGCTAATCATTTTTGGAAAATGCTTTTTCATTTTTTTTCTCTTCCTGATAGGAGTTAGGAAAACTAAACTCACTTTCATCTTTGTAAAAACTGTTTTGAAGACCCCATTAGAATCTGGTTTGCTATTTTTATTTTCCTCCACCCATCTGCCATTGACGGGGGAAAAACTTGGAACTAGATAAGCTGGTAATGATGGTGGTATACATGAAAGGTAGCATGGTGAAGGAGATCATAAGGTGCTGAGCGTGAGGAGACCTAGGAATCTAGTTTACAATGGCTTTTCATGATTCTTATATCCTTAATTCTAAAATATAAATTAAATGTATCGTTTATTGGCAATTTGCCTTTAAAAAACTACTATCTCGTATGGATATTAAACACATTGCCCAATTCTTTGATGGGAATATTCTATTCAGCTAATTGAAATTGATGTTAGGGTGGGATCAAATGCAGCTCACTGGTATCTAAAACCTAATGACTTCACCAACTCAGCTAGCTAGCATTCTGTTTAGACAAGAGGCTTCATAAATTTGTATATTTACTAAATCATTAGTCAAACAAGTTCTAAAATTATCCTATAAGCTTTCACTCAATGAAATTCTCCAAATTCTCAAAAGGTTCTTTATTAATCTTGATTTTTCAATGTATAGTTTAGCCCTGAGGCCTGACCCATGATCAGCTGTAACTATGAGATTAGCAAATGAGACATGTCAAGCAATAAGCACCCAAGGATTTGGCTAGATTATTAATTGGACAAACTTATCTCCAAATCTTGCATGAAAATTTTTAAATAGACATCTAGATTACACAGATCCCACCACATTTTCAGTAAATATTTTGTGGCACATTTGATTTACATTCACTTTCTATATTATCCAAGCCTATTGGCACTTACCTCTCAAGAGAGAAGTGACAGTGGCACTCCTACCTTTGTTGGCCACTCTCATAGATGCTAAATAATAAAACACATTGTTATTTATCTTTAATTTAATGTTTATATCGATATGTTTCAATTCCCTAGCACATAAATTTGCATCAATTGAAAAAGCATCAATGTGAGGTTGAAAAAAAAAAAACATTCTCCAATGCTTGTTTGTTAAGAGGTTCACAGAACAAATGTCTATGTGGAGGAGAGAGATAACCTGAAGATTCAAAGGTAATACATAATCTTCAACGAAGTAATCACCCCAAATAGTAGGATGGTCTGCAAAGAAGTGAATGATTCCATCACTACTGCACAGCACCGAAGAATGGTGAGTAGATCCATTAGCCTCCATCTTCCTCCATAGAACAGAACCTTAGGAAATAAAGATCTCAATTAAGGGTGTACTACTAAGCAAGGGGATATATATACAATAATTTCAGTGGCACCTATCCATCTGCCATCAAGCTCACGTTGAAATGGAGCTAGCAAACGACAGGAACCATTAGCCAGCAAAGCCAATAACATCATTATAACAATTTACACATGCCCACGTCTATTTTGTTTCACGGAAACTACTGGATGGTGACTTTGCTTTTGGGAGGAAAAAAAATGAGAGACAAGCCTGCTCCACAATTATTTTAAGATAGAAGTCTTATCAACTTTTCCAAAGAAATGAGACCTAAGCCTCGTCCTCTATGCTAGATTATGAGGCATGCTATGCATAAAAAAATAGAGATGTGTGCCCTAAAAATTAAATTAGCTAAATACTTATAATACATTTCTAAAAATTATTTTATAATTTTTATTATAAATTAATAAAAAAAATATTTTCTATCATAGTACGTATTTAAAGTGTCTGTGATATATTCTTTGAGTTAATAGTAATGATAATTTATATTTTCAAGAGTTGAAAATTTAAGACATGAATTTTTATAATTAACTCATAAACTGCTCTCGACTGTAGGTTCATCACGAGGATGGTGACCGATCCGAAAGGTTGGTATACGATCACTTTCTTAGAATAGATGAGTTTTAAGCCTATGGTGTGGAGATATCGGAACGAAATTATAGGTACTCGTTAGAGAACGAGGGCACTAAGCGTAACCATCTCGAGCAGTCATAAGGAAGTCTATCTTCTTATCAATGACTGGCTTGATGCTGCAGTAGTGTATCTGATTTTTTGATTTGAGGTGCATCGATAGTTCACCTTAAGGATGTTATAGTTTGACTATACCATAATTCAGTCTCCTAACTACTCAGAATCCTAAGGTATATGTTGGCTATAGTATGTTCATTGTAGAAATTGGATTGCACCAATAGGAGATCTATCTATCTTGTAAATGAGGAGTAGCTCTATGATAATCATGAGATTGAGTTCTTAAACCCATGGCCATGGCAGTGTGAAGATGATAGAAAGAGTTTCTATCATCTTCCTCCATAGAACAGAATTCGATGCTGCAGTAGTCATAAAGAAGTGAATGATTCCATCACTACTGCACAGCACCGAAGAATGGTGAGTAGATTCATTAGCCTCCATCTTCCTCCATCGAACAGAACCTTAGAAAATAAAGATCTCAATTAAGGGTGTACTACTAAGCAAGGGGATATATATATAATAATTTCAGTGGCACCTATCCATCTGCCATCAAGCTCACGTTGAAATGGAGCTAGCAAACGACAGGTACCATCAGCTAGCAAAGCCAATAACATCATTATAACAATTTACACATGCCCACGTCTATTTTGTTTCAAAGGAACTACTGGATGGTGACTTTGCTTTTCGGAGGGAAAAAAAAGAGAGAGACAAGCCTTCTCCACAATAATTTTAAGACAAGACAATAGAAGTCTTATCAACTTTTCCGAGAAATGAGACCTAAGCCTCATCCTCTATGCTAGATTATGAGGCACACTATGCATGGAAAAATAGAGATGTATGTTAGATATGTGCCCTAGAAGCCAAATTAGCTAAACACTTGTAATACACTTGTAAGAATTATTTTATAATTTTAATTATAAATTAATAAAAAAATATTTTCTATTATAATGTATATTTAAAGGGTCTGTGATACATTCTTTGAGTTAATGGTAATGATAATTCATATTTTTAAGAGTTAAAAATTTAAGACATCAATTTTTATAATTAATTCATAAACTGCTCTCGACCGTAGGATCATCATGAGGATGGTGATCGATCCGGAAGGTTGGTGTACGATTACTTTCTTAGGATAGATAAGTCTTAAGCCTACGGTGTAGAGATATCAGAATGAGAGTATAGGTACTCGTTAGAGAATGAGGGCACTGAGCGTGACCATCTCGAGCAGTCATAGGAAAGTCTACCTTCTCGTCGATGACTGGCTCGATACTGCAGTAGTGTATCTGATTCTTTGACCTGAGGTGCATCGATAGTTCACCTTAAGGGTGTTATAGTTTGACTACACCATAATTCAGTCTCTTAGCTATTTAGAATCCTAAGGTGTATGTTGGCTATAGCATGTTCATTGTAGAAATTGGATTGCATCAATAGAAGATCTATCTATCTCGTAAATGAGGAGTAGCTCTATGATATCATGAGATTGAGTTCTTAAACTCATGGCCATGGCAGTGTGAAGATGATAAAAAGAGTTTCTATCATCTTCCTCCATAGAACAGAATTCGATGCTGCAGTAGTCATAAAGAAGTGAATGATTCCATCACTACTGCACAGCACCGAAGAATGGTGAGTAGATCCATTAGCCTCCATCTTCCTCCATAGAACAGAACCTTAGGAAATAAAGATCTCAATTAAGGGTGTACTACTAAGCAAGGGGATATATATATAATAATTTCAGTGGCACCTATCCATCTGCCATCAAGCTCACGTTGAAATGGAGCTAGCAAACGACAGGTACCATCAGCTAGCAAAGCCAATAACATCATTATAACAATTTACGCATGCCCACGTCTATTTTGTTTCAAAGGAACTACTGGATGGTGACTTTGCTTTTCGGAGGGGAAAAAAAAAAAAGAGAGACAAGCCTTCTCCACAATTATTTTAAGACAAGACAATAGAAGTCTTATCAACTTTTCCAAGAAATGAGACCTAAGCCTCATCCTTTATGCTAGATTATGAGGCACACTATGCATGAAAAAATAGAGATGTATGTTAGATGTGTGCCCTAGAAGCCAAATTAGCTAAATACTTATAATACACTTATAAGGATTATTTTATAATTTTTATTATAAATTAATAAAAAAATTATTTTTTATTACAGTGTATATTTAAAGTGTTTGTGATACATTCTTTGAGTTAATGATAATGATAATTCATATTTTTAAGAGTTAAAAATTTAAGATATCAATTTTTATAATTAACTCATAAACTGCTCTCGACCGTAGGATCATCACGAGGATGGTGATCGATCCGAAAAATTGATGTACGATCACTTTCTTAGGATAGATAAGTCTTAAGCCTACGGTGTGAAGATATCAGAATGAGAGTACAGGTACTCGTTAGAAAATGAGGGCACTGAGCGTGACCATCTCGAGCAGTCATAAGAAAGTCTACCTTCTCGTCGATGACTGGCTCGATGCTACAGTAGTGTATCTGATTCTTTGACCTAAGGTGCATCGATAGTTCACCTTAAGGGTGTTATAGTTTGACTATACCATAATTCAGTCTCCTAGCTATTCAAAATCCTAAGGTGTATGTTGGCTATAGCATGTTCATTGTAGAAATTGGATTGCACCAATAGGAGATCTATTTATCTCGTAAATGAGGAGTAGCCCTATGATAATCATGAGATTGAGTTTTTAAACCCATGGCCATGGCAGTGTGAAGATGATAGAAAGAGTTTCTATTAGAATTTCACATCGGACTCAAATCAAATAATTAATTCATATGGCGAATGTTGGATTTGATTAGTTCACCTTAACCTTAATCCTGTCAGGGCTCAAGATAGAAGAACCCAATCACATAGGTAGCTGCACCGAGAGGTTCGCTTTTAGTTCTGATAGGTTACCACCATATACTGCTAGATGTCACTTATAAATTTTGAGAGTAATTAGAATGATTTTGATGATCGATCATTCTAATTATATGAATTAAAAAAGTTCTGATCCATCGAAAGATGTTTCGATGATGTCGATAATAGAGATCGCGACATATCTCATTACCATACGGAACTAAACCTAACTAGATCACACAAACAAGAATTTAGGTTTGGATATCGTCAATTGAGCTAACCTAGTTTGATTGATTTATATTAGATCCAATCAGGTTCAAGGTAATCGTGCTAGCACATGATTGAGCCTAGCTTTCTCCTTCTGTAATCTTTCTGATTCATCACAACCAAGTCAAATTTGATTTGACTCATTCTTGTATCTTGAATAAATTTATTTTCATCTGACTAGAGTCAGTCAAGTCAGATTAATTATAGAAATTAAATCCATTTCTAGTGCAATTGAATTAGGATCAAAGTTAACCTAATTGAGAGAATTGAGGGCCACCTGATCAGATACTTCTAGAAAATTTTTTTGAAATATTTTTGATTTGATTTTTGGATATGTGATAAGGCTCGAGTCAAACTATGGATGTGCCAAATTTTGTGATTTATGGTGAACTTTTGACTAGGTTTTTGATAGAGTTTGATATGGATCAAACTCTTGATAGAAGAGTCCTAGGCATAATAGACTCTTCCTTATCTACTCATGTCGTCCACTTTTTGATTGATTTTTGGCATAAAAACTAGATGAGATCTGGTGCTCTACATGGAGAATAATTTCTTTAGTCCCAACAATAAAATAAATGAGTTATTTTGGTCAAATGGGACTCTATGTGGCATTGGGTTTAAAATACCTTTCTCATGTCAAAGAGCAAGCATCGCATGAAAATATTTTCCACACCCAAGTTGCTATCACCCATACCATATCCCATGCCCCCTCTGATCCTCTCTCTTTCTCTCTTCTATATGCCAAAAGTTGGGCACAAAACAGAGAAGGAGGTCCAAGAATTTTGGCGCAAGATTCAGCATCTATGCCATGGTGTTCGTAAGACGGACATGCTGCCTTCAGAAATTATTTTGAAGGACTTACAAATCAGATTCAGATCTAATCTTTTGAAAAAAAGATTCATGAGAAGATGTGTAGATCCTACCTAAGTGGATACCGATAGAGGCTAGGCACATATGTGGCTCCTTCCAGAACCTCGGGAACGATAAGGATCATCATAGGATAATTAGATTATCCAATCAAGTACTTAAAATTAAATCTAATTTAATTTTATTTTTAATTTTTAATATCAGATCATCTTAATCAGATCTGACAACTCTTAGATCTGATCAGATCATAGAAATTTTTGTAAAAAAATCTGCCTTAGATCTAGACGATCCTACACCAAAAAATCAGATTTTTCTTCAAATGATATCAAAACTGCATTAGCAATTCTTCAGATCTATTTTAGATCTAATTTAATTTTTATTTATAATTTGATATTAAAAAATTTTATATGTCACATCAGATGTGATTAGATTTAAAATTAAAAAATTAAAAATTATATAATTTAGATCTATAATGTATGAGATGCATGACTAGACTAGGAATAGAATAGTTCTATATGTAGTCTAGTATAATAATATCGTTAATTTGATTAAATATGATTTTAGATCTATTTTATTTTTATTTTTTTAATATTATAATTATTATAACTAGATCTGAAAAATAGAAAATAAAATTTTTAATTTATTCATATGAGATATGAAAGATGCATGCTTAGACTAGTTATAGAATAGTTCTATAAAATATCTAGAATAATTTTTTTTTGATATGATCAAATTTAAAATTTTATTTTTTAGATTTAATATATGATATTTCAGATCTGAAAGCATGCATGGTTGATTGACTTATGATACATGAGATGTATGCAAGGCATGTATAGGTTAGATCTTTGATTGTATATATGATATATGATTTAGACCTAACTTATTTTATTTTAGAAAATATATTTTTGATTAAGACATTCTCCTTGGCCGTCCGGTCATAAGAATAAAGTAGGATTTAAAGACCCTCTCTTTCCATTCGATGGGGTGTTCTTATGATGCGTAGGGGTTCTATGCGTTCGTTCTTAATTAGAAATCAAAATTTATTTTCTATAAAATTCTAGATCCTAAAATTCTAGAATTTTGATACATGTTTTATTCATGAACCTAAACTTAATTAAAAATTAAGATTATAAAATTAATTAGATCTAAAATTATGAATTTTTAGATCTAAGACATCTTCATAAAATTGGGTTTGGGCTTACATAGCTCAATTAGATCTAGCGATTGATTAAATCGAATCAAAAGTTGGTTAGGTGGGATCAAAAAAGCTTAGAATTGACTAGCTTAATAAGATTAAGTTTGGATCAAGATCAAATCACCTTAAGATGTGACTCGATCAAGTCAAGATCTAATTTGGATCCATGGTTTGAGCCTAGGTTGTAGGCTAATCCGATTGATTCTGATTCGATAACTTGATATCTAAAATAATTCTAGCAGATATGATTGATTGATTTTTAATTGAGAGCTACTCGATCTGAATGCGTTCTTATCGAGTTAATGGCATATCCTTTCCATCGGTCTTACTTACCTGACCATTTGTGTCAATCCAGTTCTGATTTGAGGTCGCTAACAATTTGAGCCAATCCATGCCACTAGGTTAGTCATAATTATTATGACAAAGTCAAGTCAAGTTTAAAGAGATCTAAATTAAATCGTCCTAAGAAATTATTAAGTCTAAGATCTTCCACCATTGTAAATATGCAGGTCCTTCCCAAGGTTGATTATTCTCAGTTAGTACAGTGGTTCACTTGCATTAAGAAGATGCAACTATATCTATTAGGCATTGGATGCTATGGGTTGGAGGATAGATTGGGCTCAATATTTCGAACACAGTGAGAAACTCAATCAAAAATCTAATTCATGCAAATGGTGGGTCTGACTTAACTAAGGAGTGGAGCAATATTTCAAACATGGTGAGCTTCACGAATTAGAGATAAGGTTTGGGTGCACCATGATTAAAGAATCATTGGACAAGAGTTGTCCACTCATCGATTGACCCATCATCAATAACTATTAGATAAGATGGTGAGTTAGTTGGTGGGATCGCACCATCCATTAGAAATCAATAATCATGGAGATTTTTGCATCTCTACTAAGAAAATATAGAGATCTAAGTAAATAATGGGAGCCTAATTTATTTAAAAATAAAACTTTTAAATAAATTGGTTAAGTCTAATTACAAAATCTAACTAAAAATTTTGACTTTCTATAGAAAAATATCTACGTCCAATCTACAAGCCTGTATTTTGGACACCCATAGACTGATCGGATCCAACTATAAGAATTTGCTCCACAACTTTAAAATAGTTTTGGATTTTGAGAAGTTGACTTATGTGTTGGAACAGGATCCTCTCACTTTGCCCGCATGTCCATCCGCTGATTAGAAAGCGTCTCTAAAAAAATGGATGGATAAAAATAACAAAGCTAAGTATTACATGTTGGGCTTGATGTCTGATGAGCTCGAGCGCCAACATGAAGATATTAAGACTAGCCACCAAATATTGGATCACCTATAAGAATTATTTGGTGAACAAAGTCACACAGCCAAATATCAAATCACTAAGAGATTTTTTAAGGCTCAGATGCATGATGGGCAATCGATCCAAGATTATTGTCTAATAATGATCAAGAATTTAGAAGAGATTGAGAAGCTTGGTGTCAAGTTAGATCAGGATCTGTAGATTGATATAATTCTGCAGTCCTTGACTGATGTGTATGGGCAGTTCATTATGAACTACCATATGCATAAACTTCAAAATATCTTGGCTAAACTTATGAACATGCTGGTTACTGCTGAGCTCTCTATGAAAGGTTCAAAGGGCTCGGTGCTTACTATGGAGTAGACTTCTTCTAAGAGAAAGTCTTTTGGAAAGAAGAAGAAGACCGTGAAGAAGTAGAAGATGGAAGGTGGAAAGAAGAAGAAGAAGGCAGAGCCAAAGAAGAAGGCCGCTGATAAAAAAAAATATTTTTGTTGCAACACAGATGGCCACTACAAGCAAAATTGCCCTCTTTACCTGGCCAGCCTGAAGAACAAGAAGGAGGCAAATACTTCTAGAGGTATGCTCGTTATAGAATCTAACCTTACGGATTCTTCTGCATTTAGTTGGATGCTTGACTCTGGTTCTAGTGCTCACTAATTGTGCACTTCTATGCAGGATCTTAAGGATAGCAAGAGGCTGAGAGATGGTGAGATGATCCTATGCATCGAAAATGGATCAAGAGTTGCTGTTGTGGCCATGAAAATCTACCCTCTTCGACTACCATCATGATTAGATCTAGTTCTTAAAGATTATTTTTATGTGCCTACAGCAAACAAAAATTTGATTTCTATTTCATGTTTAGCATAAGAAGGCTATGTAATTAATTTTCTTAAAGACTATTATAATATTCTTTATGAAAGAAATAAAATTGTAAGTGATTTTCTTATAAATGATCTCTATCAGTTACGTATTGATGTTTCTATTTTTAATATCGAGCAAAACGTGAATAGCATAGGATCAAAGCGATCTAGGAATAGTCTAAATAATAAGTATCTTTGGCACCTTAGGCTAGGTCATATAGCTAAAGACAGGGTTAACAAATTGAAAAAATTTGGACTATTGAGGCCATTGACTTTAGAGTCATATCTAATTTATGAATCATGCCTTCATGACAAAATGATCAAGCTCTCTTTTGTAGGATATGGGAAAAGGGTCACGACCTACCTGCCCTAATACATACTGATGTGTGTGATCCATTTGATGTGCCAGCCAGAGGTAATTATGTCTACTTCATCATCTTTATCGATAATCTATCTCGATACAGGTATGTGTATTTGATGCGACATAAGTCTGAAGTCTTTAAAAAATTCAAAAAATTCAGACTCAAAGTAGAAAAATAAATAAAAAAATTCATTAAGATTCTTCGATTAGATCGAGAAGGAGAATACCTTAGTCGAAAGTTTCTAGACTATCTTAAGAAAAATGGCATAGACTTATAATGGACTCCACCTGAAATATCTCAACTCAACGGAATTTCATAATGGAGAAATTGGACTCTATTAGATATGGTTTGATCCATGATAAGTTTTACAAATCTTTCTAAGTTTTTTTGGAGATATAGTCTAATGACCGCTATATATTTATTGAATAGGATTTCCTCTAAGACCGTTCCTACCATACCGTATGAGATATGACATGATAAGAAACTAAGTCTGAGTCATCTCAAAATTTGGGATTGTCTGGCTCATGTCAAGAGACAACAGGCGGATAAATTAGAATCTAGATCCGTTAGAGCTTATTTTATTGGATATCTTAAAGAGTCATTAGGATATTATTTCGATCTCTTGAAAGATCATAATATAATTGTGAGTCGACACGCCATCTTTCTTGAAAAATAGTTTATTCAAGATGGTGGCTTCGGAAGATAGGTTAGGCTCGAGGAGAAAATCTTTCAAGAGCCATGAGCTAAGGAATCTATGGAATCCAATCAAATTGAGCCAATCCAAACACTACCTCTTCCACCTCGTAGATCAAGTAAAATTTCTTGTCCTCCTGAAAGGTACTTAGATACTATCTTAAAGGACGTAGAAGAAATGTTCCTCACAGAAAATGAGATTCATGGTGATGATCCCAAAATCTATGATGAGGCAATATCAGATATCGACTCCGAAAAATGGTTAGAGGCAATGAAGTTAGAGATTGACTCAATGCACTCGAACCAAGTCTGGACCTTGGTAGATCTACCTGAAGGTATAGTACCTATTGGGTGTAAATGAATCTTCAAGAGAAAGATAGGTGCCGATGAAAATGTAGAGACATTCAAAGTAAGGCTCGTAGTGAAAGAATATAGTCAGCATGAAGGCATTGACTATCAGAATACCTTTTCACCAATAGCCATGCTCAAATTCATCCATACATTGCTTGCTGTTGCAGCCTATTTCAATTACGAAATATGATCGATGGATGTGAAAACGACGTTCTTAAATGGATATCTTAATAAAGATATTTATATAGAATAGCGGCTAGATTTTACATCCAGTAATGATGATCACAAGGTATGCAATCTACAAAGATCTATATATGGACTTAAGCAAGCATCTTGGAGCTGAAATGCTCATTTTAATAATATAATCAAATCATTTGGATTTATCAAGAATGAGGAGGAGCTTTATATTTTCAAAAAGATTAGTAGAAATGCTGTTGTCTTCTTCGTATTGTACGTGGATGATATCCTCCTAATTAGAAATGATATTCCCATGATGACTACAGTCAAAATGTGATTGTTTAAGGAGTTCTCCATGAAAGATCTAGGAGAGGTATCCTTTATTCTGAGAATTAAGATTTATAGGGATAAACCGAATAGGATGGTGGATCTCTTACAGAAAATGTACATAGAGGAGGTACTGAAGAGGTTCAGCATGAAAAACTTCAAGAGGGGATTGGTATCATTTAGACATGGCATTCATCTCTCCAAGAAGATGTGCCTTAGTACACTTGAGGAGATTGAACGCATGAGCAAGATTCCTTATGCTTTGGTAATAGGGAGCCTCATGTATGCCATGCTATGTACATGAACTGATATTGCCCATGCTGTGAGTGTCACAAGCAGATATTAGTAAAATCCAGATGAAGAGCATTGAACTTTTGTAAAATGTATTCTTAAGTACTTGAGAAGGACTAAGGATATGTTTCTAACTTTTGGTAATGGAGAACTCCAAATCCAGAGGTATACAGACTTGAATTTTATGTCCGACATAGATAATCGAAAGTCAACATCTAGAAGTTTATTTATTTATAATGGTGGAGCTATTAATTGGAAGAGTTTCAAGCAGACGGTGATAGCAGATTTTACCATAGAAGCAGAGTACATCTCTACATTGGAGGCTACAAAGAAGGTATTTTGGTACAAAAAGTTCACCGCAGAGCTTGAAGTGAAGCCATCAGATGCCATCCTTCTATACTACGATAATAATGGCACCATAGCCCTAGCTAAGAAGTTGAGGTCTCATTAGAAATTCAAGCACATCGAACAGCGATACCATCTCATCCATGATTACCTCGAGAAGGAATACATCAAGATCAAGAGAATCGATATTGCGGATAATGCGGCTGACCCACTGACAAAGCCATTAAGCCAATAGAAGATCAAAGCCCATCTTGAGAAGATGGAACTTAGATTTATAGCCAATTGACTTTAGATCAAGTGGGAGTTTGTTAGATGTGTGCCCTAGAAGCTAGATTGACTAAACACTTGTAATATACTTCTAAAGGCAATTTTATAATTTTGACTATAAATTAATAAAATAATTATTTTCTATCATAGTATATATTTAAAGTATCTGTGATATATCCTTTGAGTTAATGATAATGACAATTCATATTTTCAAGAGTTAAAAATTTAAGATATGAATTTTTATAATTAACTCATAAACTGCTCTCGATCGTAGGATCATCACAAGGATGATGATTGATCTAGAGAATTAGTATACAATCACTTTCTTAGGATAGATGAGTCTTAAGTCTATGGTGTGAAGATACCAGAGTGAGAGTATAGGTACTCGTTGGAGAATGAGAGACTAAGCGTGACTATCTCGAGCAGTCATAAGGAAGTCTACATTCTCATCGATGAATAGCTCGATGCTGTAGTAGTATATCTAGTTCTTTGACCTAAGGTGCATCGATAGTTCATCTTGAGGGTATTATAATTTAACTACACCATAACTCGATCTCCTAGCCATTCGGAATCTTGAGGTGTATGTCGGTTATAGCATGTTCATTATAGAAATTGGATTGCACTAATAGGGGATCTATCTACCTCGGTAGATGAAAAATAGTCCTATGATAATCATCAGATTGAGTTCTTAAGCCCATGGCCATGGTAGTGTGAATATGATAAAAAGAGTTTCTATTAGGGTTTTACATTGAATTCGAATCAAATTATTAATTCATATGACGGATGTTGGATTTGATGAGTTCACTTTAACCTCAATCCTGTTGGAGCTCAAGATAGAAGAATACAATCACACAAGTAGCTACACTGAGAGGTTCACTTTCAATTTTGATGGGTTGTCACCATATACTTCTTTGGGAGCAATTAGAATAATTTTGATGATCGATCATTCTAATTGTATGAATCAGAAAAGTTCTAGTCCATCGAAAGGTATTTCGATAATATTGATGATAGAGGTCATGATATGTCTCATTACCATATAGAATTGAACCTAACTAAATTGCACAAATAAGAATTTGGATCCCCAATTTGATTGATTTGGATTAGATCAAATCAGGTTCAAAGTAATTGTGCTAGCACATAATTGAGCCTGATTTTCTCCTTCTATGATCTTTCTGATTCATTGCAACCAAGTCAAATTTAATTTCACTCATTTCTATATCTTGAATGGATTTATTTTCATCTAATTGAAATTGATCCAGATCAGATTAATTATAGAAATTAAATCTATTCCTAGTGCAATTGGACTAGGGTCAAAAGTTGACCTAATTGAGAGAATTGAGGGTCACTTGATTAGATGCTTCTAAAAAATTCTTTAAAAATTCTTTTGCTTTGATTTTTAGATATGTGATAGAGCTCAACATACTATGGATGTGCCAAATTTCATGATTTATGGTGAAATTTTGACTGAATTTTTTATAGAGTTTGATATGGATCAAACTCTTGAGGGAAGAATCCTAGGCATAATAGACTCTTCCTTATCTACTCATGTTGTCCACTTTTTGATTGATTTTTGGCATAAAAACTAGATGAGATCTGGTGCTCTACGTGGAGAATAATTCCTTGAGTCCCAATGATAAAACAAATGAGTTATTTTGGTCAAATGGGACTCTATGTTGCATTGGGTTTAAAATACCTTTCTCACGTCAAAGAGCAAGTGCCGCATGAAAATATTTTTTATGCCCAAGTTGCTATCACTCATACCATATCCCACACCCCCTCTGATCCTCTCTCTCCCTCTTTTACATGCCAAAAGTTGGACACAAAATAGAGAAGGAGGTCCAAGGATTTTGGCGCAAGATTTAGCATCTATGCAATAGTGTTCGTGAGACGGACAGGCTGCCTTCAAAAATTATTTTGAAGGATCAACAGATCAAATCCAGATTTGATCTTTTGAAGAAAAATTTGCGAGGAGAAGATGTCCAAATTCTATCCGAGTGGATATGTTAGATATATGTGCCCTAGAAGCCAGAATTGGTTGACACTTGTAATACACTTCTAGGGGCAAAATTATAATTTTGACTAAAATCAATAAATGGGTTATTTTCTATCACATATGTGTATTTAGTGTCTGTGATACATCCTTTGAGTTAATGGTAATGATAATTCATATTTTCAAGAGTTGAAAATTTAAGACATGAATAATCATTATTAACTCATAAATTGCTCCTGACCATAGGATCATCACGAGGATGGTGATTGATCCGAAAGGTTGGTGTACAATCGCTTCTCTTTAGTAGATGAGTCTTGAGTCTACGGTGTGGAGACACCGGAGCGAGAGTACAGGTACTCGTTAGAGAACGAGGGCACTGAGCGTGACCACCTCGAGTAGTCATTAGGGAGTCTACCTTCTCGTCAATGACTGACTCGATGCTGCAGTAGTGTGTCTGGTTCTTTGACCTGAGATGCATCGGCAGTTCACCTTGAGGGTGTTATAGTTTGACTACACCATTACTCGGTCTCCTAGCCATATGGAACCCTGAGGTGTATGTTGGCTATGACATGTTCATTGTAGGAACTGGATTGCATCAAGATGGAATCTATCTACCTCGGTGGTAGAGGAGTAGCCCTATGATGATCATGAGAATCAAGTCCAGAAATCCATGGCCATGGTAGAGTGAAATAATAGAAAGAGTTTCTATTTAGATTTTCACATTGGACTTGAATCGAATGATTACATCATATGACAGAGACTAGGGTTTGACGAGTTCACCTTAACCCTAATCTGATCGGGGCTCAAGATAGAAGAACTGAATCACACAGGTAGCTGCACCAAGAGGTTCACATTCAGCTCTGATGGGTTGCCACCATATACTGCTAGGTGTCACTGGTGGATTTTGGGAGCAATTAGAATGATTTAGATGATCGATCATTCTAGCTGTTCGAATCAGAAGAGTTCTGATCCATCGAAAGGAGTTTCGATGATGTCGATGATAGAGATCATGACATATCCCATTACCATACAGAACTGAACCTAACTGGGTCACACAAACAAGGGTTTGAATCTGGTGATCATCAATTGAACTGATCTAGTTCAATTGATCTGAATGAGATTCAATTAGGTTCAAGGAAATCGTGCTAGCACTCGATTGAACCTAACGTTCTTCTTTTGCTATCATAAATAAGTTGTCCTGTCTGAGCCAAAGGAGTTTGTGCTCAAACAGAGGCCTTCATATGGTCTGACAGGAGGTTGTCCAAGTCAGAAAAGGTTGTCTTATTTGTAAGACATTATCTGCCATTTTTGGTCACCTGCCATTTCTTGTTCTTTGACTTTGGTCAAAAGTCTACCTTTGACTGGTCAAACGTTGACCATTGACACTTTGACTTTTGACCACATGTCATGCACCTATTGGAGAGCTGGTGGGGGCCTATCCCCCTGCCAGAACCTGGCAAGGAGAAGGGCGCACGCCACCCTAGGCGTGTGCCCAAGTTGGAGGCGCCTAGGAGTCCTTGTTGGACAAGGACTCCATCTCCTTTTTGGATTCCAATTAGAGTTCTTCTAAGAACCAACTTTGACTGGTCTTAGGCGCCCTCTAAGGAGGAATCCAGGGGACTCTATTCCCACCAATCAGATTTAGATCTGATTTCACAAAGGGTTGTGATTGGTTGGGAAGAAGAGGAGTTGGATCACAGCTAGTCTATAAATAAGACCCTGTATCCAACTCAGATTGTATGAGATAGAGAGATATGATGAGATCATAGTTTCTCCACGCCCCAAGGCTGCCTCTCCCCTCCTTCTCCATGCCATAGTCTCTTCTCCCCTTGCTCTCCACGTCCAAAAGGAGTTTTGGACCTTGGTTGGTGCGATTCAGATCAAAGAAAGGCGATGAAAAATAAGAAGGCTGCGCTGCTGCAAAGGACGACTGCTCATCTTCAAAAGAGTTTTGAAGATCCTCCAGATCAGATCCAGATCTAATTTTTGGAGGTGTGATAGAGAAGAAGAGGATCTCCAGATCCAATCCGAGTGGATATCGATAGAGGCCAGGCGCTTGCGTGGCTAAGATCCAGGACCTTCCGCTGCAAATAGGATCATCAACAGGATAATAGGATTACCCAGATCAGGTAAATTAAATTTGATTTAATTTATCTTTTTAATTTTATTTTATTAAATTAATAAGAATCAGATCTGAAACATATCAAGATCAGATTGGGATCAAGAGAAAAATTTTTGAAATATATCTCTTGATCTGATCAGATCTGAACGAACCTGGATCGGAAAATCAGGATTTTCCTTCAGGATACTGGTAGAGGCCAAGCGAATGCATGGCTCCTTCCAAAATCTCAGGAACGATCAAGATCATCGTAGGATAATTAGATTACCTAATCAGGTACTTAAAATTAAATCTAATTTAATTTTATTTTTAATTTTTAATATTAGATCATCTCGATCAGATCTGAGAACTTTTAAATCTGATCGGATTGTAGAAAGTTTTGTAGAAAAATCTATCTGATATCTGGATGATCCTGCGGCAAAAAATCAGATTTTTCTTTAATGTGCTATCAAGGTATAGAAATTTTTTTGGTAAGTAGTTATAGAATGTAATATAATTTATTCAATGCAATAATTGAACCAATTCACACAGGATTTAACCATGCACTAGAATTCATGTAGCAAAAAAAAACATGCACCAGAATTTAAGAGCACCTCAACATTTATTGAATAAGCTACAATCTTAATAACCAGGGGTGCTATTCATGATTATAATGCTCAGCAAATGTTTCTTCAAAAATTTTTTAAACTTTGATCTAGTGATTTTCTTTTCCTTTTGTTTCAACTATTTTCATAATGCAATATAATAACATAACAGTTTGTGACAAATGAAAGGCTTTAACAATCAAACTTCTATTGCACATCAAGCAATTAATTTTAATGATGGTTGAACAAATTAATATTAGCATTGTCAACATCTATTGTATTTTAAGCAAAAAACCTTAATGATGGCCAGAACATATTTATATGACAAATGGAGAACTTTGCACAAGTTGAGTGGCTTAGCATAAACTTCCATCATAAATACTGCCTTATTGATTTTGGCATCCACATTGGAAATGAAGAATTCTATACAACCCAAGCCTCAATATAGAAATTTTGTCATTAATATTGGCATCATTATCATTAACCCCACGTACCTAAACAATGGGACAAAACTCTACAAAGAAGTGAATATTGTTCCATCAATACGGCATGGTGGGTCCATAAGCTTCCATCTTTATTGAATAGAACTAATGGGGATAAACCCCGCTCTTGCTAAAGTCTAGTCTGATGCTTAGTCCAATACAATCGGTAATCATGGAAGAGCTACAGCGGTCAAATCTTAGCCGAACTCCTTCAGCCAGTCGAACTTCTCAGCGGTCGAGCCTCAGTTGGACTCCTATGGGAGCCAAACTCCTTCAATCAGACTCCTACGGAAGCCAAACTTCTCCTTCAGTCGGATTTCTATGGGAGCCAAACTTCCTTCGAACTCCTCCTTCAGTCGAACTTCTATGGGAGCCGAACTCCATCCGATCTCCTCCTTCAGTCGACTCCTAGGGAGCAGAACTCCATTCAGATCTCCTCCTTCAGTCAGACTCCTATGGAATCCAAACTCCATTCCGGATCTCCTCCTTCAGTCGGACTCCTACGGGAGCCGAACTCCCTCCGAACTCTTCCTTCAATCGGACTCCTATGGAAGCCGAACTCCATCTGGATCTCCTTCTTCAGTCGGACTCCTACGGAAGCCGAACTTCTTTCGCACTCCTCCTTCAGTCGGACTCCTATAGGAGCTGAACTTCCTCTGCACTCCTCCTTCAGTCGGACTCCTACAGGAGTCAAACTTCTTCTAGACTCCTCCTTCGGTCAAACTCCTTCCAAACTTCTTCGATCGAACTCCTTTAGGAGCCAAACTTCTTCCGAACCTCTTCTTCAGCTAGCGTTCCACCTGGATGATCCCCTCTAGTCGTATTCTCTTTGAAAGTTCAAACTCCTCTAAAATTAATATATGTCGGGGTTCTTCACTAACCAACATCTGCTTTCTTTGAACTATGGCTATTAAATTTCGACGAACGATCGCCATCAGTCTGCTACAAGCGACGCTACAAGCGGCGCCCTCCTCCATGACAAACTCCACCAGATCTCGATTGGTCTGCTACTAGATGGTATGGCTGTCACTATCAGCCTGACGATATCTTTCTCTCCATACCGAACTCCATCAGGCCTCGAGTGGCCCACTATCAGATAGTTGCAACTGTCACCATCAATCAAGCTCCGCCTATAAAAAAAGACCCTCCAGATATGTTTTCTCTAAGCTCTAAGTTCTCTTCTCCTCTCCAAAATTCTACCAAATTCTTTTCTGAGTACTTTATTTCTGTTGATCAGAAGAGCTGACTTGATCGTTGGAGGGTCCTACTGGAGCCACCACCACTAACTCCAGACGAGACTTTATTTTGTAGGTCACCGACAGCGACCTCGTCCTCCGCTCCAACTCGTTTCGATGTCAATCAGATTCTGCACCAACAGAATTGGTGATAGAGGAAGGGCCTCTATCTCTAAGGCACCCTTGTTCTTAAAGGAGTGCTCAGCAACGATCACTCTTCTTTTTCTCCAAAGTTCTTCCTCGAGAAAAAAGGGCTCCTAGGAGAGCTCCGCCCCTGCTTCAGCCCCGACAACTCAAGCTCCATCTGTAGCACAGGTAGATCCAAAGCAGTTTAACCTGCTGATGTAGTGGGTTTAGGGTCTCACCAAAATGGTGCAGACCATGCAGCAGCCTCCGACGGCAACTCTACCAAAAAACCCGCCATCAAGATACCGACCTTAAGGAAGAGCATTTGGCCTAGCATACCCATCGCCCTTAAGAAGAAGAAACAGAGAGTAGAAGTTCTCTCCTAGAAGATTTCACGAGAGGGTAGAATGAAGTTTGGCCGTGCCCACGACCTCCCTCCGAGTGCAAGCAAGGCCAAACTCTCCCTCGAGCTCATCATCAAGGAAGCTCTGACAAAAGGGCATGAAGTTCTCCCCCAGAAGGTTTCACGAAAGGATGGAATGAAGTTCGACCGTGCTCATGAGCTCCCTTCGAGTGCAAGCGAGGCTGAACTCCCCCTCGAACTCATCACCAAGGAAGCCCCAATAAAAAGGCATGAAGTTCTTCCCTAGGAGGTTTTATAGGAGGGCCGAATGAAGCTCGGCCATGCTAACAGACCCTCTCTCCGAGCGCAAGCGGGTCTGAACTCCTCCTTGAGCTCATTATCAAGGAAGCACCGATAGAAGGGTGCAAAAAAGTTCTCTCCAAAAGGTTTCACAACTATGTCCCCCCAATGCTTCACAGACGTCAGCTTGAAGCAAGCCAAGGGCACTGCCATGCCAGAACCACCAATGATGGAAGAACAACAAGAAGGTCAACCGCCTTCTGGCATCATCAATGCTACCTCTGGGAGGACTTGGTACTTCGACGAGCCATCATCTTCCAACCTCAAAACCAAAAGAAGCTTACTCCAAATTGAGAAGACCAGCATAAAATAGAGGAGATCGTTCGGTCCGAGATTTACTGCCTAAAAAAGCTCGAAGGAACAACGCTCCCACGACCTTGAGACTCGGAGAATCCGAGAATGTACTGCTGATAATTTTTTTTTAATAAAACTTTTCCATTTCAACATTATTATTTCTCGATACAAAAGCTATCTGATGATAGAAAAGAAGCAATCAATAGTGGTCATGCTAGGAACAAGAGGAGAACCTCATCCTAACATGAGCAAGTTGAAGGCCTCGTTCATTTTAGATGAGATGGAGGAAGAGGCCCTGACAATGACCCTTATGTGCCCCCATAGTTCATTAAAAATAGGAAGAGAACCTCATCCTAATGCCAGCAAAGTCGAAGGCCTCATTCATTTTAGACGAGATGAGGGAAGAGGCCCTAACAACGACCCTTATATGCCCCCACAGCCCATTAAGAATAGAAGGAGAACTCCATTCTAATGCGAGCAAAATCGAAGGCCTCGTTCATTTTAGATGAGATAGAGGGAGAGACCCTGACAACGGCCCTTATTTACCCCCACAGTCCATTAGGAATAGGAGGAGAACCTCATCCTAACGTGAGCAAAGTCGAAGGCCTCGTTCATTCTAGATGGGATGAGAGAAAAAACCTCGACAACGGTTCCAATATGCCCGATAATAATAGGAGATAAGATCTTCTTCAACCTCGACCGCTGGAGATAAGATCTCCCCCGAGCTCCTTCTTCAACCTTGAATGCTGGAGATAAGATCTCCCCCGAGCTCCTTCTTCAACCTTGGCCCTAAAGATAAGATCTCCTCCGAGCTCCAAAAGCCCATGCCAATAGGAGATAAGATCTTCTTCAACCTCGGCCGCTGAAGATAAGATCTCCTCCGAGCTCCAGAGTCTACGTCAACAGGAGAAAGATCTCCTTCAACCTCGATCGCTGGAGATAGATCTCCCCCAAGCTCCCTTCTCAATCTCGACCGCTGGAGATAAGATCTCCTCCGAGCTCTAAGAGCTTACGCCAATAGGAGATAAGATCTTCTTCAACCTCGACTGCTGGAGATAAGATCTCCTCCGAGCTTCAGAGTCTACGTTAACTGGAGATAAAATCTTTTTCAAACCTCGATCGCTGGAGATAAGATCTCTTCCGAGCTCCAGAGTCTACGTCAGTAGGAGATAAGATCTCCTTTAACCTCGACTGCTGGAGATAAGATCTCCCCCAAGCTCCTTCTTCAACCTCAATCGCTGAAGATAAGATCTCTCCTGAGCTTCAGAGCCTACGCAACAGGAGGATAAGATCTTCTTCAACCTCGGCCATTGGAGATAAGATCTCCTTCAAACCTTGACTACTGGAGATAAGATCTCTCCCGAGTTCCTTCTTCAACCTCGACTGCTGGAGATAAGATCTCCCCCGAGCTCCTTCTTCAACCTCGGCCACTGGAGATAAGATCTCTTTCGAGCTCTAAAGCCTATGCTAAACAGAAGAAAAAATCTCCTTTAACCTCGACTGCTAGAGATAAGATCTCCTCCGAGCTCCAGAGTCTATGTCAATAGAAGATAAGATCTCCTTCAACCTCAGCCACTGGAGATAAGATCTCTTCCGAGCTTCAGAATCTACGTCAGTAGGAGATAAGATCTTCTTCACCTCGGCTGCTGAAAATAAGATCTCCTCCGTGCTCCTTCTTCAACCTTGACTGCTGGAGATAAGATCTCTCCGAGCTCCAGAGTCTACGTCCGTATGAGATAAGATCTCCTTCAACCTCGACTGCTGGAGATAAGATCTCCCTCGAGCTTCCTCTTCAACCCTCGGCTGCTGGAGATAAGATCTCTTACGAGCCCTCAAAGCCTATGCCAATAGAAGATGAGATCTTCTTCAATCTCGACTGAAGATGAGATCTCCCCGAGCTTCAACTGCAACTTCAAATCTCGGTTGGAGATAAGATCTCTTCGAAGTTTCAAAATCTTACATCAACCGGAGAAAAGATCTCCTTCAACCTCGGTTGGAGATAAAGATCTCCCCCAAGCTTCACGTCTGCATCAACAAGAGATGAGATCTTCTTTAACCTCGGTTGGAGATGAGATCTCCACCGAACCTCAATTTCAACTTCAATCTCGGTTGGAGACAAGATCTCCCTCCCAACCTCAACTTCAATTTCAACCTTGACTGAAGATAGGAACTCCTCCGAGCTTCAACGTCTGCATCAACAGAAGATGAGATCTTCTTCAACCTCAGCTGGAGACAAGATCTCTCCCGAGCCTCGACTTCAATTTCAACCTCGGCTAGAGATAGAAACTCCCCCGAGCTTCAACGTCTGCATCAATAGAAGATGAGATCTCCTTCAACCTCGGCTGGAGATGAGATCTCCCTCAAGCTTCAACTTCAACTTCAATCTCGACTAGAGACAAGATCTCCCCCAAGCCTCAGACTTCAACTTCAACCTCGACTGGAGATAGGAACTCCCCCAAGCTTCAACATCTGCGTCAATAAGAGATGAGATCTCTTTTCAACTTCGGTTGGAGATGAGATCTCCCCCGAGCCTTAACTTCAACTTCAACCTCGGTGGAGATGAGATCTCCCCCGAGCTTCAACTACAACTTCAACCTCAGCTGGAGATAAGATCTCCTCCGAGTCTCAAAGTCTACATCAATAGAAGAGAAGATCTTCTTCAACCTCGACTGGAGATAAAGTCTCCCATAAGCTTCAACTGCAACGTCAACAAAAAATAAGATCTCCCTGGACCTTGGCTGGAGATGAGATCTCCCCCGAGCCTCAACTACAACTTCAACCTCAGCTGGAGACAAGATCTCCCCAAGCCTCAACTTCAACTTCAACCTCGACTGGAGATGAGATCTCCTCCAGCCTTGACTTCAACTTCAACCTCGGCTATAGACAAGAATTCCTCCGAGCCTCGACTTTAACTTCAACCTTGGTTGGAGACAAGAATTCCTGCGGGCCTCGACTTCAACTTCAACCTTTGCTGGAGATAAGATATTTCCTGAGCTTCAACTTCAACAGGTTCAGAGCCCTGAAGAGGACTTCAGCAGTCATCCTTTTTGTACTCCTATCCTTCGAGTTTCGAACTCGAGAGTGGGGGGTACTATTATTGGGGATAAATTCTGCTCCTACGAAGTCCAACCTGATGCTTAGCCCAATGCAATCGATAATTATGGAAGAGCTTCAGTGGCCAAACCTTAGCCAAACTCCTTCAGCCAGCCAAACTTCTCGACGGTCGAGCCTCAGTCGGACTCCTATGGAAGCCGAACTCCTTCCGAACTTCTTCAGTCGGACTCCTACGGGAGCCAAACTTCTTTCGAACTCCTCCTTCAATCAAACTCCTATGGGAGCCAAACTCCATCTGGACCTCTTTCTTCAGTCGGACTCCTACGAAAGCCGAACTCCCTCCGACCTCCTCCTTCAGTCGGACTCCTACGGAAGCCGAACTCCTTTCAAACTCCTCCTTCAGTCGGACTCCTATGGGAGGCGAACTCCTTTCGGACTCCTACGGGAGCCGAACTCCTTCCAGACTTCTCCTTCGGTCGAACTCTTCTAGGAGCCGAACTCCTTTCGAACCTCTTCTTCAGTTAGCATTCCTCCCAATGATCTTCTCTAGCCATATTTTCTTTGGGAGTCGAAACTCCTCTGAAATTGATATATATCGAGGTTCTTCACCAATCAACGCCTGCTTTCTCCGAACTACAGCATTAAATCTCGACGAATGGTTGCCATCAGTCTGCTACAGACGACGCTACAAGTGGTGCCCCCCTCCATGACAGACTCCATCAAACCTCAAGCGGTCCGCTACTAGACGATATGGCTGTCACTATCAGCTTGATGATACCTTTCTCTCCGTACCAAACTCCACCAGGCCTCGAGCGGCCCACTGCCTGATAGCTGCAGCTGTCACCAATAATCAAGCTCTACCTATAAAAAGAAACACTCCAGATACGTTTTCTCTAAGCTCTAAGCTCTCTTCTCCTTTCCAAAATTTTGTTGAACTCTTTTCTGAGCACTCCATTTTTGTTGGCCAGAAAAGCTGATTTGATCGTCGGAGGGTTCTACCGGAGCCACCACCACCGATTTCGGACGAAATTTTATTTTGCAGGTTACCGACGGTGACCTCATCCTCCTCTGCTCCAACTCATCCCGATGTCAACTAGATTCTGCACCAACAAGAACTATAAGAATTGAAGTTTTTTGTTGCACATCACAGAATAAACTTCCATGATGAATAAGTACACTAATACCGACATCATTAATATCGATTATATTTTGAAATCTTGTATATATTCCTCTTGATATTTTGTCAACTTGGAAGTTGATATTTTTTTGGTTTAGATTTGACAGGAAACTAATCTGATCAATTATACTTGTTGTTTCCATTTATTTTATTATTGTATAGCCAATTTATGTTCCACAGTCTGATAAGTTCGAAGGTAATGGATAATCTTCAATGAGGTAATCACCCTAAATAGTGCAGTGATCTACAAAGAGGCGAATGATTCCATCACTACTTCACAGCATTGAAGAATGGTGAGTAGATCCATTAGCCTCCATCTCCCTCTATAGAATAGAACATTATGAAATGAAGATCTCAATTATGGGTGTAACACCAAGAAAGGGAATACATAATAATTTTTAGTGGCACCTATCCATCTGCCATCAAGCTCATGTCGACATGGAGTTAGTAAATGAAACGTACGATTAGCTAGCAAAGCCAACAACATCATTATAACAATTTGCATATGCTTGCTTCTATTTTGTTCAGGGAAACTACTGGATGGTGACTTTGCTTTTCTGAAAAAAAAAAAAAATGAGAGCAAAGCCTTCTCCTCAATTATTTTAACATAAGATAATAGAAGTCTCATCAACTTTTCTGAGAAGAATGAGACCTAAGCCTTCTCCTCTATGCTAGATTATGAGGCACGCTATATGCATGTGAAAGTAGAGATGCGCCAGGTACAGGAATTTTTTTGGTAAGTAGGCATAGGATTTAATATAATTAATTCAATGCAATAATTGAACCAATTCACACAGGATTTAACCATGCACTAGAATTTATGTAGCAAAAAAAAAAAAAAAGAGAGAAAAACAAACCATGCACTAGAATTTCAGAGCACCACAATATTTATTGATAAGCTACAATCTTAATAACCATGGGTGCTATTCACGATCATAATGCTTAGCAAATTTTTCTTTTAAATTTTGATCTAGTGATTTTTTTTTTCATTTTTGTCAACTATTTTCAAAATGTAATATAATAACGCAATAATTTATAACAAATGGAAGGTTTTAATAGTCAAAAGTATATTGCACATCAAGCAATTAATTTTAATGATGGTTGAACAAGTTAATATTAGCATCGTTAATATCTATTGTATGTGCAATAAACCTTAATGATGGCTTGAACATATTTATATGGCAAATGGATAACTGTATACAAGTTGAGTGAAACTTCCATCATTGATATCATCTTATTGATTCTGGCATCCACGTAGGAATTAAATGGAGAAGTCTACACAACCAAAGCCTCCATATAGAAACTTAGTCATTAATATTGACATCATTATTATTAACCCCACGTACCCAAACAATGGGAAAAAAAACTCTAGAAGGAAGTGAATATGGTTCCATCACTACCGCATGCGAATGAAGAATGGTGGGTCCATAAGCTTCCATCTTACTTTATTAAATAGAACCGTAGGAATTGAAGTTTTTTGTTGCACATCACGGAATAAACTTTAATGATGAATGAGAACACTAATACCAACATCATTAATATCGATTATATTTTAAAATCTTGTACCATAGTGGGTGAGAATGTTACGACCCATTTCAGCCAATGCAGATTTTCACTTAAAACGTTCCATTGAAGTTTACATCATCTTGGATATTTCTCTTGATATTTTGTCAACTTGGAATTTGATATTTTTTTGGTCTAGATTTGACAGGAAATTAATTTGATCAATTATACTTCTTGTTTCCATTTTTTTTATTAGAGTATAGCCAATTTATGTTCATCCACAATCCCATAAGTTCGAAGGTAAAGGATAATCTTCAATGAGGTAATCACCCCAAATAGTGCAGTTGTCTGCAAAGAAGCGAATGATTCCATCGCTACTACACAACACTGAAGAATGGTGAGTACATCCATTAGCCTCCATCTTCCTCTATAGAATAGAACATTATGAAATGAAGATCCCAATTAAGGGTGTAACACTAAGAAACGGGATACATAATAATTTTCAGTGGCACCTATCCATCTACTATGAAGCTCATGTCAACATGGAGTTAGCAAACGATAGGTATGATTAGCTAGCAAAGCCAATAACACCATTATAACAATTTACATATGCCTGCTTCTATTTTGTTGAGGGAAACTACTAGATGGTGACTTTGCTTTTCTGTGGAAAAAAGAGAGCCAAGCCTTCTCCACAATTATTTTAACATAAGACAATAGAAGTCTCACCAACTTTTCTGAGAAGAATGAGACCTAAGCCTTGTCCTCTATGCTAGATTATGAGGCACGCTATGCATGTGAAAGTAGAACATCTATTGATAAGCTACAATCTTAATAACCATGGGTTCTGTTGTCCATCATGGGATTGCCTCCTATCCATACATACTCCCTCTTGACTCAGAGAGGGGGGAGGCTAATATTATAGAGGGATGGCTCTTTAGTCTCACATTAATTATGAGTTGAAAAAGAGTATATGGATTATAACCTTCTCTCCTCCGCATAAAGTGTCTTTTAAAGGACAAAAACGTGAGGCTCCAAATGGCCAAGGCCCACTAAAGCTAATCAAGATTAACCATTTGGGGATCCTAGAATCCACTAAAGCCTAAAATGGTCAGAGCCAAAGCGGATAGTACCTCATGTATGTGGATGCAAAGGTATAAGCCAACCATCTAAGCCATCCATTTCCTTTCCGCAATAGATGCTATTCATGATCATATTGCTCAACAAATGTTTCTTTTAAATTTTTTAAATTTTAATCTAGTGATTTTTTTTCAACTATTTTCAAAATACATTATAATAACACAACAATTTATAACAAATGGAAGGCTTTAATAGTCAAACTTTTATTGCACATCAAGCAATTAATTTTAATGATGGTTGAACAAATTAATATCATGATCATTAACATCTATTGCATTTCAAGCAATAAACCTTAATGATGGCTTGAACATATTTATATGACAAAAGGAGAACTCTGCACAAGTTGAGTGGCTTAGCAGAAACTTCCAGTCTTATGGACTCTGGCATCCACATAGGAAATGGAGAACTCTACACAACCCATGCCCCCATATAGAAATTTAGTCATTAATATTGGCATCATTATTATTAACCACACATACCCAAACAATAGAATAAAACTCTACAAAGAAGTTAATATTGTTCCATCACTACTACATGCTAATGAAGAATGGTGGGTCCATAAACTTCCATCTTACTTTATTGAATAGAACCATTGGAATTGAAAATTTTTGTTGCACATCACGGAATAAACTTCAATGATGAATGAGAACACTAACACAGACATCATTAATGTTGATTATATTTTAAAATCTTGTACCATAGTAGGTGAGAATGGTACAACCTACATTAGCAAATGCAGGTTTTCACTTAAAACCTTCCATTGAAGTTTATTTCATCTTGGATATTTCTCTTGATATTTTGTCAACTTAGAAGTTGATATTTTTTTGGTTTAGATTTGACAAGTAACTAATCTGATCAATTATACTTGTTGTTTCCATTTATTTTATTAGAGTATAGTCAATTTATGTTCATCCACAATCTGATAAGTTTGAAGGTAAAGGATAATCTTCAACGACATAATCACCCCAAACAGTACGGTGGTCTACAAAGAAGCGAATGATTCCATCACTAGTACACAGCATTGAAGAATGGTGAGTAGATCCATGAGCCTCCATTTTCCTCTATAGATTAGAACATTATGAAATGAAAATCTCAATTAAGGGTGTAACACTAAGAAAGGGGATACATAATAATTTTCAGTAGCACCTATCCATCAGCCATCAAGCTCATGTCAACATGGTGTTGGCAAACGATAGGTATGATAAGCTAGCAAAGCTAATAACATCATCATAATAATTTTCATATGCTTGCTTCTATTTTGTTTAGGGAAACTACTGGATGGTGATTTTGCTTTTCTGAGGGAAAAAATGAGACCAAAGCTTTCTCCGCAATTATTTTAACACAAGACAACAAAAGTCTCATCAACTTTTCTGAGAAGAATGAGACCTAAGCCTTGTCCTCTATGCTAGATTATGAAGCATGCTATGCATGTGAAAGTTGAGATGCGCCATCAATGTACAGGAATTTTTTTGGTAAGTAGGTATAGGTGCAGGGTTTGGTTGACGCCGGATCGAGCTAGAGTGGAGGAAGACGAGGTCACCACCGGTGATCTGCAAAATAAAGTCACGTCCGGAGTCAGTGGGGATGGCTCCGGCAGGACCCTCTGATGCTTAAGTTAGCTCTGACCAATAGAAATGGAGTGCTCAGTATAGAGTTCAGCAGGATTTCGAGGAGATAAAAGCATAGAATCTGGCGAAGCATATCAGGAGGGTCCTTTTTATAAGCGGAGCTTGTTGTAACTGCCTTGATTAATGACTGTCGTAACCGTCCTAATCCATGCCGATTGTTATTGACTTGATAAATATCGATTGTTATTGACTTGATAAATGTCGATCATTATTGTCGTGTAACCGTTTAGTAGTGGGATCGCTTGTAGAAATTCATCAACAGTCTGTAAGGAGTTCGGCTTCTATAGAAGTCCAACTGGATGAGTCCAGCTACTAAGAAGTTTGGCTCCCGTAGAAGTCTGACCGAAGAAGATGTCTAGAGAGTCCGACTCCTGAGAAGTTCGGCCACTGAGAAGTTCGGCTGGGCTCGGCCACTAATGAGTTCGACTGGCTGAAGGGGTTCGAAAGGGGCTCGGCCGCTAAGAAGCTCGGCTAAGGCTTGTCTGCTGAAGCTTTTTCTTGACTATCGGTTGCATTGTCGGCTGAGCATCCAACTGAACTTCGGTGGGAGCGGGATTTATCCCCAACAATAGTCCCCTCACTCTCGAGTTTAAAATTCGAAGGAAGGGAGTACCAAAATAGGCGACTACCAAAGTCCTTTTTCGGGCTCCGCACCCATTGAAGTTGAAGTTTGGGGGATCATATCTCCTATCCTAGAGGTTACCTCGGGGGAGATCTCATCTCCTACGGTTGAGGTTGATACGGGCGCTCGGAGGAGATCTTATCTCCTGTAGTCGAGGATGCCTCGGAAGATATCTTATCTCCAGCAGTCGAGGTAAGGTTGCCTCGAAGGAGATTTTATCTCCAACAACCGAGGTAAGGTTGCCTCAGATGAGATCTTATTTTCTGCAGCCAAGGTTGTCTCGAAGAAAATCTTATCTCCTGCAATCGAGGTTGGCCCGAACGCTCGACAGAGATCTTATCTCCTACAGTCGAGGATGCCTCGGGGGAGATCTTATCTCCTGCGGTCGAGATAAGGTTGCCTCAGAGGAGATCTTATCTTCAATAGTCGAGGTTGCCTCGGAGGAGATCTGTTCTCCTATAGCCGAGGTTGTCTTGGAGGAGATCTTATCTCCTGCAGCCTGAGGTTGAAGGACTTTGATTTATTTCATGTTAAGATAAGGTTCTCCTCTTATTTCTGATACGGCCTTTGGATTGTTTCTTTCTTATCGTCACATAATTCTTGCGCCAGGGGTCAATAATGCTGAAATGAAGGAGTTTTATTGAAGAAAGATTACTGATAATACATCCTCAGATTGTTTGAGTTCCAAGGTCGTGGGAGCATCATCCCTCCGAGCTCCTTCAGACGATAAGTGCCGGGCTGGATGACCTCCACCACTTCATATGAGCCTTTTCAATTAGGGGCGAGCTTCCCCTGGCTCTGAGGCTGAGAGATGGCGACTCGTCGGAGTACTAAGTCTCCCAATCTAAATGTCTTGTTTCTAACTCTAGAATTATAGTACCGAGCCACCTTTCGTTTGTAGGCTGCCATCCAAATACGGGCTTCCTTCCTTTTTTCTTCCAATAGGTCGAGGTGAATTCTTAGGTCCTATGGGTTATACTGCTCGTTGAAGTCCATGACTCATGCAGATGGAAGCTTAAGTTCGATCGGAATAACCGCCTCCGTGTCGAAGGCTAAGGCGAAGGATGTTTCCTCAATCGGCATCCTTTGTATAGTTCGGTATGCCCAGAGGACGTAGTAGAGTTCGTCCATCTAGGCCTCCTCTACACTGTCGAGCCTTGTCTTGATGTCTTATAGCAGGATCTGATTGGTCACCTCAGCTTCCTCATTGGCCTACGGGTGAGCCATCGATGTGAAGCAGTAGGATATATTTAGTTCTTCACAGAACTTGGCGAACCTTGCCCCAGTGAATTATCGTCCATTATCGGTTATGAGGATTTGAGGCAGATTGAACCGGCACACCAGCGATTTTTAGACGAAGTCCTGCACCTTTGCCTCGATAATCTTCGCTAGTGGTTCGACTTCGATCCACTTGGTGAAATAGTCGATCGCGACTAGGAGGAACTTCCGCTGCCCGAATGCCATCAAAAATGGACCAAGTATGTCCATTCTACATTGTGCAAATGGCCAAGGTGCACTTAGCGGAGCAAACTCAGAGGTCGACTGTCTTTGTACGTTTGTGATCTTCTGACAGCGATCGCACTTCTTCACATACTCCATAAAATCATGAAATAAGGTCGGCCAATAGTATCCTTACCAAAGTACTTTTTGTAATAGGGACCTGGCTCCTATGTGACTTCCTCAGAGTCCCTCATGCACCTCCCACAATGTGAGGTCAGCCTCTGAAGGTCGGAGGCATCTCAGTAATGGGAGCAAGTATGACCTCTTGTACAGCCTACCTTCATACAAAACATAGCGGGAGGCCTGATTTCTGAGTTTCCGAGCTTTTTTTGGGTCATTAGAAAGGACCCCCTCCTTGAGGTAGGTGACCAATGGGTCAATCCAGCTTGACTCAAATTCCATCTGCAGAATGACCTGGGGTTCCTCTATGGTTGGGCACTTCAGAGTCTCCAAGAATACTTCCTTGGGAAGCTCGGCTGGGACTGAAGTGACCAACTTGGAGAGAAGGTCGGCTCTTACATTTTTCACCCTCAAAATTTATCGAATGTCGAAACTATCAAAGGCCGGAGTCAAATCCCTGATCTTCCCAAGGTATCTCACTATATTGTCCTCCCGCATCTCGTAGCTGCCATTAACTTGATATACCATCAGTTGAAAATCGCTGTAGACTTAAAGTCGATCTACTTTTAATTTTCTCACTATTTTTAATCCGACGATCAGTGCTTCATATTCGGCCTCATTGTTGGTCGTAGGAAACTCAAACCGTAGTGCGTACTCGGCGACAATATCCTCAGGGCTAATTAAGACCAACCCCGCATTAGCTCTGATGGAGTTGGATGAGCCATCCACATGCAGAGCCCAAAAGCCTTCGAAAAGATCGACACTTTTCTTAGAGAGGTTCGGCTATGATAGCAAGGCGCCGGTCTCATTCTGTTCAGGGTCGGCTTCGACTGGAATGGTACATTCTAACATAAAATTCATCAATATCTAGGCCTTGATAGATGGTCAGGGCCGGTAGTTGATGTCAAACTTTGTGAGCTCGATTGTCCATTTTGCAATTCTCTCAGAAGCGTCCGCTCGATGAAGGACTGCTTTTATTGGTTGGTCCATGAGGACCGTAATGGTGTGCTCCTAAAAATAAGGTCGAAGTCTCCAGACGGCAATTAGAAGAGAGTAAATTAATTTTTCTAAACTTGAGTACCTGGTCTCCGCAATCCTCAGGACCTGGCTCACGTAGTAGACCGGTCGCTGCATCTTCGCTTCCTCTTTGATCAGGACTGCCGTCAGGACCATCAGGGAGACAACTAGGTATAGGAACAATTTCTCTACAGGTTCGGACTTTGCCAGCTGTTGGTGCAGAAACTGATCGTCGTTGGATCCAACTGAAGTGGAGGTGGATGAAGTCATCATCGGAGACCTACAAAATAAAGTCTCCTCCGGAGCCGGTGGGGGGTGGCTCTGATAGGACCCTCCGATGATCAAGTCAGCTCTGGCCAATAGGAATGGAGTGCTCAGGAATGAGTTCTACGAAGCTTAAAGAAGGAGAGGAGAGCTTAGAGCTTAGAGTTAGCGTATCTAGAGGGTCCTTTTTATAGGCAGAGCTTGATGGTGATAGCTGCAGCTGCATGATGGTAGGCCACTTAATGCTACACCAGATTTGATGCAGAGAGGATGGTATTGTCAGGCCGATAGTGACAGCCATACCGTCCGACAGTGGTAGGCTGCTCGAGGTCTAACGGAGTCAGTCATGGAGGGGGGCACCACCTGTAGCATCGTCTGTGGTAGATTGATGGTGATCGTTTGGCCAGATTTAATGATGGTAGCTCTAAAAAAGTGGACGTCGATTGGTGGACCTCGGCATATATCGATTCCAAAGAAGTTCGGAAGGAGTTCGATCGCTGAGGAGTTCGATCGATCGAAGGGGATGTCTGGGAGGAGTCTGGCTCCTGAAGAAGTTTGGCCAAAAGGAAAGCATGGAGGGAGTTCAACTCCCGCAGGCTTCTGGCTGGAAGAGCGTGGAGAAAGTTCGGCTCTCGTGGGAGTCCGACTGAAGCTCGGTCGCTGAGGAGTTTGGCCGATTGAAGTTCGATCGCTGAGGAGTTCGGCTCTTAAGAAAGTTCGACCGAGGGGATGTCTGGGGGGAGTCCGACTGGAGTTCAACCGCTGAGGAGTTCGATCGAATAAGCTTGGCCTATAAAGAGTTCAATCGATTGAAGGAGTTCGACTAAGGCTCGTTTGCTGAAGCCCTTCCGTGACTACCGATTGCACCAGCCTGAGCATCAGACTAGACTTTGATGGGAGTGGGATTTATCCCCAATAATAGTCCCTTCACTCTCGAGTTTGAAATTTAAAGGAAGGGAGTACTGAAATAGGCGATCGTCAAAGTCCTTTTTTGGGCTCTGCATTTATTGAAGTTGAAACTCGAAAAGATTTCTTCTTCAGCCAAGGTTGAAGTTGATCTCGTCGGTGGTCAAGATCGGAGGTTGAGCTCCTCGAGGGCGATATTATCTCCTGTAGCTAAGGTTGGCTCGGACCCTCAAGGGAGATCTCATCTCCCACAATCGAGGTTGATGCGAGCGCTCGGAGGAGATCTTATCTCCTATGGTCGAGGTTGCCTTGGGGGAGATCTTATCTCCTACAGTCGAGGTTGCCTCGGAGAAGATCTTATCTCCTGCAGCCGAGGTTGATCCGGACACTCGAAGGAGATCTTATCTCTTGCAGCTGAGTTTGCCTCGGGGGAGATCTCATCTCTAGTCGAGGTTGAAATAAATCTCGTCTCCTACGGTCGAGGTCGGAGGTTAAGCTTCTCGGGGGCGATATTGTCTCTAGCAGTCGAGGCTGATTTGGGGGAGATTTTATCTCCTATAGCCGAAGTTGGCCCGAACCCTCAAGGGAGATCTTATCTTCTGTGGTCGAGGTTGATACGGGCACTCGAGGGAGATCTTATCTCCCGCAGCTGAGGTTGCCTCAGGAGAGTCTCAGGATGAGGTTGTCTCCGATCTTATCTCTGACTGAGGTCATCTCGATCGCTCGAAAGAGATTTGATCTCTGGTCGAGGTTGTCGTGAGAGCTCGAAAGAGATCTTATCTCTGGCCGAGGTTGTCTCAAGCGCTCGGGAGAGATCTCATCTCTAGCCGAGGTTGTCACAGTCGCTCGAAAAGAATCTTATCTCTTACAGACTTCAGAGCTCAAACTTGTACTTTGCTCGTGTTAGGACGAGGTTCTCCTCCTACTCCTAACGGACTGTGGGGTTACATACGGATCGTCGTCCGTGCCTCTCCCCCCATCTTATCTAAGATGAACGATGCTTTCGACTTTGCTTGCATTAGAACGAGATTCTCCTCTTGTTCTTAACGGGCTGTGGGGGCACATACGGACCGTCGTCCGTGTCTCTCCCCCCATCTCATCTAAGGTGAACGAGGCCTTCGACTTTGCTCGCGTTAAGATGAGGTTCTCCTTCTATTTCTAATGGGCTGTGGTGGCACATACTACAGACCGTCGTCCGTGTCTCTCCCTCCATCTCGTCTAAGGTGAACGAGGCCTTCGACTTTGCTCGCATTAGGATGAGGTTCTCCTCCTATTCCTAACAGACTGTGGGGGCACATACGCACCATTGTCCGTGCCTCTTCCTCCGTCTCGTCTAAGGTGAACGAGGCCTTCGACTTTGCTCACATTAGGATGAGGTTCTCCTTCTGTTCTTAACGGGCTGTAGGGGCACATATGGACCATCGTCCGTGCATCTTCCTCTATCCCATCCTAGATGAACAAGGCCTTCGACTTTGCTCACGTTAGGACAAGGTTCTCCTCCTATTCCTAATGGACTGTGGGGGCACATAAGGGCCGTTGTCAGGGCCTCTCCCCCCATCCTGGGCTACTTTCATTTATTTCTTTCCTATCATCACATAATTCTTGCACCCAGAAATAATATTATTGAAAGAAAAGAATTTTACCAAGGGAAAGTTACTTGCAGCACATCCCCATTTCAGGGTCATAGGGGCGTTGTTCCTCCGGATTCCCTCGGATGGTAAGTTTTGGACCGGACGACCTCCTCTATCTCATGTTGGCCTTCTCAATTTAGAGCAAGCTTCTTTTGGCTTTATCGCTGGGAGATGACAGTCCACCAAAATACCAAGCTCCTCCCAGGGGTAACATTGATGACGCCGTGAGGTGGCCGATCTTCTTGTCATTTTTGGCTATGGTAGCATCCTTGGTCGATCTTCTCCTGCTTCAGACTGGCATCGAAAGAATTTACCCAGCCATCCTTTTCTGACGAGCTCCTCAATTTTGTCTTAGAGATGAATGCATTCTTTAGTGTCGTGGCCATGGTCGTGATGGTAGAGACAGTACTTGCTTCGATCGTACTTGTTTGGGAGAGATCGTAATCCTTTCGATCTTGGTAGCTGGTTTTTAACTTTCGTGAGAATTTGAGTTCGAAGAGCATTGTAGAAGGCATAGTCGCAGAACCTTTTGGGAGGAGAACTTCTTCGTGCCCTTCTGTCAGGGCTTCCTTGGTGGCGAGCTCGAGAAGTTCGGGCCTTGCTTGCACTGGAGAGGTCGTAAGCGCGGTCGAACTTCATTCCATCCTCTTGTGAAACCTGCAGAAGAACTTCATGCCCCTTTATTGGGGCTTCCTTGATGATGAGCTCAAGGGGGAGTTTGGCCTCGCTTGCGCTAGAAGGTCGTGGTCGAACTTTATTTTGCCCTCCTGTGAAACCTTCTATGGGAGAACTTCATGCCCCTTTGTTGCGGCTTCCTTGATGAAGAGCTCGAGGGTGAGTTCAGCGGTTTTACTCACGTCGAACTTCATTCCGCCCTCCTGTAAAATCTTCATTGGGAGAACTTCATGCCCCTTTGTCGGGGCTTCCTTGATGAAGAGCTCGAGGGTGAGTTCGGCGGCCTTGCTCACACCGAACTTCATTCCACCCTCCTGTGAAATCTTTGTTGGGAGAATTTTATGCCCCTTTATTGGGGCTTCCTTGATGAAGAGCTCGAGGTGGAGTTCGATGGCCTTACTCATGCCGAACTTCATTCTGCCCTCCTGTGAAGCCTTCTAGGAGAGAACTTTTGCTCTGTTTCTCCTTCCTAAGGGCGATTGGTATGCTAGCCCAAATGCTTTTCCTCAAGGCCAGCTCCTGGCATCCTCATGGTAGGTTTGCTGGCAAAGTCTCCATCGAAAGCTGTCGCACGGTCTACATTATCTCGATGGGGCCATGAACCTATTGGACCAGCAGGTTAAACTACTCCACATCTACGGTGGCTTCAGATGAAATCTGGACTACCGAGGCTGAAATAGGAGCAGATGGACCTAGCATGGAGGCCGTCGATCGTCAAGTCGAAGCTCTCCTGGAAGGCATTTTCTCTTCAAAAAAGAACTCTAGAGAGAAAGAAGAGATATCTCCGAAGAGGAAAGAGAGAAATCATCGTCAAGCACCCCTTTAAGAACAAAAAAACCTCGGAGGTTCGGGGGCCCTTCCTCTAGTGCCAATCTGTTGGTGCAGAAACTGATCATCACCAGATCCAGCTGGAGCGGAGGTGGACGAGGTCACCACCGGAGACCTGCAAAACAAAGTCCCATCCGGAGTCGGTGGGGGGTGGCTTCGGTAGGACCCTTCGACGATCAAGTCAGCTCTGGCCAACAGAAATGAAGTGCTCGAGAATGAGTTCCGTGGAGCTTAGAGAAGGAGAGGAGAGCTTAGAGCTTAGAGTTAGCATATCTGAAGGGTCCTTTTTATAGGCGAAGCTTGATGGTGATAGCTGCAGCTGCATGGTGGTGGGCCGCTCGAGGCTGCATCGGGTTTGATGTAGAGAGGATGATATTGTCAGAACGATAGTGACAGTCATACCGTCCGACAGTGGTAGGCTGCTTGAGGTCTGACGGAGTCAGTCATGGAGGGGGGCACCGTCTGTAGCATCTCCTATGGCAGACTGATGGTGACAGTTTGATCATATTTAATGGCGGTAGCTCTGAGAAAGCGAACGTCGGTTGGTGAACCTCGGCATATATCGATTCCAAAGGAGTTTGGAAGAAGTTCGATCGCTAAGAAGTTTGGTCGATCGAAGGAGATGTTTGGGAGAAGTCTAGCTCCTAAAGAAGTTCGATCGAAGGGAAAGCATGGAGGGAGTTTGGCTCCTACAAGCATTTGGCTGAAAGAGCGTGATGGGAGTTCGGCTCTCATAGGAGTCCGACGGAAGCTCGACCGCTGAGGAGTTCGGTCGACTGAAGTTCGACCGCTGAGGAGTTTGGCTCTTGAGAAAATTCGGTCGAGGGAACGTCTGGGGGAAGTCCGATTGGAGTTTGATCACTGAGGAGTTCGATCGAATGAGCTCGGCCTCTAAAGAGTTCGATCGATTGAAGGAGTTCGACTTAGGCTCGTCCGCTGAAGCCCTTCCATGACTACCGGTTGCACCAGCCTGAGCATCAGATTGGACTTCGATGGGAGCAGAATTTATCTCCAACACCAGCAATGGGGATGAGTTGAGGTAGTTTTTTTGCTCCTCGAATGTCTATTGGCACTCCATCGTCCAGCAGAAGTTCTTTGGTTGTCTGAGAACTTGGAAGAAGGACACATATCATTCGGTTGACCTTGAGACAAAATAATTTAAGGACGCCACCTTTCCGATCAGGCGCTAAACTTCTTTGATCATTTTCGAGGCTGTCATCTCCTGAATGGCTTGGATTTTCTCGAGGTTTGTTTCAATCCCGTGTCTTGACACCATGAACCTTAGAAACTTTTCTGAGGTCATGCCAAAGGCGCACTTGGTCGAATTTAGTTTCATCTTATGCTTCCTGAGTGCATCGAAGGTCTCTTTAAGATCGATGAGTTGGTCTATTGAAGCTCGACTTTTGACGAGCATATCATCCACATACACCTCCATGTTGCGGCCGATCTGCTCCTTGAATATCTTATTGACCAAATGCTGGTACGTTGTCTTTGTATTTTTCAGTCCAAAGGGCATGACTCTGTAATAATAAAGATCATGGTTAGTAATGAAAGTGGTCTTCTCCTCGTCCTCAGGTGCTATCCATATCTGGTTATAACCAGAGAAGGCATCCATGAAGGTGAGGAGCTCATAGCCCGAGGTCGCATCCACTAGTTGATCAATCCTGGATAAAGGATAACTATCTTTCAGGCAGGTCTTGTTCCGCTTCTTGAAGTCAATGCACATCCTCCACTTGTTGTTCATCTTTTTGACGAGGACTACATTTTAGATCCAAGTCAAATAATTAACCTTCCGAATGAATCCGACTTTGAGGAGCTTGCCTACTTCTTCGACGATTGCTTTCTGCCTCTCCGGGGTGTGATGGCGCATCTTTTCTTTTATCGATCGATGCCTCGGGTCGATGGTCAATCGATGTTCTATGACCTCGACATCAATCCCTGGCATGTCTGCTAGGGTTCAGGAGAAGATGTTCGCATTTCTTCTGAGAAAGGTAACGAGTTGCTCCCGAACTTCGCCTGCCAAGTTGGAGCCAATCTGTACCGCATGCTCGATGTTTCCATCATTTAAAGGCACAGAGATGAGGTCCTCCATAGGCTCACCCCGCTCTTCTGTGAGGTCATCTCGGACATCCAATTCAGTAACAAGATAAAAGTCGGACTGCTCTCCCTTATGTAGGGCGATCGAGTAGCAGTGCCTCACCAAAACTTAGTCTCCCCTGATCTCTCTGATTCCGTGACTTATCAAAAATTTCATCTTCAAATAATAGGTCGACACCACCGTCTAGAGTACATTTAGACCAGGTTGGCTAAGAATGACATTGTAGGCGAACGGAGTTCTCACGACTAGGAAATCGACTTATGCTTTGGCCAGTTTTGGGCATTGCCTTGCTGTCACAATCAAAGTTATTATGCCCTCAACTGGTACGACGTTGCTAGTGAATTCTATCAACAGAGAGTTTATAGGCTCCAAGTGGTCATCGAGTAAGGACATTTTCGAGAAGGCATCATAAAACAACACATTGACCGAACTTTCATTATCCACCAAAATGCGGTATACATCATAATTGGCAATGTTCAAAGAGATTACAACCGCATCGTTGTGCGAAAATTGGACCCCCTGAGCGTCCACCTCGGTAAAGGTCATAGGTTCCTCGGTCCTCCATCTCTTCACCGATCCTTTGGATCCGCTAGCCTCTTCTCATTGAAGTCTCCTTGAGATAGTATTGATGACACCAAGAGACGGTCGATCTTCTTGGTCCTCCCTCCTTGGTGGTAGCGCCCTCAGCCAATCCTCCCGCCTTTTGGGTCGTCTCCATAGGAATCGGCTAAGTCTACCTCACCTGATGAGCTATTCGATCTCGTCCTGAAGTTGGATGCAGTCCTCAATATCGTGGCCGTGGTTCCGATGATAAAGAAAGAACTTATTGGGATTGCGTTTGCTGAGATGGAAACGCATCTTCTTCGGTCTCGAAAGTTATTTCCTGATTTCCATCAGCACTTGGGTCTTCGGAGCATTAAGGAGAGCGTAGTTATGAAATCTCCGCTGGAAAGAACCTTGGTGCTGGGAAGAACCTCGGCGCTGAGGAGAACCTTGATGTGTCCTTCCGTCGGGGCTTCCCCACCTTCGAACCTGAGGGAGAGTTTGGGCTCGCCTGCATCCAGAAGGAGTCCAAAAATGCGGCCAAGCTTTACTCAGCTTCCCTTCTTCGGTAGCCCTACCCGATTCACCGACTTGCCGCTCGCCATTGGCTTCATTATCCTTAATCTTAAAGGCTTCCTCAGCCTGGGCATAACCTTCAGCCTGAGCTAGCATGTCAGTAAAGTCTCTGGGCTACTTTTTTTCTAGGAAGAACAGCAAGTCATTCTTTTGAAGGCCGCCCTTGAGCGCGGCCATCGCAATGGACTGGTCCAGATTCTAAACCTCCAATGCCGTGGCATTAAATCGGATGACATAAACCTGGATGGATTCTCCTTGCTTCTACTTGACATTCATCAGAAAATCCAAACTTCGATGCGGACGTCAACTACTGATGAAGTGGACTATCACTACTGGCTCATCTGATCAAATGATAAGATGGTTCTCGTCTTAAGCACCAAGTACCAGTTCCTGGCGACTTCCTTAAGGGTTGAGAGAAAAATCCAGCATAAAATAGCGTCTGGTGCGCCATGGAGCAACATCATCATCCAGAAGACTTTCAGATGGTCGACTAGATTAGTGGTCCCATCGTAACTCTTGAATTATGGGGGCTTGAAGTTCAGTGGAACCGATTTCTGCATAATTTTCTATGAAAGAGGAGGGTCAGCACAAACATCGTTACCATGAGAGGAGGGATTGTGATGAAATTTTTCGATTCGTCGGCTCATTTCTAAGAGTCTTTGATCCAAGAGATCTTCATAGTCTTTGATCTCCAAGATTTTCTGGTAGAATGGGTGTGAAGCTTCCCCCTGGGTCGAGTCGTGGTTCGAGCAGGAGCCTTTCTTCTTCTGCTTCTTCCTTCTGAGGATCGGAGGCTGGGTAGCCCGAGTCGGCCATCCCTAGATCGGACTACAAGTTTCTGAAGAATCCTGCATCGATTGAGCCAGTGTCGGGGCCTACTGGTGTATGGCCTGCACCACCTGCATCACCTCCGTAAGGCCACGAACCTGTTGGACGAGTAGGTTGAACTGCTCCGCATCCACTGTACTATAAATGAAACTTAGGTTGCCGGGGCTGGAGTGGGAGCAGACGGATCTGAGCGGAATTGGACCATGGAGACCGTTGATCGTCGGATCGAAGCTTTTCTAGGAGGCATTTTTCTGGGAAGAACTTTAGATCGCTGCTGAGCACTCCTTTAAGATCGAGGAAACCTCAAGAATAGAGAGCCCTTCCTCTAGCACCAAATCTGTTGGTGCAAAATTTGGTTGATGTCGGATCGTGCTGGAGTGGAGGAGGATGAGGTCACCGTCAGTGACCTACAAAATAAAGTCCCATCCAGAGTCGATGGGGATGGCTCCGGCAGGATCCTCCGATGATCAAGTTAGCTTTGGTCAATAGAAATGAAGTGCTCAATATGAAGTTCGGTAGGATTTCGAGGAGGAGAGAAGAGTTATTTAGAACCTCACGTAAGCATATCTGGAGGGTCCTTTTTATAGGCAGAGCTTGTTGTAACTGTCTTGATTAATGACTGTCATAACCATCCTGATTAATGTCGATCATTATTGACTTGATAAATGCCGATCATTATTGTCGTGTAATCATTTAGTAGTGGGATCGTCAACAGTCTGTAAGGAGTTCGGCTTCCATAGAAGTCCGACTAAAGGAGGAGTCCGACTGCTGAGGAGTTCGGCTTCCGTAGAAGCTCGATCGAAGAAGATGTCTTAGGAAGTTCGGCTCCTAGAGAAGTTTGGCCACTAAGGAGTTCGACCGGAGCTCGACTGCTAATGAGTTTGGCCGGCTGAAAGGGTTCGAAAGAGGCTCGACTGCTAAAGCTTTCCATGACTACCGATTGCATTATCGACTGAGCATCCGATTGGACTTCGATGGGAGCGGGGTTTATCCCCAATAGAGTTTATTTTAGGGACCCTAGGATTGACTCGTGAATAAAAGTCTAAGGTTACATTAATGCATGCATTAAATCACTACCATGCATCTCTCTATGAAAATAGAGAGATGTATCTAGATCCTGACCTTGATCTAATCCAGATCATTACTCAGATCCTGGATCGAATCCCATATCAGATCTCAAACCAGATCCTGACCCAGATCTCGGATCAGATCTCGATCTGGATCCTGGATCAAATTTCGACCATAATCCAACTCGAGTCATGACCTGAATCCCAAATTAGATCCTAGATTGGATTCTGACCCAGATCCTGACCTTGATTTGATTTGGATCATGACCTAGATCCTAAACCAGATCGTAGACCAGATCCCAAATTGAATTCTGACCCAGATCTCGATCTGGATCTTGGATCGGATTCAACCTAGATCCTGACCTCAATCCAATTTAGATCGTGACCCAGATCCCTATTCGGATCCCGACCTAGATCTCGGAATAGATCACAAACTAGAATTGATTGCCAGATGCCGGGTCAGCCCCAATTCACTGGAATCAACCACTGAGCCTGGATATTGGCAGCCAATCACTAGATCGACCACCAATCAGGAGGAAGAAAGTGGTTCAAGCATTTGGAAACTTCAAGCAAGAGAGGAAAAAAGGGAAAAATTGAAGCTTTTTTTTTCTCTCCATCATTATTCATGACTGTTCTCCTGGTTGTGGCTTTGCATGGTGTTGAAAACAAAAGTACAAAGACTGAATTGCTGGTGATTTGTTTGGCGTGTTAGAGGCCTAAGGGATCGTGGTTGAGATGGAGCTAAAGAAACAACTATGTAGTCTCTAGGTGCTAAAAGACTGAGAAAGAAGTTGGGGTGCATTCAGCAGTGCGAATGGTTGGACCCTTGGGATAATGGAGATGGTTGATTACTAGAGTTTAGTCATCGAGTTAGAGGAGTTGGATAAGCTCTTGTATGTTTTGGAGGAGCTTGCAGGGTGCAATGTATCCAAAATAATTTCAAAAGGGTCCATGGAGTATGGAGGGTCCGAAAGAGCAGCAATAGTGATCAAGGTGTAAGGATAGGCCCAACAGTGCAGCATTAGATTGTTGGCCTCGGAGACTTCTACGGCATCATGTGGACTTCGATTTCAAGCAAAGCATCGGGCAAAGATGGCTTCACCGATGGAGAGGAATTTGATACGAGTTCAGAGCAGAGAGGTGCAGAGTAAGAAGTGATATCCCAGCACCAATGCCAGAGATGCATAGTTCTAAGTAGAGCAGCATGTGCAGGAGGATAAACATAGCTCTGAGCAGACCATGTCAGGATATGCAATGAGTGCCAGTACATGAATGCTATAGATTCTCTAGAGAAGTCTAAGGAAAGTGATGTAGCTGCCAAACAAAAGGGATCCTACAATTTTAGAGTGGTGCAAAAAAATAAGCCAAGATTTTCAGCTATAGAGGTAGTCATCCCAAAGGCCTCAAAGGAAGCTTAGCAATTGAAGAGAATTGATGGAGGTGTTAGAGTTTGCACAAAAAGCTATCTGGGTGAGCTACAGAGCACAAGTTGGTGTTGCAACTAAGGAGGTGAGATGGCTTCGAGGAAACGATGTCAGCTCTAGAGGCAACAAAGTGGTGAAGATGGTTCACACAGGATTTGCCAAGACTTAGGGGCACCAAGATGAAGATTATAAGGATTAGTGATGCTCCCAAGCCTTAGGAGGCTATAGGAAGAATCAAGGTGTTGGCTCTGGGAGACTAGGATAGGTGTGGCTCTAGGACTGGTTTGGTCCTAGGATGGAGATTCAATCCTTCATGGTCATAAGGCCCTAGTTTGTAGATTTTATGGGGGCTAATTCAAGTTTGGACTAGGTTTGGATCCATGGAGTTGAGTGCATGATCAGACCATGGGTGTATATCATGGGTTTGGGTGAGTGCATTTGGATTGGATTGCACTAGAAAATTTTTTATAGGTTGAGTTTTGGTCCATGTATATAGGTATATATGTACATGTATATTGTAAACCATAGAAAAAGAATGAATACAATCATTTTCTTCCACATCTCTCTCTAGTCTTTCAAATGCTAAGGTGCCCTAGAGGGCATGCCTCTAAGCAAGGAGGAAGGAGGCACACCCCACTCTTCCTTTAGCCATAACACAATGTCAAGGGATCCTACATAACATGTATTGCTAGGATATCAACTTACTTTGATACTGATTATTGTGAGAGTCTGGCTAGGATACCACCATCTCAGGACTTTCTTGATACTACTTACGTTGCACTCGATCATATATGGATACCATAAGAGAAATTAAGAAAAATAAAAGACAAGAGACATCATACAATTAAATACATGGATTAGACCAAGGTCTACCTTCATGAAGTGTATAAACTTTACTATAAGAGAAAGAAAATTAAATAAATATAAGAAAAACTTACCACTCAATTCTTGTACAAGAATCTCTCAATAAGAAGCCTCAAAATTCTTACAAAAACTCTTTGAAATCTCTCAAAAAGTCTCTTAGCAACTCTAAGACATCACCAGCTCTTCGACACTATAAATGGTTCATCAATCAGAGTTATATAGACTTCAAAAACTTAAAAATAATATTTTAGTAGGAAATTCAATCTCAAATACACCCGAGATCAATTTCTTATTGTCCGATCATGATCGGCTCACACCTGGGCCATTGCACAGCACAAAAAATGTCTCAAATCAAGATTGATCAAGCCCTGATTCTTTCCTAACCGTTAGATTATGACCAGCTCGCTCTTGAGCCTTCAGATTGCGTAAAATAGCAAGAAAGCTTGGGAAAACACCCATTGGTCCACCATGGACCACATGAAACTAGCGGGAAATGGCTTCCAGTCCATGCTATGCATGTGGACTACATGATGGGCTAGAGCACCTACTGGGCCCATGTGTGTCCACATGCTCCTGGGCCAAGGTGCCCGTATGGCCCGCGCGTGTCGGTGCACACCTGAGCTAGGGTGCCTACATGCACTCGTGCACGCCTAGGCTGGGGCACTCGCATGGCCCGCCCACACCCATGCATGCATGCTTGCATGCCTGGGCCAGTCCAGTGCTCGACTGGCCTAGTGTGCCATGCACTGTCGGCTTGTCCTCACCGTCACCGACCTACACCGGCTTGTGGGCTCCTCCAATAGCCCGTGGGCCATGCCACCTCACTCCGATGCTTCCTCATACATATCTTCTCTATCTGGATCCCATTTGGACTGTTCTTGATCTTGTTAGATTCCATTCATTATCCTAGACCTCATTCTGGACTTATTATAGACCAAATCTTAAGGCATTTTCTCAATAATTTCTATCTCGACTCGATGTTCGATCTCTTCCTATCTCTAAGAGCCTGTGATCCGTCTCACCCCTATGCCTTGGGGTAGCCTGCTGTCTCATAGATTGACAAATATGGGAGTCAAGCCAAACCACTTGATCCCACCTCCTTGAATGGCTATGATCCTTCTAACATGAGATCTACTTTGGGTAGCCTCCTGCAACAACAGAAACTTTACTTTATGATGTCGCCTCTCATCCTTTCGAGTCTTCCATCTCATATCCGATCTATCTCCACCTGGAGCTCCACCTCGCACTAGGCTCCCCATTATGAGGTAGTATCATCCATACTTTCTTCTTCTAATCACCATCCTATGCCGTGCATGATCTTTAGGATTCCTCCATCAGCTTTTCATATGAAGCCGATCGAATCTAGTCTACTCAGTAAGATTAGATCCTTCTTAAAACTGGATATATATCGGATCTTACCCAACTACTTCACTATTCCATCATAGAGGTTCATGCTAACCATCCCACCACCCTTGATTTCATAGCCTGATCCATTTGGCAGGAACATAGTACCCTCACTGGTCTTTAGGGAGTCAAACAATTTCTCTCTGCAATATATATGATGGAAATAAGTAGAATCCATAATTCACTAGGAGAAAGAAGTATATACCTCATCAATTATCAAAAGAACATCATCACTGCCTTCTATATCGCTACTAACCATCACCACAATAGCCTGTATCCAATCTTTGAGTTGAGGGCAATCTCTAAATATGATTTCTAAACTAGTCACATCGATAGCACCTAATCTTACTGGAGTCTCTTATCTTGGACTTGGACCATCCACCTCACGATCTTCTGTCGCTCCATCTTCTACTGCCATCATCTCTAGTCACCATTAGGATCGAGTTGCTATATAAACTTAAGATTCGGTTCTTCTACTTGAAAATCTCATTCTAGAATAGTGCAGAAGTCATTACCTCTTCCATCTTTATGGTGGTCTTACCTACAAGAAAAGTAGTCACCAAAGATTCAAAAAAGGATGAAAGTAATGATAGTAAGACCAATGTTCTAGTCTTCTCCTCAACTTTTTCATTAATATTGAGGAGGTCAGTAAGAATCTTTTAGAAGTTAGATAGATGGTCCTGCACTCTCAGACCTTCATCCATCTATAATTGGTAGAACTACCTCGAAAAGAATAGCATGTTGGTGAGTGATTTTGTCATGTACAACTCTTCAAGCTTTAACCACATTGCTATTAAAAAAGTCTTGCCAAGTACATAGATCATTAGATCATCCACTAAGTACAAGCGGATCGTGCTCACCGTCTGTATCTGGAGCCATGTCCAATCCTTCACCTGCATGGTAGCTGGCATCTCCTCGCATAAGAGAGCATTGATCAACTCCTACTGGGTGAGCATATCCTTCACCCTTACTTGCTAGAGGGAGAAATTGCTCTTCTCATTGAACTAGCTAATCTCTATCTTGATTGAACTTATCTTCTCCATCTTCTTTGATCTCAATCAATACCATCATGATCTGGGCAACCACATGCATTAGTATTGTCTGGCTCTAATATCAATTATTAGGATATCAACTCATCTGATACCAATTATTATTGGAATCTGGCCAGGATACCACCATCTTAGGATCTTCTTGATATCACTTACATTGCACTCGATCACGTATGGATACCATAAGAGAAAGAAAAAAGAATAAAAAATAAGAGATAGCACTCAATTAAGTACCTAGATTCGATTAAGGTCTATCTCCATAGGGCATGCAAATTTTACTATGAGAGAAAAAAATCAAATAAATACAAGAAAAACTTACCACTCCATCCTTGTACAAGAATCTTTCAACAAGAAGTTCTAAAATGCTCATAAAAGTTTTCTAAAACCTCTTAAAAAGTCTCTCAGCACCTCCAGGATGTCACCAGCTCTTCGATGCAATAAACGATTCATCAATCAGAGTTAAATAAACTTTAAAAATTTTAAAATAATATTTCAGTAGGAAATCTAGTCTCAAACATATTTGAGATCAATTTTTGGCCATCTGATCGTGATCGGCTCGCACCTGGGCCATTAGATCATGCAAAAATCATTCAGATCAAGCTTGAATTCTTTCCTAACCATCTGATCATGACTGGCTTGCTCATGAACCATCGGATCGCATAAAATGGCAAGAAACCTTGGGGAAACGCCCATTGGTCCACCATGGACCATGTGAAACCAATGAGAAATGGCTCCCGGTCCATGTTGTGCGCATGGACCACATGATAGGCTGGAGCACCCACTGGTCCTGTGTGTGTCCACGGCTTGCATGCATCCGTGCACGCCTGGGTCGAGGAGCCTGCATGGCCTATGTGCACTCACACATGCCTGGGCCGGGGCACCCGCATGCACGTGCTTGGTGCCTAGGCTAAACCAACACATAGCTGGCCTAGTGCACTGCGAGCTGCTAGCCTGGCCCATGCTGCTGCTGGCCTGCACCAGCCTAGACCGAACAATTCACATGCATTAAAAATTAAAGCATTCGGCTAATCCTAATTAAAATATTAAATCATAATCATAATAAAATATAGGAACTAAAAAATTAAAAATATTAAATTATAATAAGCAAAAGCATAAAATTATTTTTTTTAAAAAATATCTTTTTTATTATTTTAAAAATATAATTATTTTTATTAAAAATTATAAAATTTTAAAATATTTTATTTGATTTTATTTATCAATACTATTTTTTAATAGTTATTAGTATTTTGATTATTATTATTTTAAATAAATTATTAATTTTTAAAAATATTTTTTTATTTTTTTCTTTCTTCTCCTATAAGCCGTAAAGCCCCTGGTCCCCCCACCACCCCCTGACCATCACCACCACCCGCTAACCCTCATGGCCCCCACCCAACTCGTCACTATCGCCCTCCACCCCTCATGACACCCCTCTATCCTCCACCCCCTATGGTGCCCCTCCGCCCTAATCCTGCGGTCCCACCCAATCCATCACCACCACCCTCCACTCCTTGCGGTGCCCCTCTGCTCCCCACCCTTGTGGCCCCTGCTTGGCCCATCACCACTGCCACCCACCCTCTATGGCATCCCTTTGCCTCCCACCCCTTGTGGCCTCCACCCGGCTTGTCACCATCACCCCTCACCCCTCGCGGCCTCCACCTGGCCTGTCACCACCTCCCCCCACCCCTTGCGGTATCCCTCCACCTTCTACCCCTCGTAGCCCCCATCTGGGCCATCACCACCACCTTTGTCCATCACCTCCACCCATCATCGGCGACCGCACGACATCGGCTACCACCAGCATGCAGAAAGATCAAAAAAAAGACCCATCGCACTATTAAAACAGGAAGCTTACCTTTGGCTCACGGTAGCGGCAATGGCATCAATGGTGGGGGATGGTGGCAGCAGGAGATGCACTCATCGACTAGTGGAAGCCCAGGAGGAGCGGTAGAGAGAGGAGAAGGTTTTAGGGATTTCGCAAGAGAGAGAGGAGTGGGTTTCATGGGAAGGAAGGCCATTGAGGTGACTAGCATTTAAAGAGTTTTAGCGATAGAAAATTTTCATTGTAAAAATAATTATTAGTGACAAAAAATAATTTTTTATCGCTAATAATTTCCACCAATTATTTTTCACTAAATTATTTGCTAAAAAATTAAAATTAAAAAAATTATTTATAATGAAATTTAAATTTGCATTGCTTATACCTATTATTAAAGATGAAATAAACTTTTAGGTTGCTAATAACTAATTATTTATATAGAAAAAAATTTATTACAAATAATGAATAAAAAATTAAAAAATTAAAAAAATAAATTAAAAATTATTTATAATAAAAAATATTTTATTATAAATAATTAATTATTTATGATAGAAAATTAATTTACATTGCAAATACGTAATTATTTGCAATAAAATGTTTCATCGCAAATAATCATGAAAATTTTTTCTTTTAAAATATAAATAGTAAATTATTTATGATGAAAATATTTTATAAATTTAAAAAAATAATTTAAATATTTTTAGATCAATTTTTTTGTCATAAATTTTTTTTATTTGATAACCAAAAAATCTATCGCACATATATTTTATAACCAAACATAACTTTTTTTATTTTTTTTAAATATGATATAATTTTAGAATTTAAAGTACATCTTCACCATTCATTATCTAAATAATTATCATTCAAGTATCGTCATAAAAAATCACCTTGATCCAGTAGTCTTAGCTATATCAATTAATAAAATTTGATTTCAATGGTCACGAATGATCGCTTAATAATTTGATAAATAGAGATCACTGATGGATTTGAAAATTTACAATAATGATATCTTTGATATTTTAGTGTACTATCAAAATTTTACTTCAATCATATATAATTATCATAATTAATTTAGCATGAGATAATTTAGACCGTTAAATAAAAAATAAGTGATCAAAATGCCAAATAGCTTATGATTATAAGATGATTTTTTTAGATAAATAATCTTTGATCATTTGTATGATGATGATCATAAAAAGCAAACTATACATATATAAACCATCTAAAAATATGTCTCTTGATGCATATTCTTGAAGTCCTAAAGCAATTATATGCTTTTGTAAAATCTACTTAACGTAGATGATTTATATATGCGGGGTAAGAATTTTATGATTACCACCATACAGATGATTAAAATAGTAGCAAAAATTATTTATCTAAAAAATCATCTTATAATCAGACATCATTTGGCTTTTGGATTATTTATTTTTTATTTAACGATCTAAATCATCCTATGCTAAAGTGATAATGATAATGATGTTCAATTGAAGTAAAATTTTGACATAAAGATCATCGTTACAAATTTTCAGATAAATCGGTAGTCTCTATCTATTAGATCATCATATGGTCGTTCGTGACCATCAAAATTAAATTTTATTGATCGACATAGCTAGCTACTAGATCAAGATGATTTTCTGTGAAAATTCTCTAATGATAATTATTTAAATAATGAACGGTGAAAATGGACTTTACATTCTAAAATCTATATAATATTTAAAAAAATTTAAAAAAAATTATTTTTTTAAAAAATATTAATTTATAAAAAAATTTAAAAAAATACTAATTTATCTATGGGCTAGCTAATAGCAGACGTGCTCATGCCCCTTAATCCCATCACGTCGACCATGCACGGTGCATCTTTTCGTCGTAAATAGTCTGTCCTTTTATTTTTCTTAAATTATTGATTTAAGATAGATTATTTACGATGAAAATTTTTTATTATAAATAATTTATTATTTATGATAAAAATTTATTTTTTATCATAATAATAATTATTTATGATGAAAAATTTTTATCGTAAATAGTTCAGTCTTTTATTTTTTTTAAAGTATTGATTTAAGATCAATTATTTATGATGAAAAATTTTATCATAAATAATTTATTATTTATGATAAAATTTTATTTTAGTTTCTTTAAGATCTTATTAAACCAAGTCTTAAGATCTCTTGGATCAAATCTAATCCAAAACTAAATAAAAAATACTATGTAGATCTGTCCACCATATCCGAGTCAACTCGACGGTGGCTCGAGCAAGCTCGGCTATGTCTCATGCCATAAATTTCTGAATACTATTTTCTGTTTATCTGAGAGGATCGGTTTGATCTTGATCTGAGCCAGCTCGATCTCAGTCTAAGCTGGCTTAACCTATATCTAAACAAGCTCTATCTATGTGCCAGTCCTTTTTTTTAAATTACTGATTTAAGGTCTACTATTTACGACAGAAATTTTTCATTATAAATAATTCATTATTTACAATGAAAATTTATTTTACATCGCAAATAGTAGATTATTTATGATAGAAAATTTTCATCATAAATAGTTTGCCCTTTTATTTTTTTTAAATTACTAATTTATGATCGATTATTTGCAATGAAAACTTTATGTAACAAATAATTCGTTATTTATGATGGAACTTTATTTTACATCATACATAATAGATTATTTATGATAAAAAATTTTCATGATAAATAGTCTATTTTTTTATTTTTTTATATTACTGATTTAAGATTGATTATTTATAATAAATTTTTTTTATCATAAATAATTTATTATTTACGATGAAACTTTATTTTGCATCGTAGATAATAGATTATTTACGATGAAAAATTTTCATCGCAAATAATCTATCTTTTTATTTTTCTTAAATTATCTATTTTAAGGTTGATTATTTATGATAAAATTTTTTATCATAAATAATTAATAATTTATAATATAAAATTAGATTACGTTGTAAATAACTGACTATTTGCTATGAAAAATTTTCATCGTCAATAGTTATTTTTCTTAAATTACTGATTTAAGATTTATTATTTATGATAAAAATTTTTTATCATAAATAATTCATTATTTACAATGAAAATTTAGATTACATCATAAATAATAAATTATTTATGATAAAAAATTATTTTTATCATAAATAATTTATTATTTATGATGAAATTTTTTTTATTATAAATATAATTATTTATAATAAAATTATTTTTATCATAAATAATTTTATTGTAAAAAATAAATTTACTTGTAGTGCTGTGAGAATTCCAATAGAAGCTATTTTTTACCCAACATTGATGAAAAATGGTGGGTCCATAAGCTTCCATCTTACTTTATTGAATAGAATCGCGGGAATTTAAGTTTTTCGTCGCACATCATGGCATAAAATTTAATGATGAATGAGTACACTAATACTGACATCATTACTATCGATTATATTTTGAAATATCGTACAATGGAGGGTGAGAATGTTACAACCTATGTCAGCCAATGCAAGTTTTTACTTAAAACCGTACATTGAAGTTAACATCATCTTGGATATTTCTCTTGATATTTTGTCAACTTGGAAGTTGATATTTCTTGGGTTTAGATTTGACAGGAAACTAATATGATCAATTATACTCATTGTTTCTATTTATATTATTAGAGTATAGCTAATTTATGTTCATCCACAATCTGGTAAGTTCGAAGGTAAAGAATAATCTTCAATAAAATAATCACTCCAAACAGTATAGTGGTCTGCAAAGAAGCAAATGATTCCATCACCATCACAAAGCACTGAAGAACAGTGAGCAGATCCATTAGCCTCCATCTTTCTCTACAGAATAGAACATTATGAAATAAAGATATTAATTAAGGGTGTAACACTAAGAAAGGGATACATAATAATTTTCAGTTGCGCCTATCCATCTGCCATCAAGCTCATGTCAACATGGAGTAGGCAAACGACAGGTACGATTTGCTAGCCAATAACGTCATCATAATAATTTACGTGATGGTGATTTTGCTTTTCTGAGGGAAAAAAAAAAAGAGAACAAAGCTTTCTCCACAATTATTTTAACATAAGACAACAAAAGTCTCGTCAACTTTTCCGTGAAGAATGAGACGTAAGCCTTGTCCTCTATGCTAGATTATGAGGTATGCTACGCTGTGAAAGTTGAGATGTGCCATCAATGTACAGGAATTTTTTTGGTAAGCAGGTATAGGATTTAATATAATTAATTCAATGCAATAATTAAACCAACTCACATGGAATTTAACCATGCACTAGAACTCATGCAGCAAAAAAGCAAAAAAATAAATTAAACTTGCACTAGAATTTCAGAGCACCCCAACATTTGTTGAATAAGCTACAATCTTAACAAACTAAGGGTGCTATTCACGGTCATAATGCTCCGCAAATGTTTCTTTTAATTTTTTTTAATTTTGATCTAGTTATTTTTTTTTACATATTTAGCAACTATTTTTAAAATATAATGTAATAAAGCAATAACTTATAACAAATAGAAGACTTTAAATAGCAAACTTTTATTATGCATCAAGCAATTAATTTTAATGATGGTTCAATAAATTTATATCAGCATCGTTAACATCTATTGCATTTTATGCAATAAAACTTAATGATGGCCAGAACATATTTATGCAACAAATGGAGAATTCTGCACAACTTGAGTGGCTTGGTGGAAACTTCCATCATTAATACCCTCTTATTGATTATGGCATCCACACAGGAAATGGAGAACTCTATACAACCCAAGCCTATATATAGAAATTTAGTCATTAATATTGGCTTCGTTATTATTAACCCACATACCCAAACAATGGGATAAAACTTTACAAAGAAGTGAATATGGTCTAATTATTGGTGTAGAAATTAGATTGTCATGGAAGATGTTGGGGTGGATACCTTAGATCTCATCGGTGAGACCTGCAAAATAGAGTTCTAGTTGGAGATGGACGGCTCTGACGTAGATCCTTCGATGATTAAATTAGAAATTTGACCAACAAAAGTAGAGTACTCAGGAAAGATAATTAGAAAGAAAAGATATGTCTGAAGGATCTTATTTATAGATGGAGTTATAATAGATTGATAGTGACCGCTATAACTGATTGTTAGTGGGCCCTTCAGACCATTCCAATTCTCTTATGAATGGTGGATGGACGGTCATAACCACTTGATAATGGCCAACTATAATCTGGTTATAGCGCAGATGAAAAATACTTGCTCTTATTACTGATATTTAGAGATTGGAGGCTTTCGAGCTTGACGACTGATTACACGGACTGAAGTTGTGCTACAGAATCTAAGGTTGGATAGGCTAAGTTTGGGAGTCAAGATCACCTGATCTGATCTTGTGCTTTGGATCCCAAGGTCGAACGAGCACCGAGTCTCCTAGCTGGGATTGCGGCGGGGTCACTTCAACTTGTTTGAGGAAGATTAGCTTGAAGTTTGGCCATATTCGACGTCGGATCCTGATAGAAACCGCCACTTCAAAATCACTGCTATCAAGCTTGAATTAAAGATCGAGGTCGAAAAGCTCAATAGATAATCCAGGTCGGACATCAATGAGAAATCACTACCATTTTGGAACAAGCTATCACTAGACTTAGACTAAAGATCGAAATGCGTCGAGCTTGAAGATAAGCTTTTTGGTATCAATCAAAGACCAGGAACTAGTTTGGCCACATCTTGGATTGAACAGCATTAGATGCTGGATGGTGCCTTCAGGGGCTCGATGATATCTAGCCTGCAAGAACTTCGGTGGAAGCTATTTTTTCCTCAACACTAATGAAGAATGGTGGATCCATAAGCTTCCATCTTACTTTATTGAATAGAACCATAGGAATTGAAGTTTTTTTGTTGCACATCGCAGAATAAACTTTAATGATGAATGAGTACACTAATGCTGACATCATTAATATCAATTATATTTTGAAATCTTGTACCATAGAGGGTGAGAATGTTACAACCTATGTCAACCAATGCAAGTTTTCACTTCAATTGAAGTTAACATCATATTGGATATTTCTCTTGATATTTTGTCAACTTGGAAGTTGATATTTCTTGGGTTTAGATTTGACAGGAAACTAATATGATCAATTATACTCATTGTTTCTATTTATTTTATTAGAGTATAGCCAATTTATGTTCATCCATAATTTGATAAGTTCGAAGGTAAAGGATAATTTTCAATGAAGTAATCACCCCAAACAGTGCAGTGGCCTGCAAAGAAGCGAATGATTCCATCACTACTATACAGCACTGAAGAACGGTGAGTAGATCCATTAGCCTCCATCTTCCTCTATAGGTTCTATTATGAAATGAAGATCTCAATTAAGGGTGTAACACTAAGAAAGGGGATACATAATAATTTTTTGTGGCACCCATCCATTTGCCATCAAGCTCATGTCGACATGGGGTTAGCAAATGATAGGTACGATTAGCTAGCAAAGCCAATAATATCAATATAATAATTTACATATGCTTGCTTCTATTTTGTTCCGGGAAACTTCTGGATGGTGACTTTGCTTTTCTAAGAAAAAATTGAGAGCAAAGCCCTCCTCAATTATTTTAATACAAGGCAATAAAAGTCTCATCAACTCTTTTGAGAAGAACGAGACCTAAGCCTTGTCCTCTATGCTAGATTCTGCGGCACACTATGCATTTGAAAGTAGAGATGCACCATCAAGGTATAAGATTTTTTTTGTAAGTAGGTATAGAATTTAATATAATTAATTCAACGCAATAACTGAACCAATTCACAAAGGATTTAACCATGAACTAGAATTCATGTATTCTAAGTCTTGGAAAAAAATGTCTTGAATTCGATCCATAATAAGCCTAGAATAAGATCTAGGACAACAAATGGAGTCCAACGAGCCCAAACAAAATCCAAACAGAGAAGATACGTATGAAGAAAGGCTAAAGCATGTGGTACAGCTAACGAGCCATCGGAGAGCGCCCATAGGCCGATACAGACCAACGGGCTGCCAAGAGCATGGCACAGGCCAACCACGAGTGTGCGGCCAAGGCCAGCATGCAGCCCAGTGCAGGCGCATGCCATGCATGGCCCAGCGCATGCAAGCATGCACACCGGCAGGCCGGAAGCATGGCCTAGTGCACTCGAGGGCCCAATTTCCATGTGGTCCATGTGTGGCCATGGATCGGGAGCATTTTTTGCCCCATTTCATGCAGTCCATGGTGGATCGGGGGCATTTCCAACCCCGTTTCATGCGATTTATAAGATTCCATGGATCATGTGCATGATCTAAGGGCTAAAGACACACACAGGATTGATCTAAGGGCTGGGAAGTTGTTTAACTTTGATTCGGAGATTGTTCTCCGATCTAGACTTATATTCAACCATTCCAAGGCCTTTTAAAAGGCCCTAAAGGTAGACGGGATCCTATAGATGGTAGCATGGTAATAGAGGAGTAATGGTAGCAGCGAGGCAATAGCAGATTTAGAAGATTGAAGGCGCCAGTAAATAGCTGAAGTAGGAAGCTTTAGGCAGACTACTAGGCAGCGAACAGCGATCGTTTCAAAAGATCTTCTAGAGGGAGGCTTTGGTAAAGGGTGAGAGATAAGTGCTTCTTGTTGAGAGTTAGGGATTGATGTACGAGAGTTGAGGGTATGATCTTCTCTTGAAAAAATTTTCTTTTTTTTCATAGTGAAGCTTTACATGTCCTGTGGAGATAGATCTTGATCTAATCCATGTACTTGATTATATTTTTTTTATTTTTTTTCTTTCTGCCATAATATTCTAGTATGAGATCCTCAATAACTGATATCAAAGCTAGGTGGTACCAGAGCGTAGATTATAGCAGTGGTGATAAAGATTGAAAATGGAGAAGATAAATACAATCAAGATAGAGATCAATAGATTTGATGAAAAGGATAATTTCTTCGTGTGGCAAGCAAGGATGAAGGATATCCTCATCCAACAAAGTTTGATCGATACTCTCATATATGAGGAGATGTCGGCTACCTTGAAGGTGTAGGATTGGAAGCGACTCTAGATGTAGGGGGTAAGCACGATCTGCTTGTACCTAACGGATGATATGGTGATTCAAATATATGATGAGACTTTTTCAATGGTGATGTAGTCCAAACTCGAGGAGCTATACATGATGAAATCCATCACCAATATTCTCTTTCTTTGGAGATAGTTCTACCAACTATGGATGACTGAGGGATAGAGTATGTAGGAGAATCTAAGCAACTTTCAGAAGATCCTTACCAACCTCCTCAGCATTGGCAAGAAGGTTGAGGAGAAGACCAATGCATTGGTCTTGCTAGCATTGCTTTCTCCTTCATATGAGTCCTTGGTAACTGCTCTTCTAGTAGAAAAGAGCACAATCAAGATGGACGAGGTTACTGCAGTGATTTTTCAAAATGAGATTCTCAGAAGAAAGAACCCAGCTTCGAGCTCAAATGGTGGTAGCTTAGCTTTGGCGATATCTAGAGGAGTAGATGGCAATGAATGGAGCAGCAAGAGATCACGAGATGGGTAGTCCAGGTCCAAGACAAGGAACCAGAGTAAGATTAGATGCTACCGATGCCACGAGTTGGAACATCATATCATAGATTGTCCAAAACTCAAAGATCGGATGTAGGCTATTATGGCGGTAGCTAGTAGTGATATAGAAGACAGTGACGATGTCTTTCTGGTAACTGATGAGATATCTACTTTATTTTTCTAGTGAATTATGGATTTTGCTTGTTTTCATCATGTATATTGCAGAAAAAAGCTATTCAACTCTCTAGAGATCAGTGAGGGTACTGTATTCTTGCTGGATGGATTGAGCAGTGAGATCAAGGATAGTGGAACGGTCATCATAAAGCTCTATGATGGAATAGTGAAGAAGTTGGGTGAGGTCCAATATATACCCAGCTTTAAGAAGAATTTAATCTCACTGAGCAGACTAGATTCGACTGGCTTCAAATAAAAAGCTGAAGGAGGAATCATGAAGGCCATATGCAGTAGTAGAGTAGTGATTAGAGGAAGAAAGTATGGAGGACACTACTTTATGGCGGAGAGCCCAGTATGAGGTAGAGCTCCAGGAGCAGATAGATCATGCATGAGATGGAAGACTTGGGAAGATGAGAGATAATGTCGCCAAGTAAAGTTTTTATTACTGCAGAATACTTTTTCAAGTAGATCTTGGGTTAGAGTGGACACAATCCATGATGGATATGGGATCGAACGGTCTAACTCGACTCTCACGCTTGTCCATCTATGAGATAGTAGGCGTGCCCCAAGGCATGGGGGCGAGATCATCCAGAAAAGCTCTCAAGATTAGGAGAAGATCAAATATCAAGTCGAGGTAGAGATTGTTGAGAAAAATATCTCAAATTCAATCTATAATAAGCCCAGAATGAGATCTAGGATGATAAATGAAGTCCAACGAGCCTAAGAATAGCTCAAATAGAGTTTAGATAGAGGAGATACATGTAAAAGAATGCTTGAGCAAGTGGTACGACCAACGGGCCGTTGGAGAGGGCCCATGGGCTGAGATAGGCCAATAGGCTGCCAGGTGCATAGAGCAGGCCGGCCACAAGCATGCGGCCCAAGCTAGCATGCGCATGGGCACCCAGCTCAGTGCAAGCATGTGCCATGCGTGGCCTAGCACACTGTTAGGTCCAGCACACATGAGCGCGCACGCATGGGCAAGTCGCGAGCATGGCCCAGTGCACATGCAGGCTCAATTTTAATGTGGTCCACATGTGGCCATGGATTGGGGGTATTTTCCATCCCATTTCATGTAGTCCATGGTGGACTAAGGGCATTTCCTACCCCATTTCATAGGGTTTATAGGATTCCATGCACCATGTGTGCGATTTGAGAGCTGGCGACGCACACGGGAGTGATTTGAGGGTTGAGAAGTTATTTGACTTTGATTCAGAAATTGTTATCCAATCTGGACTCATATTCAACCATTCCAAGGCCTTTTAAAAGGCCTTAGAGGCATATGGGATCCTATAGATGATAGCCTGATAACATAGGAGTAGTAGCAGTAAGACAACAGTAGACCTAAAAGATTGAAGGTGCTAGTAGATAGCTAAAGCAGGGAGCTTTAGACAGATTGCTAGGCAGCGAATAACGATTATTTCAGAGGATCTTCTAGAGAGAGCTTTTGTAAAGGATGAGAGATAAGTGCTTCTTATTAAGAGATAGGAATTGATGTACGAGGGTTGAGAGTGTGATGTCCTCTTGTAATTTTTTTTTTCTTTCATAGTAAAGCTTTGCATTTTCTATGGAGGTAGGCTTTTGTTTAATCTACGTACTTAATTATATTTTTTTTATTTTTTCTTTCTTCCTACCATAATATTCTGATACGAGATCTCCAATAAAAAAAAAAAAAAAAAACAAACCATGCACTAGAATTTCAGCGCACACCAACATTTATTGAATAAGCTATAATCTTAATAACCATGGGTGCTATTCACGGTCATAACGCTCAATAAGTGTTTCTTTTAAATTTTTTAAATTTCAAACTCATGATTTTTTTTTCATTTTTAAACTCTTTTGAAAATGCAATATAATATCATAACAATTTATAACAAATAGAAGGCTTTAAGAGCCAAACTTCTATTGCACATCAAACAATTAATTTTAATGATGGTTGAACAAATTAATATCAGCATCATTAACATCTATTGCATTTTAAGCAATAAACCTCAGTGATGGCCAGAACATATTTATAAGACAAATGGAGAACTCTGAGTGGCTTCGCAAAACCTTCCATCATTAATATTGTCTTATTGATTCTGGCATCCATATAGAAAATGGAGAACTCTGCACAAACCAAGCTTCAATATGGAAATTTAGTGATTAATATTGCCATCGTTGTTATGAACCCCACGTAACCAAACAATGGGAAAGAAATTTACAAAGAAGTGAATATGGTTCCATCACTACCGCATGCTAACGAAGAATGGTGGATCCATAAGCTTCTATCTTATTTTATTGAATAGGACTATAGGAACTAAAGTTTTTTTTGTTGCACATCAGGAAGTAAACTTCAATGATTAATGAGTACACTAGTACTGGCATCATTGATATCAATTATGTTTTGAAATCTTGTACCATAGTGGGTGAGAATGCTACAACTTTTCACTAAAAACCTTATGCGGAAGTTTACATCATCTTGGATATTTCTCTGGATATTTTGTCTGCTTGGAAGTTGATATTATTTTGGTTTGGACTTGACAGGAAACTAAACCGATCAATTATACTTGTTGTTTTCATTTATTTTGTTAGAGTACAGCCAATTTATGTTCCTACACCATCTGATCAGGGAAAAAAAAGATTTCTCTTAACCCACATAAGTTAGTCTCTCAAAAGAAATTTACAAGAAAATTGAAGAATTATGAATATAAGGTTTTTAAGTCCTCTTTTCTTAATTGATTCATTTAAAACCGGCATACATAGTCTCTATTTATCATGGAAAGATCAGTCTTTGTACAATTCAAGACGGATTCTACTTCTTAGTTCTAATAGAACTCTCTCCTAAAATAGATATGACTTGAAAAAATCTCAAAAATCTCAATTTTTTTTATGAAAAAGATCTCAACTTCTACATTAACTCTATCTTCTATCATTCCATATGATTTTTCTTGGATTAAGAGATACGTTCAATCAAAGTCTTATCTGAAAATGAAATTTCTCAATTTGATTAGTTTGTTTTAGACCCCAAATGATAAAATTTGTGTCTGATCAATAAGAGTGCCACTCGTTAAGGAGACACTATTTTAGAGTTTCATATTATAGAGAATATACTCTTTGCCCGTCACTAAGAGATGAAAGCAAATATAAATAGGGTAGGATCTTTGTATTATTTTTTGAGAGTCTAGATAAAATTAGGAAGAAAAAAATAATAAAATTAATTGATTATCTATTCCCTGATAGAGTTACAAGACCTGACCAATAATAGAATAATATAAAAGTCCTCACATGATTTCATGTGAAATGATTAGAACTTTGGGTGATGGTGGATCACCCAGAGCCCTCTTTAGATGTGAATTGCTAGAAGTATTAAATTAGGCAACAAAAAAATACATGGAAACACTCATCCCATGGTTGATTCATTGAAGAAAGCACTCTTTGAGTTTTAGAAGCATTGATAGTAAGTACCAATTTTCTAGATAAAGTGTGCGATCGGAGATGCAGTTGATTTTTGTGCATGCACTACACATACATAAACCAAACATATACATGTTTAAGAATATATAAATAAAAATTTAAGGAATTATTTAAAAATAAATTAGTAAGAAAAGAGTTCGAGGAGTTGGGAGATAAGAGAGAAAAAGCAAATGAATTAAAGCAAGAGTGCCTTGATAGTTTTGTTTGCTTTTTAAATTTTAAATAGAGTCGAATGGATTGGAGATGCCGATGAGAGATGGCTAGAAACTTTTTAAATGGAGTCCAAACTGGTTTAGGATATCTAAAAGAAACCTTGTAGATGAGGGATAGAGGCACAAAAATAGAATAAGATATGCATGTATTTTATATATTTAAATTCTTAATATATTTAGAAAGTGAGGAATTAAGGATCTTCTTATACTTGACCGATGTGATACCCACTCTTTTATTTTATCTAGGTTTATTAGAAAGGTGGGCCTTATGCCCTTGGATTATGGGTTGCGTGTCTCTACCTCGAATGGAGGTATCATCGTGGTTGGCTCTGTTTACTCGTTCTGCACTTTGAGAATCGAAAATCATAATCTTGTATCTAATTTGATGGTTTTAGAATTGAGAGACTTTGATGTCATCCTAAGTATGTCTTGGCTTGTCTAATACCATACTATGGTGGAGTACTTCGGAAAGAGGGTAGCCTTCTAGATTTTAGGATAGATACCATTTAGCTTTTTTGGCTATAGCATGAATGTTCCTATCAAAGTTATATAATTCATACAAGCTTAGAATGTTGAGAAAAGGTTGTATGGATTATTTGACTAGCATCTTAGATACTCAACAGGACGAGTTGAAGTTAGAAGCTATTTCAATAATAAGAGAGTTTTTTTTATGTATTTCTAATGGATTTACTAGGACTGCCTCCATGATAGAAAGATAGAATCCTTTACTGATCTAGTACCAGGTGTTAGAGCTATTTTTAAAGCTCTACATCGAGTGGCTAAGACTAAATTAATTGAAGAAGCTTAAGAAGTAACTCGAGGAATTAATGCTCGATAAAAGTTTTATTAGTCCCAGCATCCTCAACGTTCGAAGACAATGGATTATCTTCAATAAAGTAATCACCCCAAACAGTGCAGTGGACTGCAAAGATTAAGGGAATGATTCCACACTACTGTACAGCATTAAAGAATGGTGAGTAGATCCATTAGCCTCCATCTTCCGCTATAGAATAGAACGTTAGGAAATGAGGATCTCAATTAAGGGTATGACACTAAGCAACGGGATATATGGTAATTTTTAGTGGCACCTGTCCATCTGCTGTCAAGCCCATGTTGACATGGAGTTAGCAAATGACTGGAGTTAGCAAATGACTGGTACGATTAGCTAGCGAAGCCAATAATAATATTATAATAATTTATGTATATGCTTGCTTCTATTTTGTTCAGGGAAACTACTGGATAGTGACTTTGCTTTTCTGAGACAAAAACAAAAAAAAAAAAAAAAAAAAAAAAACAAAAAAAAAAAAAAAAACAAAAAAAGAAAAAAAAAAGAAGAAGAAGAGATGCATGAGACGATAAAAGTCTTATTTTAACATAAGACGATAGAAGTCTCATCAACTTTTCCAGGAAACATGAGACCTAAACCTTGTCCTCTATGCTAGATTATAAGGCACGCTATGCATGCGAAAGTAGAGATGCGCTATCAAGGTACAGGATTTTTTTTGGTAACTAGGTGTAGGATTTAATATAATTAATTCCATGCAATAACTGAACCAATTCACACAGGATTTATAGCCAAAAAAAAAAAGAGAAAAAAATAAACCTTGCACTAAAATTTCAGAGCACACCAACATTTATTGAATAGGATACAACCATAATAACCGTGGGTGCTATCGATCATAATGCTCAGCAAATATTTCTTTTAAATTTTTTAAATTTTAATTTAATAATTTTTTTTATTTTTTAAAAAATTATTTTTAAAATATAATATAATAACATGATAACAGTTTATAACAAATAGAAGGTTTTAATTATCAAACTTCTATTGCACATCAAGCAACTAATTTTAATGATGGTTGAACAAATTAATATCTGCATAATTAACATCTATTGCATTTTAAGCAATAAACCTTAATGATTGCTAGAACATATTTATATTACAAATGGAGAACTCTGCACAAGTTGAGTGGCTTAGCAGGAGCTTCCATCTTAAATACCATCTTATTGATTCTGGCACCAATATAGGAAATGGAGAACTCCGCACAAACCAAGCTTCCATATGAAAATTTAGTCATTAATTTTGGCATCGTTATTACGGACCCCACATACCCAAACAATGGGATAGAAATCTACAAAGAAGTGAATATGGTTCCATCACTACCACATGCTAATGTAGAATGGTGGATCCATAAGCTTCTATCTTCCTTTTTGAATAGAACTATAGGAACTCAAGTTTTTTGTTGCACATCAGGTAATAAATTTCAATGATGAATGAGTACACTAATACTAGCATCATCAACATCGATTATGTTTTGAAATCTTGTACCATAGTGGGTGAGAGTGTTACAACATATGTCAGCCAATACAAGTTTTCACTTAAATCCGTACATTGAAGTTTATATCATCTTGGATATTTCTCTTGATATTTTGACAACTTGGAAGTTGATATTTTTTTGGTTTAGACTTGACAGGAAACTAATCTAATCAATTATACTTGTGGATTGTTTTCATTTATTTTATTAGAGGACAATCAATTTATGTTCATCCACGATCTGATCAAGAAGGAAGAAGATTTCTCTTAACCCATATTGCTTGAATCTTTCAAAAGAAATTTAAAAGAAAATTAAAGAATTATGAAACTAGGTTTAAGTAAACACCAAGGAGGCCGCCAACACCTTATCCAAATGAGATTCCCAATGGGGCGTTAGCCCCATTCTTTCTTTCCTCCATGAGAAAATCAGATGGGGCGCATGCCCCGTCTGATCATTTCTTATCAAGAAAATGGGCCGACGCCCCTTGTTTGTGACTGGCGTTAAAAATTTCAGAGGGATAGGGTATTCCTTATGAGATAAGGAATTAAAATAGGTTTGAATGTCAAACCTTTAAGGCTTTTTGGTTGAGGTTAAACTCTTCCCTAGAAGTCTATAAAATGCCCTAATTAGACCCCTCACCTGAACACGATTCAGATCTGATCCCATGCCCACATTCTGCCTCAATCCTCCCTCAAATCCCATGCCCAAGGAGTTGGGCTTTCCTTTCCACATTCACATGCCCAAGAGTTGGGCGGTCCTGTTCTGTTTTTCTTCCACATCCATGCCTAGAGAAAGAGTTCGCTCATGATCTTCTTCATCATTCCCTGTTGTGAATCTAGATCAAGGTGTTGAGTCTAAATCTAGAGTACCTGGAGCATGCAGATTTTGCTTGGAGAAGAAAGATCCAACTTGAGAGGAACATCTCAAATCGTTCTCGGTGGATACCTATAGAAGCCGAACATATGTGTGGCTTGTTGAGGACCTCACCGGATTACCACAATCATTAGATTGCAATGAATTCTCGCGCAAAGATGAACAAATCTTTAAATCTGATTTTTAATTTTCAGTATCTTATTAATGCATGTGATTGATCATGTTAGCTATAGATTAGATCTACTTGATATATGTTAGATAGATTAGAATGTTTAATCTAGATTTGAAGTTCTTCTGCTATACTTCAAACTTTTTCTGCATGCATGTTCCGAGATGTGCAACATCCTTCAAGTGGTATCACCCTTTTTCTAATTGATTGATTTAAAACCAAAGGACATAGTCTCTATTTACCATGGAAAGATCCATCTTTGTACAATTCAAGTCATATTCTACTTCCTAATTCTAATAGGACTCTCTTTTCTAAAATAAACATGACCATTTGGAAAAATCAAAATTCTTTAATTAGGAAGAAGATTTCAATTTCTATATTAACTCTGTCTTCTATCATTCCGTATAATTCTTCTTAGATTAAGAGATACGTTCGATCGATCAAATTCTTATCCAAAAATAAAATTTTTCAGTTTGATCGATCTGTCTCTAACCCTAAATAATGGAATTTGTGCCTAATTACTAAGGGTGCCATTAGCTAAGGAAACACATTTTAGAGTTTCATATTATAGAGAATAGACACTTTGTCCCCCCTCTAAGAGATGAGAGCAAATATAAATAGGGTAGGATCTTTGTATCATTTTTTGAGAGTCTAGATAAGAATAGGAAGAAAAAATAATGAAATTTATTGATTATCTATTCCCTAAGGTTGCATTTGGTACATCACTAGATAATCTTGAAAGATAACATAAATTGCCTTCAAGATAGATTGCCATTATTAAATTACCAGTAATATTGATTATCATATTTGGAACATATAGATAATATTACAGTAAAATTACTAAAAATCTTGACCGATATATTTAGTATGACAATCAGATTACCAACAACCTGAAATCAAGTTTTTTAAATGCCCCAAAATATCCCTATTAATGTTGCTCTTCTTTCTCCCTAGTGAGAAACAAAATAATATATATTTATATTTATATATTATTATTGTTGGTACGGACAATCCCTGCTAGTTACATGGCATCATCAAGAGGACCATCATCCTAGATGAGCACTAAAAATGACAAGTATCGGTCCTAGGTCAGTAAAAGACCGACATGGTACCTTGACTGACTCAGCCAGCTGATCAGATCAACTAAGTAATCAGATCAGTAGCAATCCAACCATAGCAAAGTTCAGACTAGAGAACCACCATCCATAATATACAGGCCAAACATGGCACAAGATCGGTATTTAGCCAACCTAGAATCAAATCAATATTTTGCCAACCTGAAGATCGACAACTGCTGAGATCCATAGGAGATCGACTTTATATCAACCTAGGCGATAGATAAAGATTGGTAAAATATTGATGCCACAATCGTATGGCAGTGCTTTCAGTTGATGTCGAGATTGGTAGACTATCGATCTCGTCAGACTAACCAAATCAGTAAATTACCGACCTTTACATCTTCTGAAAGCCAGCTGCACTTCGATCCAATTGCAGCCCTCCTCCAGCTGTATTACAACTAATTGCCACTAGGGCAAAATGGCCAACAACTGCAATCTAGCTGGCCTTAACAAACTAACGGTCTAACAAACTTTTCTTAAGGCCTAGGCAATTCCTTTTATAAATAGAGGGGTAGGATACTCCTATAGGATATGCTTAAGCATAAGATTCACAGAATCAAAAAACTCTACTGAAATCAACTCTCAACTTTTTCATTGAAGGAAGATCGAGCCCTCTTTCTACTCAAAACTTTCTCATTATGTCTTTCAATTCTTTATTTTCACTATCTGTTCGCAAGGCTTTGGCTGACTTAAGCATCGAAGGATCCTAAATCGGAGGGTACCCTACCGATTCTTGAACTTTTCTTGCAGGTTGTCCTATGATGAGCATTGATCTTTCTTAATTGACTCTTCAGCATGAGTTCTTTTCGACCATCTAAAGTCTTGCAGTAATAAATTGGCGCTAGAAGAAGGAATTTTATCCAAAATTTTTTATGAAAAATGGGCAAGAAAGCACAGAATCCTACTCCATCTTTTTCTGAAGCTTCTTTGAAGATGGTCCAGTCTAATCCTCTGACAATGATCGACCCTCAATAATTCAATCTTCTGATACAGCAGGTCCAGGCCCTCGCCAATATCGTGCAATAGTTCTAGTAGACGATGAAGCGAAGGCAAGAATCTATTCCCTATGAAGCTACGTCACGAACCAACCATTTTCTAACCACCCAAGAACCTCATCAAGAGTGCTTTCTTGATCAAGAGAAGCACTCCTCTGAAGCTGAATCAACCTCCTATAGCAGGAAGCTGCTACGAGTGGTGAATCTTGAACAAAAGCTTCAAGATCTCGAGAAGAAACTAAAAGAGGTACAACTTGAAAGATTTTCTCAGAATAAGAAGGATTTCCATCTCACCTCCTCCTTTTTGGCCAAAATTCTAAGTGAATCAGTTCCATCCCAATTCAAAATGCCTCCCCTTGAGCCATTTGACGGTTCTATGGATCCCCAAGATCATCTTCAGGGATACAGAAATATTATGAGACTTCAAGGTGCGTCTAACGCCCTTTTGTGTATGGCTTTTCCTATTATCCTCAAGTAATCTGCAATGGTATGATTCTCTGAACTACATCCTAGGTCTATTTCTTCTTTTGATCAACTGAGCAGGCTCTTTGTAGCCTATTTTGAAAGCAACCATCTTCATTTGAACCACTCAAATAGTCTATTCTCTATGGTGCAATAGGAGGGTGAATCCCTTCGAGAGTACATGGCCCATTTCAATGTGGCCATCCTTGAAGTAAAAGACTTCAACGAGTCCATCGATATGTCAGCCTTAAAGCAAGGGCTCAGGAGCTACCATCTAGTCTTCTTCCTTAATAAGAACTTTTCAAAAAATTATGAGAAAATGCTGGCTTGAATTCGGAAGCACGCTCATGCTGAGGAGGAGGAAAGCTAAATAAGAAGGAGAAGAAAAATAAGGAGAAAAAGAAGCGGCCCCTTGAAGAAGAACATGGAAACAAGGGAAGCAGCAGTAGTCCACCTTAGAGAAATCTATGGTCCTAGAGTCCTTTCCAAAAATTAGATAGCTATGCTTCTTTGTTCATCCCTCGATCACAGATCCTAATGGAGATAGAGAATCGAAAATATCTTCACCATCCTAATCCCATGAAAGCTCCTGCTGACAAAAGAAATAAGAACAAATTATGCCGCTTCCACCGAGATCATGGGCATGATACTGAAGAATATCGTCAACTTAAGGACAAAATTGAGGCCTTGACCTACTGGGGGTACCTTAGAAAGTATGTCTGAGATCGGACAAATCAAGTCCTGGAGCCACGCTAGAGGCCTAATGATGCAACTGAGCATAATCTACCAACTGCAGGAGTCATCAACATGATTGAACAAGGTAGTAGACTTTAGGGGGCATTCGGGAGTCCCTCTCCTAAGAGGCAGTACACCGAGAATTTTATTTCTTTTTTTGATAATGATGCCTAAGGGGTCCAGACATCCTATAATGATAATGCCATCATTTTCATGATGATAGCAAATTATGATGTAAAAAAATTTTCGTAGATAATGAAAGCTTAATAGATATCTTGTTCTATGATGCCCTCTCAAAAATGATTGTATTGAATAACTTGAGATAGGTTGGTGGCCCTCTGATTGACTTTTTAGATGATTCTGTGGTAGTAGACGGAGAAATTATATTACCAGTTACTACTGAAAAAGAATCATACTAGTGCAGCTTACATTCCTAGTCATCAAAATATCATCTACATATAATGTCATTCTTGGCCGACCAAAACTCAATACCCTTAGGATAGTAGTCTCAACTTACCACCTGTTAGTATGATTTTTGACTAATTAGGTATCAGAGAGATGCATGGGGATCAAATAATGGCCAGATAGTACTTTTTGATAGCTTCAAAGATAAAGACGCTAGTCAGAACTTCACCTACCAAAATCTTCGATCGAGGGCCTGAAAAGGAGGATGAAAAAATCCAAGGTGAATTAGTAGAACCACTTATTACTATACCGCTGGGTGAAGATCCTGAGAAAATCATCCAGATAGATTCTTGGTTAAATACCGACCTCAAGAAAAAGTTAATTTGTTTTCTTCAAAAAAATATCGATATGTTTGCATGATCAGCCTCTAACATGTCTGGAATTCCCGTCGACGTCATCATACACAAATTGAATGTTGATCTCAAGCACAAGCCCATAAAATAAAAGAAGAGAAGTTTTGCTTCGAAAAGATAAAAGGCAATAGATGAAGAAGTTGACAAATTTTTGAAGGCATGATTCATCAAAGAAGCACAATATCTGAATTGGATAGATAATATAGTGATGGTTAAAAAGGCAAGCAGTAAATGAAGGAACTGCATTGATTTTATTGATCTCAATAAGGCTTGTCCAAAGGATAGCTATCCCGTACCAAAAATTAATCAACTAGTTAATGCGACCTTGGGACACAAGCTGCTAAGCTTTATGGATGCCTTTTTTAGCTATAATTAAATCAAGATGGCCCTTAAAGATGAAGTAAAAATGGCATTCATCACCGACAAAGATTTGTATTGTTATAAAATAATGCCTTTTAGATTGAAAAATGCAGGTGCTACCTACCAACATATAGTGAACAAGGTTTTCAAGCACCAAATCGATCGCAACATGGAAGTCTATGTTGACGACATGCTTGTCAAAAGCGTAGAGATAGATTGGCATATCACCGACCTGGAAGAAGCTTTTGGAGAGCTCCATAAATATCAAATAAAACTTAATCCCAGCAAGTATGCTTTCAGAGTTATAGCTGGCAAATTCTTTGATTTTCTCGTAACCCAGAGAGGAATAGAAGCCAACCCCGAAAAAATTTAGGCACTACTCAAGATGAAGCTTCCTAGCTTCGTAAAAGAAGTATAGTGGCTCACTGGATAAGTGGTGTTGCTTAGCATATTCATATCCAGGTCAATCCAAAAATATCTTCCATTCTTTAAGACTTTGAAGCAAATCAAAAATTTCAAATGGACAGAGGAGTGTCAATCTACTTTTGACAAGCTCAAGGCGTATCTTGGCATGGTCCCATTACTATCAAAACCCATTAAAGATGAGGATTTATTTATATATTTATCCATTTCACCTAATGCTGTCAGCTCGGTTCTAGTCCCAGATGATGCAGAAACACACAAGCCCATCTATTATACCAGCAGACTGCTGCGAGATGTAGAGATTCGATATTCTAGAACTGAAAAGATGATTTACTCTCTAATCACGATAGCCAAATGGCTTCGATCATATTTTCAGGCTCATTCTATTATTGTCTTGACAAATCAACCATTGAGGTTGGTCCTTCAACGATCTGACACCTACGGTCGATTAGCCAAGTGGGTCATTAAACTCAGTGAATTTGATATCTCTTGTCGGTTCAGACCTTCCATGAAAGCTCAGGTACAAGTCAATTTTGTGGTGGAATGTTTGATACCTAAAGAAAATTTAGCTCTGAAAATTTAGGTGGGAACTACTAAAGAATCCTATTGGCTCTTGCATGTGGATGGAGCTCCTAATGCCCAAGGGAATGGTACTGATCTAATATTAGTAGACCTAGAAGGAGTCATCATGGAATATGCTCTGAGATTTAATTTTAAAATTTCTAACAATGGAGCCAAATATGAAGCCCTCATTACAGGACTCAAAATGATAGAAACTGAATATCAAGAAGCTCAAAATTTTCACTAACTCCCAGCTTATTACTAGACAGGTATGAGGTCTATACAAAGCTAAAGATTCTATTATGTCTCAATATTTGTATAATGTTAGAGAATTATCCAAATATTTTGATGATCTTAAATTATTCAAATATTGAGATCGAAAAATGCCTGAGCTGATGTACTTTCATACTTAGTGACATCGAGATTTTTCGACCTCAATCAGAAAGTAGTCATTGAAGTCCTCGAAAAATCTAGCGCAGAGGTCTAAACAATCGCTCAATTGGATCATGAACCAAGCTGGATAAATCTAATAATGGATTACTTGAACAGAGGAATATTGACCAATGATCCTGCTGATGCAAGAAAAATCAAGAGGCAAGCTCAATGGTACATCATCCTAGATGAAAAACTTTATAAAAGATCATTCTCTTTTTCACTACTTCGATGTCTAAGGCCTTCGGAAGCTGACTATGCTCTTTGAGAGGTTTATGAGAAAATTTACGGTAACCATCTGAAGGATGAACTTCAACACAATAATGAAGTTCATTAAAAGATGAATACTTATGATGAAAAATATCAAAAATATATTTTATTTATTAATAAATCAATTACAAATATAAAGTAGCTCAACCATCAACAGGCTGATGATTAGCTTTGAGATATATTTTTCAACAACTCCCACTTGTCCTAAAGCCACTTGGCACAGTATCTAATACCCATCTTCAACTTGTAGTTGTCGAACTTCTTTATTGTCAGGGCTTTAGTGAAGAGGTCGATCAGGTTCTTCTTTTCATCGATCTTCTGAAGGTCGACATCACCTCGATTCACGATCTTTTGGATCAAGTGAAAGCGGCATAGAATGTGCTTTGTCCACTAGTGTGCCTTCGATTCTTTCGTCTGAGCAATGGCACCAGTGTTGTCGCTTAGAATAGGATCGGAACATCAAGAGAGGGTGCTACTCTGAGCTCGATGATAAATTTTCTCAGCTACATAGTTTTTTTTGCAGCATCTGATGCTGCCACGTACTCTGCTCATAAATAGAGTCTGCCACGGTATACTGCTTAGAACTCTTTCAGCAGATGGCTCCACTATTCAGAGTAAAGATATATCCCAACATGCTTCTACTGTCATCATGGTCAGATTGAAAGCTGGAGTCTATAAATCTCATAAGTTTCATATCTGACTCACCATAAACCAATCATTGATCCTTAGTATTTTTTAAATACTAAAGTATGGCTTTGACCACTTTTCAGTGATTTTCTTCGGGGTCAGACTGGTATCTACTCACTATTTCTAGTGAGTATGCCACGTCTGGTCTCGTACATATCATGGCGTACATGATAGATCCCACCATTGAAGTATATAAAATTTTACTCATACTCTCTCTCTTCAGGAGTTATCGGACAATCCTTCTTAGAGAGAAATTCCATGATCTATCGAGAGATAGCCTTTTATGAAATTCTCCATACCGAACCTCTTCAGCACCGTATCTATGTACGTGGATTAGGATAATCTAAGCATTCTTTTAGATCTATCCCTATAGATCTTTATCCCTAGGATGTAGAATGCTTCACCCATGTCCTTCATGGAGAACTATGATGACAACCAAACTTTTGTTTCTTGCAGTGCGGGAATATCATTCGCATTTAAGAGAATGTCATCCACGTACAAAATAAGAAATACCACTGCTGTATCATTTGTTCATTTGTAAATGCAGGGTTCTTCTCCATTCTTAATGAAGCCATACATTTTGATCACTTTATCAAAATACATGTTCCAACTTCGAGATGCCTGCTTCAATCCATAAATAGATCTCTAAAATTTGCACACCTTTGACTCATCTGTGAATGTGGATCCCTCAGGTTGTATCATATACACATCTTCGATCAACTCTTCATTCAAGAAAGCTATCTTCACATCCATCTGCTATATCTCATAGTCCAGATGGACAGCAATTGCAAGCATAATCTGAATGGACTTGAGCATTATCATAGGAGAAAATGTCTCGTCATAGTCGATACCATATCATTGATGATATCCCTTGGTAACCAGATGGGCTTTATAGGTCTTCACCTTTTTATTTGTGCCCCTCTTCCTTTTGAAGATCCATTTACATCCAATGGATTTAACCCCTTTGGATGGGTCAACCAATGTCCACATATCATTGACCTTCATGGATTTTATTTTGGATTTCATGGCCTTAAGCCATTTCTCAGAATCAGATCTCTGCATAGTATCCATATAGGTGATCGGATCCTCATCATTTTTATCAAGTTCGATGGGATCACCATCCTGGATCAAGAAACCATAGATCTATCTGACTGATGTGGTACTCTACCAGAATGCCTTAATGGTGCAGGTACACTGGGCTCCAGATTTGATCTAATCGAATCCAATTTTGGTTCAGCTATAGATGTCAATTTTTCTACCTATTTAACTTTATTAAGTTCAACCTTAGAGGCAATAGTTCCTTCACCAAGAAATTTCTTTTCCAAAAAGATTGCCCTAAGGCTGATGAACATTTTTTGTTCATCAGCATGGTAGAAATAGTATCTTTTTATCTCTTTTGGGTATCCTATAAATGTGAACTTATCAAACCTAGGTCCAAGTTTATCTGTAACTAACCATTTGACATAAGACTTACTTGGAATCCTATTTAATAGATAACAAGCTGATTCAAGTGCATATCCTCAGAAGGATATCGGCAAGCTAGTAAAACCCATCATGGATTGGATCATGTCTAATAGAGTTCGATTCCTCCTTTCAGACACACCATTATGCTGTGGTATTTCTGGAGGAGTCCATTAGAAAAGAATCTCATTCTCTCCTAGATATGTGAGAAACTCATCGAAAAGATATTCTCCTTCTCGATTAGATCGAAAAGTTTTAATACTCTTTTCACTTTATTTTTTACTTCACTTCGAAATCATTTGAATATTTCAAAAGAATCCGACTTATGTTTCATCAGATAAATATATCCATATCTGAATAGATTATCTATGAAAGTAATGAAGTAGATATATCTACCTTTGGCACTTGTGCTCATTGGTCCACATACATTAGTATGTACTAGACCTAAGAGCTTAGTGGCTCTTTCATCTTTTTTAGTAAAAGGTGATTTGGTAATTTTACCAAGAATACAGGATTCATAGGTTGAAAGTAATTCACAATCACTGACTTCGAGGATTCTTCTTGAGTTAACCTGTCTATCTGGTTCTTGTTTATGTGACCTAGTCTACAATGCCATAATTAGATATCTGACACACTATCTAGGGTGCTTGTCGGTTGAATAGACTATGTTAATAGGTTGTGATAGCATATACACACCATTATTCAAATGTCCATAGAAAATAGTAACATCATTCATAATGATATTACAAACTTGTTTCTTTATTAAAATTTCATAATTATTTTTGGCCAGAAGGCCTATAGAAATGATATTTTAAAAAAAATTGGGATTGAAGTGACAATCACTAAGAACAACGGTATGGGACTCAAATATAAGTTTCAAAATTTCTAAAGCTAGAACTGAAATTGATCTTCCATCTCCAACGTTCAGAAACCTTTCACCTTACTCGAATCTCTTACTGACCTACAACCCCTATAATAAATTATAAATATGGTAAGGGCTATCGGTATCCAATATTCAGTCAATAATATCATAAATAGAGAAATTATAAAAAGTTATCATATAAATATCTTGCTCAGCAATAGCTTGCTTCTTTCTCTACCTGTTCGGATCCAAAGAGGCGATATACTGAAGATAGTTTCTTTTCCAATGCCCCCACTTCTTGCAAAAGAAGTATTCAGCTTGATTCTTATCAGACTTGATCTTTATGGTCTGACCCTACACAGATGTCCCAACCTAAACTTGCACCTTCTTAGCTTTCTTCTTCTTGTTCTTCTTTTCTTTCCTAAAGGGATGAGAGCCAGAAGATGAACCTCCTACTAAGTTCACCGATTTTTTGTGGAGTTGGTGATCCTTCTCAAAGTTCTGAAGTAACCCCAGTAACTCATGGTAAACTACTTCAGGCTTTGTCATTTTAAAATGAGTAAGAAATGGGAGAAATGACTTGGGCAATGAGTTCAGTATTGCATCTTTTTCAAGCTGTTTATGTAAGAGAAAGCTGAGCTTGCTTAATCACTCTATCAGCTCGATCATGTACAATATATGATCAGTGATAGAAGCACCATCCCGCATTCTAGCATTGAAGATGGCACAACTAGTCTTGTGCCTCTCCATATCATTAGGTGTGCCAAAGAAATCCTCCAACACTTGAAGCATATCTTTTGACTGAGTCATCTCAAATCTGTGATTAAACTCATCATTCATAGCAGCTAGCATGATGCAGCACACCATGATCTGATCACTGAGCCACTTTTGGTAAGTGTCTCTGACTGTTTCACGTACATTAGCAGCTGGCTTCTCAGGTGTAGGATTCGTCAGCACATATAGGATCCGTTTATGCTCCAGGACTATCTTCAACTTTTGGTACCAACTATCAAAATTGGATTTCACCAACTTATCATTGTCCAATAATGATCGGAGTGATAAGAAAGTAGCCATATCTGCACAAAGAAAAAATATAACCTAATTAGTCATTGATTCATTAAATCTAAAGATTTAGACTTTAATCAAAAGATTCTCTCACTATTTATTCGAATTGATAGCCTCTACCTTCAATCCGAGGAATTATCATAATTTTTTAATGGATACTAGAATCCATATAGACTGTACATGAGCCCAATTTTGGTTGGCCCACCCATGTACATCTAAGGATAGGTTTATAACCAATTGTTTCTTCAAACAACTTCTATTAATTAAATTTTGCCCCAGTCCCTAATCAGTTGGCTTTGGCCTTCTCAAAAAAAGGATCCAATTAGGTCCAACCATTAACATGATCATACTTGGCCCATCTAACCAATGAATGATCAGGCCCAACTTTGGTTGGCCCACTTGACCACCATTTAGAAAGGTGTATCCAAGAGATCATATAATGAATGATAATTCCATCAATCGATAAGCATCAGACCTTTGGGCCTCCAATGATTATCCAATTGATGGATCCATTATCATCCACTTTAATGGAAGGCTATGATCCAGTTATCATATAATATTTTAGAAACCTAATAATTTTAGAGAATTTATTTATAGAAGTGAGTAGATCAGATTAACCAGCTTATCATGATCCTTCCACTAGCTTCACCAAGTTAGCTTAAGGAAGATCACTAATAGGCTAGTCTAGGAGCACCTAAATCAGTCACACTGATTTACCTAGCTGACATGGGTCAACTCAAATTATCAAGTGATCTGATCAAAACTCAATCTCACCAAGAAAGCTAGGTAAGTGAGATCGATGGAAGGGTCTACCAAAGCTTGCCTTAGACACCATCGAAAATGGCCACATAAGTGGGCTGTCAATTAAAAACTATCGATCGTATGTGCCAAACTTATCTTAGACACCTACTAATTTAATTAGTCTTGATTAGATCAACCTAACAGTTCGAGCTAGACCTCTTAGCCAAGAATTAAGTCCATTTGGTTCTTGTTAAAGACATGGACTTGACCAACTACAACTATTGTAATTGATCTAGAGAATCCTTGATCTAATCTAAGACAATAATTGATTAGATTTAGTCAATTCTCTAATTAAGTCCATTCTTTAATCTAACCTTAGGTCTAATCCAATTAATGGACCTAATCTCCACTAACCCATCACTCAATGTGTTATGATTCGTGTTATAGGATCATCAATTTACAATCCTAGAACCTAATCAAACAACTTCTTAATTCTTAATTAAGTTTTGGACTGAGGGTTGAGGTTTGGCTTTTCGAAAATAATTTTTATATTTGTAAAATATTTTTACAACATGATTCTATCAATCAAATTATATGTTTGATTCATAATCAATATGCAAGTAAAATAAATATGAAACTACTTTAGATCTAATCTAAATAGGTTCATGTAATTGAAACAGTTTCAATAATAATCAATCATAAATCCTCCTAGATCAAATCTAATATATTTATGATGATTAAAATTAGATTAAAATATTTTTAATTAGATCATAAAATTTTTTAGATCTAATTAAAAATTTTATGATCAATATTTTAGATCAGCACATATTAGGACAATATTTTCACTATAAGGGGTAGACCTTACAGCAGGACAATCTTATGGCAATCCATGCAATCTAAAATATTTTATTTTTAGATTTAAAATTATTTTAAATCTATTAAATTATAAATAAAATTAAATTAAATCTAATAAATTTATGATTAGAGTCAGATCATCACAAACTATAACAATCTTTTCACTGTAAGGGGTAAACCTTATAGCATAACAACCTTATGATAGTTTATGAGATCTAGATTTTTAATTTTAGATTTAATAATTAGATTATAAATTAGATCTAATCTAAGAAATAATCTAAATATGTATAAAAATTATAAAATAAGAACCTAGGCTCTGATACCAATTGAAAGAATCAGATCTAGGATTTTATGGATAGATCTTGAAACTTTTTCAAGATCAGGCAGTGAAAGACTTAAATAAATTAAATATTTATTTAAATAAATATATAAATATCTAGATCTTAAATCTATTATATGATCAAGGTATGATATTAAATCAAAAATTAAAAATATAAAGAAGAAGAAAATGTTGATCACATCAACCTAGATCTACACTACATCTAATGCAGGTATGAAATCAATAGATTAGATCTATTATCTATGCAAGTTAAATATTCTAACTTGCTGATCCAAGCTTGAGGATGAAGTCACGAGATGCACATATGTCCGACCTTTGAAAGTCATCCACATGAGCCTACGAACTCTGATCTAAAGTCTGATGCAGAAAATCAGTACAGCATGCTAGTACCATGCTGATCCTTCTTCGATGATCAATCTGACGCTCCCTTCTTCAAAACTTGAACTCTCCAAAATATAAGAAGGAAGAGGAGAGTTTCTTAATCTGAGACTCTCTTAGAAAAAACTCAAAAGAAAGAGCAGAGATGAAGAATAAAACAGCCCTAGAAGAAGACCCTTTTCTTCTTCTCTTTTCTCTTATCTAGACACCTAGTTTGTTGCCTATGGAACCCCATGCCCAAGGATTCTCTTCCTCTGATTTTTGCACACCCCAAATCTCTCCCAAAGATCTATATTTTATAAAAATTTCAGCCAAATTTTTTTTTAAAGTAATGAGATATGCAGAGTCCAAGTTTGGTCAAATTCTTAGACTAGAAAAGACATTAAATGACAAGTTATTGGGGCGCCCCCACCTTTTTTCCTTCCAAGGACCAGCAAGGGGGGTGCACAAAAAATCCCACTTTTACCATGAAAATCAAAGGAAATAAAGAAGGATGGGTCGGCACACTATGGGTAGAGTTTTGAGTTGTTAGGACTCTATCATATAGAATTCAAACTCAAAACAACTTTCCATCAAAAAGGATATGTCCATAACTTATTCTAAATAAATGGGAGAGGGAGAGAAAGAAGGGGCGTGAGAAGCCCTAGGCTTGGAGAATTTTTACATAAAAAACAAAACAAAAGGATATGGGGCGTGAGGATTAAGTGGCGCAAGTGATAGGGAGTCCTAGTCACACTAGGACTCCTGTTTTGACTTGGTCAAACAAGATTTTTTAATCAAATAAAATCAAGAGAAAACTAACCCAATTAAATTAGGCCCTAAATTATTTAAGAACTTAATTAAATTAGATTAAATAAAATTTAATTTTAATTTAATTTTCTAATCAAATTAGAAAATCAAGCTGATCCAAGTCCTAGTTGAACTAGGACTAGTTTTTTCTTGCACTTGGCTTATCCAATAAATCTATTAGACTTAATCCAATCAAGCCCAAACCAAATCTAATTAAATCATATTTAATTAAACTTAGTCTCAGTCCTCTGACTTAATCAAATTAAGCTAATTAGCAATCTAATTATTAATCGATCCTCCTGCAATACTTGCACTAGGTTAAACACCAATCATATTGATTATTTAATCCTAGAATAATTCTTAATTATTGATCAACCATCTGATCAGATCATGAGCTCTAATGTATGTGATCTCGTAGGTTCAAACTTAAGCTAGTAGCATAAAAATATATTTTTATACCAATCGAAGTGACCATCTAGCAATTATATCCGATGGTCAGATAGGTCGAATATGTAGAACAACATCCTTAGAACCCATGTGGATATAGTTTCTACATAATTTATCCCATTGACCAAAATGCTCGTAGGATACCTCAGAGTTCAACTATCAACTCTGATCAGGTTATCCATATTGTATTCAAAATATCAAATCTATCTGATGGATTATCCTGACCAAGGTTTTGCTATATTGAAATACAGTAATACATTCTTCTCCAACTCTTAGAGTGCTCAATCTGATCTTGATCATACTCTAACTTCACAAGTCCCAGAAGCCTTATATTACTGAATTAGAAATTCAATTAGTTTGATATCAAAGCATAGTAAGTTGCTTGCAGATCACTGAGATAATCTCAGATCAAACTCATCAGAGATATTCTCGATAGCAGAATGCTCTGAAGTTGATCACGTTCAATGATGATGTACCTATACATCTCACCTATATGCCATACCAGTGTCTCCACACTTCTTGGTTAAGAGGACAACCAACATATATGGCATATATCGACCTATGCACGATAGATGCTGTCATCCTTATTAATAGCCTATCATTTGATCGTGAACAAATTTAAGGACTAATTGATAAATCCTCTCTTTGTTGAAATTAAATAGTCCTAAGAACTTTATCATAATAATGGAGTTTGTTAGAAGATGAATACTTATGATGAAAAATGCTAAAAATATATTTTATTTATTAATAAATTAATTATAAATATAAAGTATCTCAACCATCAACAGGCTGACGATTGACTTTGAGTTATATTTTTCAACATAAATCCCATAAGTTTCAGATCTAACTCACCATAAATCAATCATTGGTTCTTAGTATTCTTCAAATACTTAAGGATGGCTTTCACCACTTTCCGTGGTTCTCTAATGGATTAGATTGATATTTATTCACTACTTCTAGTGAGTATGCCATATCTGATCTCGTACATGTCATGACGTACATGATAGATTCTACTATCGAAGCATATGAGACTCTACTCATATGCTCTCTTTCTTTAGGAATTGTTGAACAATCCTTCTTAGAGAGAAAAATTTCATGGCCTATTAAAAGATAGCTCTTTTTAGAATTCTTCATGCTGAACCTCTTCAGTATAGTTTTTATATGCATGGACTGGGATAACCCAAGCATCCTCTTAGATCTATCCCTGTAGATCTTCATCTCTAGAATATAGGATACTTCACCCAAGTCCTTCATGGAGAACTAAGATGACAACCATACTTTTATTCCTTATAGTATGGAATGTCATTTTCGATTAAGAGAATATCATCTACGTACAAGATAAGAAATACCACTGCTGGACTATTTGTCCATTTATAAATGTAGGGCTCTTCTCCGTTCTTAACGAAGCCATACATTTTGATCATTTTATCAAAATGCGTGTTCCAACTCTGAGATGCTTGCTTCAATCCATAAATAGATCTCTAAAGCTTGCACACGTTGGACTCATCTGTGAATGTGAATTCCTCAGGTTGTATCATATATATCTCTTCAATCAGCTCTCTATTAAGAGAAGCTATCTTCACATCCATTTACTAGATTTCATAATCCAGATGGACAGCTATCGCAAGCATTATCTGAATGAATTTGAGTATTACCATAGGAGAGAATGTCTCATCATAGTCAATACCATAATGTTGACGATATCCCTTGGCAACCAAACAGGCTTTATAGATCTCCATTTTTTCATTTGTGCCCCTCTTTCTTTTGAAGATCCATTTATATCTAATGGATTTAACCCATTCGAATGGATCAACCAATGTCCACATATCATTTACCTTCATGGACTCCATTTCGAATTTCATGGCTTCAAGTTATTTCTCAAAATTAGGACTCTGCATTATATCCATATAGGTGATCGGATCCTCATCATTCTCATCAAGTTCGATGAGATCATCATTCCCGACCAAGAAACTATAGTATCTGTTTGACTGACGCGATGCTCTATCGAATCATCTTAATGGTGCAGGTACATTGAGCTCTAAATTTGATCTAATCAAATTTGATTTAGGTTTAGCTATTGGTATCAATCTTTCTACCTGTTAAACTTTATCAAGTTCAACCTTAGAGACAATAGTTCCTTCACCAAAAATTTTTTTTCTAAAAAGATTGCCTTAAGGCTGATGAATAACTTTTATTCATCATGATAGAAAATATATCCTTTGGTCTTTTTTGGGTACCTTATGAACATGCACTTGTCAAACTTAGGTCCAAGTTTATCTATGATTAATCATTTCACATTAGCCGAGCACCCCCAGATCCTAAGATATGAGAGTGCTGGCTTACGTCTTATCCATATCTCATATGAAGTTTTAATTATAAATTTACTTAAAATCCTATTTAACAAATAACAAGTTGATTCGAGTGCATATCCCCAGAAAGATATCGACAAGCTGACGAAACCAATCATGAATCGGACCATGTCTAAAAGAATTTGATTCCTCTTTTCAGACACACCATTATGCCGTTGTATTCCTGAAGGAGTCCATTAGAAGAGAATCCTATTCTCTCCTAGATATGTGAGAAACTCACTAGAAAGGTATTCCCCACCTCGATCAGATCGAAGAGTTTTAATACTTTTTTCAGTTTATTTTTCTACTTCATTTTGGAATCGTTTGAATATTTTAAATGAATCCAACTTATGTTTCATCAGATATACATATCCATATCTAGATAGATCATCTGTGAAAGTAATAAAGTAGAGATATCCACCTCTAGCACTTATGCTTATAGGCCCATATACATCAATATGTACTAGACCTAAGAGCTCAGTGGCTCTTTCATCTTTTCCAGTAAAAGGTGACTTGATCATTTTTTCAAGAAGACAAGATTCATAGATTGAAAGTGATTCACAATAACTGACTTTGAGGATTCCCTCTTAAGTCAATCTATTTATCCTGTTCTTATTGGTGTGACCTAGCCTATAGTGTCATAAATAGATATCAGAGATACTATCTAATTTAGGATGCTTGCTAGTGGAATAGACTATACTAACATATTGTGATAGCATGACACATAATTGTTCAAATGTCCAGAGAATATAGTAATACCATTTATAATGACATTATAAAATTATTTTTTTATTAAAATTTCATAATTATCTTCGACCAAAAGGCCTATAGAAATGACATTCAAAAAGAAACTAGGACAAAAATGACAATCACTAAGAACAATAGTATAAGACTCAAATATAAGTTTTAAGATTCTTAATGCTAGAACTGAAACTGATCTTCCATCTCTAATATTTAGGAACCTTTCGCCTACTCGAATTTTCTACTAAACTGCAATCCCTGCAATAAATTATAAATATTTTAAGGGCTACATGTATCCAATATCCAGTCAATTATATCACAAATAGAAAAATTATAAGAAGTTATCATATAAATATCTTGCTCAGCAATAGCTTGCTTCTTTCTCGGCCTGTTTGGATCCAAGGAGGTAATGTACTGAGGATAGTTCCTCTTCTAGTACTCCCACTTCTTGCAAAAGAAGCATTCAACTTAAATCTTATCGGACTTTATCTTCTTGGTCTGGCCCTGCACAGATGTCCTAGTCTGAACTTGCATCTTCTTGGACTTCTTCTTTTTATTCTTCTTTTCTTTCTTAAAGGGTTGAGAACCAGAAGATGAACCTCCCACTAAGTTCACTGACTCCTTGTAGAGCTGGTGATCCTTCTTAAAGTTCTAAAGTAACCCCAGCAACCCATGATAGTTAACTTCAGACTTTGTCATTCTATAATGAGTGAAGAATGGGAGATAAGACTTGGGTAGCAAGTTCAGTATTGCATCTTTCTCCAGCTGCTTATGCAAGAAAAAGTCGAGCTTGCTCAAATGCTCCATCAGCTTGATCATGTACAATACATGATCAGTGACTGAAGCTCCATCCCTCATCCTAGTATTAAAAATGGCATAACTAGTCTTGTGCCTTTCAACATCATCGGGTGTGCCAAAAGACTCCTTCAATACTTGAAGCATATCTTTTGACTGAGCTATCTCGAACCTGCGACTAAATTCATCACTTATAGCCACTAGCATAATACAACGCACTGTGGTTCGATCACTAAGCCACTTCTGGTAAGTATCTCTGACTGATCCATGTACATTTGCAGCTAGCTCCTCAGGTGCTGGATCTATCAACACGTATAAAATATGTTCATGCTCCAGGATAATCTTCAACTTATGATACTAGCTATCAAAGTTGGGTCCCACTAGCTTATCATCGTCTAATAATGATCGAAGCGAAAAACAAGTAGTCATATCTGCATAAAGAAAAATCAAAATCTAATTAGTAATTGATTCATTATATCTAAAGATTTGGACTTTAATCAAAAAAATTTCTCTCACTAATTTATTCGAATTGGTAGCCTCTACCTCCAATTCAATAAATTATCCTAATTTCTTAGTGAGTATTAAAATCCACATAGACTGCACACAAGCCAAACTTTAGTTGGTCAACCCATGTACATCTAAAGATAGGTTCATAACTAATTATTTTTTTAAATAATTTTTAGTAATTTAATTTTGCCCAAGTTTCTAATCAGTAGGCTTTGGCCTCCACTGAAAAAGGTTCGGTTAGATCCAACCATTAATATGATTATACTTGGTCTATCTAACCAATGAATGATTAAGCCTAACTTTAGTTGGTCAACCTAACCACCTTTTAGAAAAATGTAGTCAAGAAGTCATATTATGAATGATAATTTCAGTAGCCAATAAGCACTAGGCCTTTGGGCCTCCAATGATTATCCAACTAATTGATTCATTATCACCCACTTAATGGAAGGCTATGATCTAGTTATCACCATAACTATTTTATTTTAGGGATCTAATAATTTTAGAGTATTTAGTTGATTTGATTTAAAGAAGAAAGAAGATCAGATAAACCAGCTTGTTATGATCCTCCCACTAGCTTTACCAAGTTAGATTAAAGGAGACCATTAATAGGCTGGTCTAGGAGCACCTAAATCAGTCATAGATTTATCTAGCTAATATGGGTCAGCTCGAATTATCAAGTGATCTAATCAAAATATAATTTTACCAAGAAGGCCAAGTAAGTGAGATCGGTGGGAGGGTCTACTAAAGCTTGTCTTAAATACCATAAAAAATGGCTAGGTAAGCAGACTGTCAATTAAAAACCACCGATCTAGATTGTCAGACTTATCTTAGACACCAATTGGTTAATTAGTTTTGATTGGATCAACTTAACAATTCATGCTAAACTGCGTAGCCAAGAATCAAGTACATCTTGGTTCTCATTAAAGATATGGACTTGACCAACTATAACTATTGTAATTGATCTAGAGAATCCTTGACCTAATCTATAATAACTATTGATTAGATTAAGTCAATTCTCTAATTAAGTCCATTCTTTAATCTAACTTTAGATCTAACCAAATTAATGGATCTAATTTTCATTAACCCGATAACCCAAGTGTTATGATTTATGTCTTAGGATCTTCAATTCATAATTCTAGATCCTAATCAAAATAACTCTTAATTCTTAATTAAGTTTTAGACTGAGAGTTGGGGTTTGATATTTTAAAAATAATTTTAATATTTATAAAATATTTTTATAAAATGATTCTATCAATCAGTTGCACGTTTGATTCATAATCAATATGCAAATAAAATAGACATGAAACTATTTTAGATCTCTAATCTAAACATGTTCATGTAATTAAAACTATTTTGATTCCAATCAATCATAAGTTATCTTAGATCAAATCTAACAAATTTATGATGATAAAAAATTAAATTAAAATATTTTTAATTAGATCATAATATTTTTTAGATCTAATCTAAAATTTTATGATCAAAATTTTAGATCAACACATACTAGGATAACCTCTTTATTGTAAGGGATAAACCTTATAATAGGACAATCTTATAATCGATCCATGTAATCTAAAATATTTATTTTTAGATTTAAATAAATTTAAATCTAATAAATTATAAAAAAATCTAGATCACATCTAATAAATATATGATTTATATTAGATCTACATAAACTAGAACAACCTCTCCACTATAAGGATAAACCTTACAGCATGACAACCTTATAATCAATTCATGTGATCTATTTTTAATTTTAGATTTAAATCATGGATTATGATTCAGATCTAATCTAAAAAATAATATAAATATGCATAACAAATCATGTAATGAAAAATCAAAGCTCTGATACCAATTGAAGGAAATAAATCTAGGGTTACAGGGTTATATTTTGAATTTTTTTCAAAACATGCAGTGAAAGAAATGAATTAATCAAATTAATTCATAAATAATATAAGAAAGAGCCCTAGATCTAGGATCCTATCACATGATTTAAGCATGTAATTAAATCAAAAATTAAAAGATTAGAAGAATACATGTTGATCATATCAACATCAAACTATACTAGATCAGATCTAAACATGAATTAAGAAAATCAAATCATCCTTACCTTTGCAAGTTAGACTCTATAACTCATTGATCCAGGGCTGAGGTTGCTACTATGAGCCACACATATGTCCGATCTCTATAGGATGTCCACACGAGTCCTCGATCTATGATTAGAAGTTTGATAGCTAAAAATCAACACAATATGCTAGTACTATGCTAATCCTTCTTTGATGGTTGATCTGGATCCTCCTTCAAATCTTGGACTCTATAATTTTTAGAAGAAAGAAAGAAGACTTGTAAATCTAAGACACCTCTTAAAAATTCATAAAAAGATGGAGGAAAAGATCTAAAGGAAAAATACTAGAAGAAGACCTTCTTCTTCCTTGTTTCTCTCATCAAGACACTTAAGATTGTGTCTTCTCAAAACCCCACTCCCAAGGGTTTTCTATTGGGAATGTGTCCCAAAGCCAATCATCAGCCTATTGATGGTTCAGCTATACTTTATAATTATATATGAATTATGAATTAATAAAAATTATTTTGATATTTTTCATAATAAATTATTTTTTATCTTCTAATGAACTTCTGTATTGTGATGAAGTCCTTAGGACTATCTAGATTCGACAAAGGAGGATTTATCGTTTAGTTCTTAAAATGGTTTATGACCAAATGATATATTGTTACTTAGGACGATAATGTTTATCGAGTATAGATCATTGTGTGCCATATAGGTTGGTTATCCTCATAACCAAGGAGTGTTGAGACACTGATATGGCATGCAAGTGAGATATATGGGTACATCTGTACTGAATGTAACCAACTCCAGAGTTTTTTTTCTATCAAGATTAGCTCCGATGGAATATGGGTATAAGTATTTCTCCGATCTGAAATCACCATAGTGACTTTCAAGCAACTTACTGTGCTTTGGTGTTGGACTACCTAAATTTCTAACTCAATGATGGAAGATTTCTAGGCACAGTCAAGTACTTGAGGAGTCGGTGCGTGTATCAAGATGGGATTGACCACTCCTAATTTCAGGAGTTGTATTCAATCATGTTTTAATTTAGCAAAATCTTAATCAAGATAGTCTTAGTAAGGAGTCACAGGACTAATTACTTTGAGGTACGATATGGATGTATTTTCTAGGATTGATAGTCTAACTCTGAGTCATTTATTACGCAGAGGTCATAGGGATAAATTATACGGTAACCATATTTGCATAGGTTTTGAATATTGTGATTGTAACTATTCAACCAATTCAGATATCAGGTACCATTGCTAGATGATCACTTTGATTAGTGCAGAAAGTGGTTTCTATGCTACCAGCTTAGGTTCGAACCTATGAAGTCACACACACTAGAGGTTTCTACCTGATCTATTCGCTATGGTCAAGAGTCCCACTAGATTGAAACTCTTCGACCAAATATCCTATAGCAATAGGACACTAAGTCCTACTTGTCTGAAACTTTTTGATCAAGAGTATGGACTCTGTGATCATAAGTTTCATTCATTTCGAACATCAGGATCAAGAGTCCCACTGGACTAGGACCTTTGATTAGGGTTTCATATCGATGAACTCTATTACCTGGATAACCATCGAATTTGGACTCTGTGTTTATGAGAGGTTTAGTTAGTGATTTGATCACTAATTAACTTAATTTGATTGAGTAATTATTTTTGGTTCCAGTCCAATTGAATTGGATTCAATTGAGTTTGACCCGATTAGGTTATGAGATGACCTAATCATCGAAAAGGTTTGATCCCTGATTTGATCAGGGGTTGCACTTGATTAATTTTTGATTTTATTAAGATTTAATTAAGCTTAATTAAGTCTAATTATGTTGGATTTAATTTAGTCTAATTGGGCGTGACCAAGTTTGATTGGGTTGGTTGAAGTTTAGAATTCAAAGACTAGTTTGACTAGTCTTCCCATGCACCATATTTAAACCCCACGCCCCATTTAAACTCTGAATTAATTCTCTTATACCTTTTTCCCATGCATATAAGAACTTTTGACTGGTCTTTCTACATCCTCAAGAGATAAGTTATGGTTGGTTGCCATTCAAATTCAAAAAGAGTTTGAATTTGGATCATTAACAACCATATCTTATCCCTATGCCACCTAAACTTTGGTGTGCCTATTATCTCCATGTGAAAGGGATTTCTCATGGATTTTTTCTTGCTGAAGAGTGGGCACACAACTCCTTCACATATCTCAAATAAGTTTAAATTGGTTTGGATGAAGTTTGAATTAAAAATAGTTTTGAATTAAACTAGCGTTCAAATTAGTTTTTGGTTCCCCACATGCATAGAAGTTGTTCTATGTGTAAATATTAAAAGGGAAGGTTTTTGGGACATGTGCCAACACCTATTCTAAAGAGAGAACTTTTGTGAGATTTATTTGGTGCATGGGAAGAGGCTTCAATCATCTCCGAGAGAGAGAAAACCAAAGGAGAAGGGGTGCAAGATTTTTAGGATGAGTGTAGTCCTAGGTATTCAACCTAGGTTTCGGGAAGCCATTGCATGAGCTACGAGCTTCCAAAGCCCACAAAACTTCAGAGAGAATCTCATCTATTTCTCTACTACATCTTCTAGTAATTCAGAATATTTGTGAAGCCCATAGACAAATATCAAAGCTATTCAATTAAAATAGCTCTTGAAAGACTCCAGTGTTGAGCTAGCACTCGTGGGGAGCCGATCAGGATCAGGAGCCTCATGTGGATGATTTATGGGGGCTAGACATTTGTATGGCTGCATCGTAACTAATGGACCTCCTTGACAATGATTAGATTGCAGCAATCAACTATCCATAAAAAGGTATTGTGTTCTGAATACATAGATGTAGTAAGTAGTTTGTTGCATAGTTTTATTTTCAGATCTATATGAATGCATGCATATTATGTTTAGATTTTTAGTATAGAATTTAATATTTTGATATGATCAATAGGTAATTAATTAGATTAATTATTTTTTACTATATTTTTACTATTTTAAAAAAAAATTGAAAGTAGCACTGTAAATCCTGCACTATTTTCTTCAAATGGTATCAGAGCGAGAGTTCGCTAAATGTGATATGCTTGCATATTTAGATTGATAATTTAATTTGATCTAAATATTAGTCTAATAATTTGATTAATTAGATCTAAAAATTATAATCACATGGATCGTAGGTTGACCTGCTGTAGGGTTTATCCCCTACAATGTAGGTTGTCCTGGTATGTGCTGATCTAGATCATTAAATTATAAAATTTTATATTTAATCTAATAATTTTTATGATTTGATTATATAGTTTTGATCTAATTTTAATCATGAATAAAAGTTTAGATTAGATCTAATTTGATTCATAATTTTTATTTATTATACGTAGTTTTAGATTAAATCCTACAACTAGTGTTGTTTGTGAATTGAGTCGATTCAATTTTGAAGTGAGTCGACTCAATTGGTGAACAATGCCAAGCTGTAAAGAATCTTTTAAAATTTAAAAAATATTTTTAAAATGCCAAATCCTAATCCTTAGCCCATAAACTTAATTAATATTAAGTAAAATAATTTAATATCTAGAATTATGAATTAAGATCCTAAGTCATTAATCATAAACTTGTGGGTTATTGGGTTAAATGAAATAAGTCCATAAATTGGGCTAGACCTAAGATTAGTTAAAGAATTGATTAATTTAGAGTAGTTGATCAAATCTAATTAAATGTTAATTTAGATTAGGCCAAGAAATCTATAGACTCATTTGCAATAGTTAAAGTTGGTCAAGTCCATGCCTTTAAGGAGGATCAAATGAACTTGATTCATGGCTATACGGTCGAATTCAAAATTACTAGGTTGATCAAATTAAAACTAATAAACTGGATGGTGTCTAAGGTAAGTTTGGCACTTTGACCAGTGGTTTTTAATTGGGAGCTACTCGCATTGATTCGATCTTTGACGAATTAATGGCATATCCCTTCCACGGATCTCACTTACCTGGCCATCCTGATGAATTAGATTTTGATTAGATTACTTTGTGATTTAGGCTCATCCATGCTAAGTAGGTAAATTAGTCTAATTAATTTAGGTGCTCTTAATGCCAGCCTAGATTAGATTTTTTTTATCTGACTTTGTGAAGTCAGTGGGAGGATCGAAATTGGCTCACTAAATTTCTCCCACTTCTTAAAATATATTAATTAAATTATCTAAAACTATTAGATTCTTAAAAATAAAATAGTTATATAGATAACTAAATCATAACCTCTCATTAAGTTGAGTGATAATGGGTTCATTAGTATAATGATCATTGGAGGCTCAAAGGCCTGGTGATTATTGACTAATAAAATTATCATTCATAAAATAATAATTTGGTTAAGTCTTTCTGATGGTGGTTAGATAGGCTGACCAAAGTTGGGTCTGATCATTTATTGGTCAGATAAGACCAAATATGGTCATATTAATGGTTGGACCTAACTAAATCTTTTTAGTAGAGGCCAAAGCCTACTGATTAGATCTCTGGGGCAAAATCAATATTACTAGAAGTTGTTTAAAAAAAATAATTGATTTTGAATCTACCCATAGATGCATATTGGTTGACCAACCAAAGTTGGGCTCGTATGTAGTCTATGTGGATTTTAGTATCCACTAAGGAATTAAAGTAATTTCTCAAATTAGAGGTAAAGGCTATCAATTCGTATAAAATAGTAGAAGGACCTTTAGACTAAAGTCTAAGTCTTTAGAATAATTAATTCATATACTAATTAGGTTTATTTTTTTTGCAGAAATGGCTACTAACCTGTCGCTCCAATCATTGTTAGATAATGACAAATTAATGGGATCCAACTTTGATAGATGGTATCGTAAGTTGAAAATCATCCTGAAGCATGAGCAAATCCTTTATATAGTAATGGATCCAACACTTGAGGAGCCAGCTCCGAATGCTAGAGGTGCGATACGAGATATTTATCAGAAGTGGCTCAACGATCGCACCACCGTTCGGTGCATAATGTTGACGGCAATGAATGATGAGTTTAACCATAGGTTCAAAAATACCCAACCACAGAAGATGCTTCAAATGTTGAATGACTCCTTTGGCATGCCTGATAACGTTGAATGGAACAAAATAAGTTGTTCCATTTTCAAATGCTCAAATGAGGGATGGAGCCTCAGTCATCGATCATGTATTGTACATGATCGAGATGATTGAGTGCCTTAGCAAACTAGGTTTTTTCCTGCACGAGCAGCTCGATAAGGATGCAATCCTTAATTCCTTGCCTAAGTCCTTCCTCCCTTTTCTAACTCATTTTAGAATGATAAAGTCTACAGTCAACTACCACAGCTTATTGGGTTTGCTGCAGAACTTTGAGAAGGATCACCAACTCCATATGGAGATGGTGAATGTAGTAGGAGGGTCTTCTTCTGGTCGTCGATCCTTTAAGAAAGGAAAGAAGAATAAGAAGAATAAGAACAAGAAGGTGTAGCCAAATGCTAGGACAACTACACAGGGTCAAACCAAGAAGCGCAAGCCCAACAAGAGCCAGGCAGAGTGCTTTTTCTACAAAAAGTAGGAGCACTGAAAGAAAAACTGTCTTCTATACATTGCCTCCCTGGACCCAAACAGGCCAAGAAAGAAGCAAGTGGTTGTTGGGCAAGATAATTATTTGATATCATCTTATATTTTTTTTCTTATTTGATTCTACTGTCTGGGTATTGTATATTGGAAGCCCTTATCATATTTGTAATTCTATGTGGGGCTTGCAGGTCAGTAGGAGATTTGATTAAGATGAGAGGTTCTTAAACGTTGGAGACAGAAGACAAGTTCAAATTCTAACTTTAGAAATCATGAACCTTATAATCAATTCAAATAAAGTTATTTTTAATGAATATTATTTTTGTCCAAATTTTTTATTGAATGTCATTTTTGTAGGCCTTTTGGCCATGAATGGTTATGAAATATCAATAAAAAGAATTTTGTAAAGTCATTTTGAATGATGTTACAATTTTTATTGGAAGATTGAATAACTATCTTTATTTATTAATTATGCCTATTAACATGGTTCAATTCTTCGATAAATGCCCTAAAATTAGTGATGTGTCCGAAGTCTACCTTTGGCATTGTAGGTTGGGTCATATTAACAAGAATAGAATAAACAAGTTAGCTTGAGAAGAAATTCTTGAGGTTAGTGATTGTGAATCACTTTCGACCTGTGAGTCTTGTCTTCTTGGTAAGATGACCAAATCATCTGTTACTGGAAAAGGTGAATGAACCACTGAAATCCTAAGTCTAGTATATTCAGATGATGTGGATCCATGAGCTCAAGTGCCAGAGGTAGATACTTCTACTTCATAACCTTCATAGATGACCTATTGAGGTATAGGTACATCTATTTAATGAAGCATAAATCAAAATTATTTGAAATGTTCAAACTATTTTGAAATAAAGTAGAGAAGCAAATTGGAAAGAGTATTAAAACTCTTCAGTCTGATCGAGAAGATGAGTACCTTTCCAATGAGTTTCTGATATATCTAGGAAAGAATGAGATTCTTTCCTAATGGACCCCTCCTAGAACACCACAATATAATGATATGTCTAAAAGAAGGAATCGAACCTTGTTGGACATGGTTCGATCAATGATGGGATTTGCTAGTTTGCCGATCTCCTTATGGGGATATGCACTCGAGTCAGCTTGTTACGTTCTAAATAGAATTTTGAGTAAATCTATTAATAAAACATCATATGAGATATGGATAGGGCGTAAGCCAATGCTCTCACACCTTAGGGTTTGGGGGTGTCCGGTTTATGTCAAATATTTAATGATAGACAAGCTTGGACCTAGGTCTAATAAGTATAGTTTTATAGATTATCCAAAAAAAATCAAAGGATATTACTTCTACCTTGCTGATGAGCAAAAAATGTTTGTCATCCTTAAGGCAGACTTTTTGGAAAAAAAGTTTCTTGGTGAAGAAACTAATGCCTCTAAGTTTGAACTTGATGAAGTTCAGTAAGTAGAAGAATAGACACAAGTTGTTAAACCTAAGCTGGATCTGATTAGTTCAAACCTAAAGCCCATTGTAGATGCACCCTTAAGATGATTTGGTAGCATACCATATCAATCGGATAGATACTATAGTTTCTTGGTCTGGGATGGGGATCCCATTGAACTCGATGAGAATAATAAGGACTCGATTAGCTACATGGATGCAATGCAAAGATCAGACTCTAAAAAATAGCTTGAGGCTATGAAATCCGAAATAGAGTCCATGAAGATCAATGATGTATGGACATTAGTTGACCCACCCGAAGGGGTTAAACCTTTAGGGTGTAAGTGGATCTTCGAAAGAAAAAAGGATGCACACAAATTGGTGAAATCCTATAAAGCCCGTCTGGTTGCCAAGAGGTATCGTCAACATTATGGTATTGATTATGATGAGATGTTCTCTTCTATGGCAATGCTCAAATCCATTCAGATTATGCTTGACATAGCTGCCCATCTGGACTATGAAATATGGCAGATGGATGTGAAAATAGCTTTCCTGAATGGAGAGCTGGATAAAGAGGTATATATAATATAGCCTGAAGAGTTCACATCCATAGATAAGTCTAAGGTGTGTAGGCTTCAAAGATCCATTTATAGACTGAAGTAGGCATCTAGGAGCTAGAACATACATTTTGATAAAATAATCAAAATGTATGGCTTCGTTAAGAATGAAGAGAAATCCTGCATATATAAGTGGGCTAATGGTCCAGCAATAGTATTTCTAGTATTGTATGTGGATGACATTCTCTTAATCAAAAATGATGTTTTTATATTACAAGAAATAAAGATCTAACTGTCATCACAGTTCTCCATAAAAGATCTAGAAGAAGCTTCCTACATCCTAAGAATGAAGATCTATAGAGATAGATCTAAAAGGTTACTTGGATTGTCCCAATCTACATACATTGATACTGTGCTGAAATGATTTAGTATGGAATATTCTAAGAAAGGCTATCTACTGATAGACCATGAAATTTTTTATTCCAAGAGGGATTGTCTGACAACACCTCTAGAAGGAGAGCATATGAGTAGAATACCATATGCTTTGGCAGTGGGTTCTATCATGTACGTCATGATATATACACTAATAAACACTTAAATTAAGTCACTAGAGATTGAATATTATAATAATTGATATTATTTTATTAAAATTTAATATTCTCTAGTCTATTTTATAGGTAATCAGGAGTTTGGGCTCATGCAACTTAAATTGGATTTAAATTGCTCAGATTTAAGTGAACCAAACAACCAGCTCAAAGGCAAATCAAATCCAAGTATGAACATGACTACTCATGAAGGGATTAGATGCAAGCTCTCAAGATTCAAGGATCTAGATTAGAAGATAGCCTTTCACATGGATCCAAGTGTGAACACGACTTAAAGATTAATGGTTTAGAAGCAACTCATCGAAGATCCAAGGGTCAACATCCAAAGAGCCATTTATCTCTTCTCTTCCTTTAATTCCACATCTAGAAAATATGAAGGCCTTCTCCCTTCTAACACTTATAAATAAACCTCAACACCTTCACCCAAAAATCAATCATGCCAACACCCAAGTTCTTTCCAAGCTATTGTCTCCCTCTCTTTCTCTCTTCTCTAAAAGTCTAGGAGAGGTACTAACCCTTGCACGCCTTCCATCAAATCTAGAAGAGGTCCTAATCCTAGTGTCACTATCTTTCTTTTCCATATTCCCATACTTCCATTTACCTTTCTTCCTTGGGGTTCCTAGACCAAGCCTTCCAACCATCCTGCCGCTATTTGCACGGAGGAAGACGAAAGGATTCAAGGAGACACATCTACCATCGAGCGCAGCTAGAAGATAAACTTGATTTAGTTATCTTGTATCATATTTTTATTTTTTTATATATTTTATTTTGATCAATGAAAAATATTTTTATTATAATTTTCTTATTTTCTTCTTAGTTTCTTGCAATCCATTTTCTTTCTTTTGCATTTTCAAAACAATCAACTAAGATCCCTACGGATATGATCCCGACTCACCCTATCTACATAGTAGTGAGTAGGGTTAATTTTGGTGTGCTACGACAAACACCAAATTTTGGCATCATTGCCGAGGATCTTAGTGTGATTATTTTTTTTAAAAAAATTTACAAAATATATTTTAAAAATATAAAAATTATTATATTGCTTTCTTGGTTTTTATTTTTTTCTTTAGATTGCTTTATTACCTTTCTAGTAAATTAATTTTTTGCCTTTGACTTCCTACCTATTTCAGACTTGCATTTTCTTTCTAGAATAATTTACTTTCTTTTTAATAGATTTTTTAAAAAAATTATAAAAAAATAATTAAAAAAATTTGATTGCTTTACTTTAATTGCTTAATTACTTTCTATTTACTCTTTTTAAAATTTCTACCTTATATTATTTTTATATATAGAAAATTTACTGCTTTCTAATTAGATTATCTTATTTGCATGCATAGAAAAATTTTCTGCTTTCTTATTCGTAGAATAATTTACTACTTTATATAATTAGTAATTTTCTACTTTTCATAGTTTAGAATAATTATCTTAAAAGTAGATTTGATTTCTTGCTTTATTTATAGATTATCTAGTTGCCTTTTAATCTTAGCATAATTTACTTTTCATTTAGTTAGATTCTTTAAATCTTCTCAAATCTAATTAACTTAATTAAAATCTTTCTCTTATTCCTTCTTGCTTAAAGATAACATAACATAAAAAGAAAATAAAGCACTACATAACACTTAACTAAAATAAAAAAATTAATTAAATCTTAAAAGATTTTTACTTGTATTGGACATCTTTTCTAATTGCATTGCATCTTCCATAAAATATATTAAGGGCACTTAATCTAATTAAACAAGATAAGGTGAGGATTTGATCATCCTTTCTTAGCCCAAAAATTACTATCCTTCATATTATATTGATCTAAATCTTTAATTTAAAAATAATTAGACGTTGACCCCTAGGAATTTCGAGCTCAATAGGATAAGTGACCCTAAGAGATGGATTGGGTTAGACTTGGTCAACTAGCTGGTATTTAGGCAAGTGATTTATGGGATGAATAGGCCCCAAGAAAGATGGTTTATAATTAGTTATGTTCGCTGATCTGGCCAATTTAATTAGTGTCTAAGAAAAGCAATGGAGGACTCCCATTCTTTCTCTTCTTAGCTTTAGGACTCCTTAGGTTTTCTTCTTTAGAACTCTTATCTCTCTTTCTTTCCCTCTTCTCTTCTTCTCTTAAAAAAAAAATATTAACAAACTAGGATAATCCTGCATAGAGCTTTTAGTTTCATGTTAGGTCGACGATCGCTAAAACCTAACTTGCAACCACTAGACGAAGAACTAGAAAAGACTCTTAGGACTATCCAAGCTAGGAACATGGCTGCACCTGGTGAGGCTAACCCTCCATGCTCATTGAGAGAATATTTCACTCCATCCTCATATACCTATTCTCCATGCATTCAAGCATCTCTAGTAGAAGCTACCCAATATGAAATTAAGTCTAGCATTATTCAAATATTGCCATCATTCTATGGACTTAGTAACGAGGACCTGTATAAACACTTGGATGAATTTCTTGAGAATTATTCTACGGTAAAAATTCAAAACTTCTTCGATGATGCCCTTAGGTTGAAATTATTCCCTTTCTCACTCAAGAACAAAGCCAAGCATTGGCTAAACTCCTTAGATTCTATAATCATTTCAACTTGGGACCATCTTCAAAGAGAATTTCTTAAGAAATATTTTTTAATTAGAAAAATAAATCAAATTAGAAAAGCCATCACTATTTTTTTCTAATTGGACGGTGAACTTTTTCATGAGACATGGGAAAGATTAAGAGACCTCATTCATAAATGTCCACACCACGCTGTCCCCAAATGGCAACTTGTTTAGTATTTCTATGATGGTCTATCGGAGAAACATCGATAAATGATTGATGCATCATGTGGTGGGACATTCATGCTAAAGAGTGAGAACGAAGCTTGGTAGCTCTTTGAAATACTTAGTGAGAACTTCCTACATCATATGTCTGCCACCTCTAGAGAACAACCCATGCTTCAACAAAAAAAAGTAGAATTTATTAGATTGGGAATATCATGGATATTCACAATAAGGTAGATGAACTATCCCAAAAATTAGACTGCCTTTTAAATACTGGATAATCCCCAATTCCACCTAATCCAGTCCAAGAAGTTTGTGCGTTGTGTGCAAGCCCAAATCATTTTGTTAGTGAATGCCCAGCCGCACCTCAATTTTTTGAGTTTGTGCACGAGCAAGTCCAGCAAGCCCAAGCCCAATAAGCTCGTAGATCAGGAAACGATCCATATTCAAATACTTATAACCCCGACTAGAGAAATCATCCAAATTTTTCCTAAAGACCACAACCAGTGGTTGGCCCTACTACACCTCGACCTTAATATCAAGACCCAACATATAGGCATGGACCATACCACCAATTTCAAAATGCTCTTCAACCATCTACCACTGGTCACAGCTCAGCTTTTGAGGAGAAAGTTCTGAAAGTACTAGAACGATTAGAAGTCAACACTCAGACCCTTAACTTTCATACACAATCCATTGCTATGCTAGAGACCCAAATAGATCAACTAGCAACCGCATTTAGTAGGAGGAAAGAGGGTAAATTGCCTAGTCAACTTGTTGGAAACCCAAGAGAGCAATACATGGCTGAGAGCTCCAATGCTCCAGAAATCTTTCCTGAATATGCAAAAGCCATTATGACCTTGAGAAATGGGAAGACCTTAGAACAGCCATCACAAGGATCCTTGACCAACTCTGAATCAAGCAAGAAAAGAAAGGATGAGGACCTAAACGTAGGAGATGAATCAATAATGCAAACACCACCTTGCCTTCCTAAAGCCCCATTTTCAAGTGCCTTAAAAGCCCCAATTCCTATGGATAAGAAAGGAGGGAAACTAGACGAGATGTTGGAATTGTTTAAACAAGTCCAAATTAATCTTCCCCCTCTAGATGCAATCAAATAGGTGTTAGATATGTATGCCCTAGAAGCCAAAATTGGCTGACACTTGTAATACATTTCTAGAAACAAAATTATAATTTTAACTATAAATAATAAAATAAATTATTTTCTATTATATATGTGTATTTAGTGTCTGTGATACATCCCTTGAGTTAATGATAATGATAATTCTTATTTTCAAGAGTTGAAAATTTAAGACAAAAATTTTCATTATTAACTCATAAAATGCTTCTAACCATAGGATCATCATGAGGATGATGATTGATCCGAAAGATTGGTGTACAATCACTTTTTTACAGTAGACGAGTCTTGAGTCTATGGTGTAGAGACACCGAAGTGAGAGTACAGATATTCGTTAGAGAATGAGAGCACTGAGCGTGACCACCTTGAGTAGTCATAAGGAAGTCTACCTTCTCGTTGATGACTGACTCAAAACTATAGTAGTGTGTCTGGTTCTTTGATCTGAGGTGCATCGATAGTTCATCTTGAGGGTGTTATAGTTTGACTACACCATAACTCGATCTCCTAGTCATTCAAAATTCTGAGGTGTATGTTGACTATAGCATATTCATTATAGAAATTAGATTGCACCAAGAGGAAATCTATCTACCTCGATAGAAGAGGAGCAGCCCTATGATGATCATGAGAATCAAGTCCATAAGCCCATGGCCATGGTAGAGAGTGAAATAATAGAAAGAATTTCTATTAAGATTTTCATAATGGACTTGAATCAAATGATTAAATCATATGATAGGAATTAGATTTTGACGAGTTCACCTTAACCCTAATCTGATCGAAGCTCAAGATAGAAGAACTTAATCACATAAGTAGCTGCACCAAGAGGTTCATTTTTAATTTTGATGGGTTGCCATCATATACTGCTAGGTGTCACTGGTGGATTTTGGGAGCAATTAGAATGATTTAGATGATCGATCATTCTAGTTGTCTAAATCAGAAGAGTTCTGACCCATCGAAAGGAGTTTCGATGATATCGATGATAGAGATCATGATATATCCCATTACCATACAGAACTGAATCTAACTGGATCACACAAACAAGGATTTGGATCTAGATATCATCAATTGGACTAATCTAGTTTAATTGATTTGAATTAGATTCAATTAGATTCAAAAAAATGATGCTAGCACATGATTGAGCCTAATAACAGGTCTCAGCATATGCAAAATTTTTAAAAGAATTGTTCATCCAGAAACATAAAGCTCGATCACAACTCCCAGAAAAAGTTTGCCTCATCGAACAGGCTAGCTTTGTCTTCCAGCATGCTACTCCTCCAAAGCTTAAAGATCCAGGTGCCCCTATTATTTTCTGCATTATAGGAAATTTTCACATTAGACAAGCTCTCTTGGACCTAGGAGCAAGTGTGAACCTTTTACCTAGTTTGGTATATGAACTTTTTAGGTTTGAAGAACTGAAACCCATGACAGTTACATTGCAGTTAGCTGATAGATCAATTAAAATACCACGTGGGATGCTCGAGGATGTTTTGGTCAAGGTAGATGAGTTTTATTTTTTGGTTAATTTTTTAGTCCTCGATATGGAACTAAGTGGCAACCCGAGGCAAATTTCCATTATTTTGGATAGATCCTTCCTAGCTACGGCAAATGCATGCATCAATTGTAGGACAGGAGTCATGGATGTATCATTTGGAAATAAGAAGCTAAGACTAAATGTATTTGGTGCATCTCAGGGACCGTTAATGGATAGTTGCTTTGAAATAGATACATTCGAGGACATCATAGAGGAAGCAACATCAATGATTTTTGCACATAATTTTTTAGACTTCCACTTTGGAATGGATGACTATAATATGGAGGGAAGTAGCGAAGAAGTGAATGCTTTAGTTGACACACTGGATGTTCAAACCACTCTTCCTTGGATAATCAAGTATGAGCCATTGCCCGCATTAGCCAATACACCCACAGTCCCATCATTAGAATCACCACCTACATCAAAATTAAAGTCACTTCCGACTACACTCAAGTATGCATTCCTAGGATCCAATGATACCCTCCCGATAATCATTGCATCAGACTTGACCCAAATCAGGAAGCATAATTGGTTGGTGTTCTGAAAGAACATAAAGAGGCTATTGGTTGGTCCATTATCGATTTAAAAGGAATTGACCCCTCCATCTGTATGCACCACATTCATTGTGAGGTAGATGGCAAACCTCATCGAGACATGCAGAGTAGATTGAACCCAAACATGCGGGAAGTGGTGAAGAAAGAGGTGGTAAAGTGGTTAGATGCTAGAATCATCTACCCCATATCCGATAGTAAATGGGTCAGCCCCACCCAAGTAGTACCTAAAAAATCTAGTATTATTATGATAGAAAATAAAGAAGGTGAACTGCTTCCCACTCGCACATCATCTAGTTGGCGAGTATGCATTGACTATAGAAAACTAAATGCTGTTACTAGGAAGGACCATTTTTCATTACCCTTTATCGACCAAATCCTAGAACGACTAGTGGGTCAACATTTTTTCTATTTTCTAGATGGTTATTTGGGGTACAATCAAGTACCTGTATTCTTAGATGATCAAGAAAAAATCACCTTCACTTGCCCCTATGGCACTTTCGCTTTTCGACGTATGCCATTCGGACTCTGCAACGCATCTGCTATATTTTAGCGATGTGTCTTGACCATTTTCTCGGATATGGTGGATATGATTTCTCTATATTTAGAACCATCTTTAAGAATTATCTCCATAACCTCTCCGAAGTCCTTAAGCACTGCATGGAGATAAATCTAGTCTTAAGTTGGGAAAAGAGCTATTTTATGGTTCAAGAAGAAATCATATTAGGACATATTATTTTTGAAAGAGGGACTGAGGTAGATAAAGCCAAAATTGAAGTCATTTCAAAACTACCACCCCCCACTTTGGTTTGATAAATACGATCTTTCTTAGATCATGCTAGATTTTATAAATGCTTCATCAAAGACTTTAGCAAAATATCGAGATCCTTTTGCAATTTGTTGGCCAAAGATGCACCATTTATCTTTGATGAAGAATGTCTGCAAGCCTTCCACACATTACGAACAGTCCTAACAACAGCACCTATAATAAAACCACCTGATTGGTCCTTCCCATTCAAAATCATGTGTGACGCTTCCGATTTTGCAATAGGAGCCATCTTAGGTCAAAGAATAAACAAAGAGCCACATGTCATCTACTATGCTAGCAAGACTCTTTCCGATGCACAATTGAACTATACCATAATAGAAAAAGAGCTACTAGTGGTAGTATTCGCCCTTGAAAAATTTTGTTTATATCTGTTAGGGTCTAAGATTTTAGTGTATTTTGATCACGCGACTCTGAAACATCTGCCCTCAAAGAAAGATACTAAATCACGATGGATCAAAAGGATCCTTCTGCTTTAAGAATTTGATCTAGAAATTTGAGATAAGAAGGGCTCTGAAAATGTGGTAGCTGACTACATTTCTAGAATTCTAGTTGATCACATGATGGGTATAGATGAGGTCAAGGATAAATTTTCTGATGAACAACTTTTTGCAACCTCCTCTGACCAAATTTTATGGTTTGCCCACATCATTAACTACTTGACAATAGGCCAAGTTTTTCTCTATTGGACAAAATAGGAAAAGGATCGATTCTTTTCATAGGTCAAACATTATTATTGGGAGGAACTAGAATTATTCAAACATTGTCCTCATCAAGTTATTTGATGCTGTGTCCCTAAGAGTGAGTATCAAAGTATACTTACCTTTTGTCACTCTCATGCATGCAGGGGATACTTTAGTGGAAAGAAAATGGCCGCAAAAGTGCTACAAAGTGGATTTTACTGGCCAACATTATTTAAGGATGCACACAAATTCAGTCATGAGTGCTTACGCTGTCAGTAAATAGGAAATATTTCCAAAAAAAATATGATGTTCCTATCCCCCATTTTAGTCATGGAAGTTTTTGATGTTTGGAAAATTGACTTCATAGGACCATTTCCTTCCTCTTCTGGACACGAGTATATACTAGTTGCAGTTGACTATGTATCTAAATCGGTAGAGGCCATAGCAACCCGAACCAATGATCATAAGGTTGTAATCAAGTTTATTCAACAGAACATCCTAAGTCAATTTGGCTGCCCAAGAGCCATTATTAGTGATGGAGGTGCACGCTTCATGAATAGGCACTTTGAAAGTTTAATGAAGAAATATGGAATTACTCACAAAGTTGCCATGCCATACCACCCCCAAACTAGTGGTCAAGTAGAAGTCTCTAATAAGGAGATCAAATGAATTCTCAAGAAGACAGTTAGGCTGGATCGAAAAGATTGGTCCGGACGATTAGACGATGTATTATAGGCCTACCGCACTGCATATAGGACACCGATAGGAATGTCTCCTTACCAGCTCGTGTTTGGAAAAGCCTATCACTTGCTAGTAAAGCTAGAACACCATGCATTTTAGGCTATAAAGCAATTCAATTTCAACATTAAATAGGTGGGTAGTAATAGGAGATTACAATTGAATGAATTAGAGGAGCTACGCAATGAAGCATATGAGAATTCACGAATCTATAAGGCTCAAACTAAGGTTTATCATGATAAATACATTTCACGAAAAATGTTTAAACCTAATCAAAAAGTGTGGCTTTATAATTCGAGGTTGCAATTATTTTCTGAAAAACTCCGCTCACGCTGAAATGGACCGTACATTGTGATTCAAGTATTCCCTCATGGAGCAGTGGAAATCAAAGATCCTAAACAAGAAAATACCTTCAAAGTGAATGGCCAATGATTGAAACATTATATGGATGGCATTAAAAATGGTGAGCAAGTTGATTCAATTGACTTACAGGGCCCGGTCTACATATGAAACTAAATATAGTCCGACCGAAAACGTTAAACTTAGCACTTATTAGGAGGCAACCCAGCATATGCAAATTTTTTTTTTTCATTTTGTAAGAATCTCTGAGAAAGATAATTAGCCAAGTTGGATCTTTACAGTAGAGTGGATGGATGATGATATTAACTAAGTTGGAAGGGAACCATGTTTATGCCAGCTGGAATCTAGAACACACCACGCTCAATAATGAAGGATCTCTCAGCAATGAATGCACACATCAAACTCAGGTGGTATCCTTCCTTATTATATTTTATTTTGATTATATTATGATTCTCTTCTTCCATTGGGGATAATAAAAACTAAGATTGCAGAGAGAATAACTAATTTTAAATTTGAGTGAGTCCTCAAGTATGATTTTAAATAATTAGCTTTATATACCCAAGCTTTGTTTTGATTAAGAGTTAATTAGGCATCCTAATTGATGAATGATTAACGATTTAGATAATTTTAGAGATAGTGAGGAGTAAATTATTAAGAAAATTCAATGAATGGTAGGGATTAGATCAAACCAAATTTTAAGAGTGATTCTAGAACTTTCATCTTACCAATCTCAATAAAGAAGCTGCTTCATGGGAGTTGGATGAAAAGGTCAAAATATGCAAAAAATTTTCTTAGAATCTACTAAAAAAATAAATAAATAAAAATACATTGATTTTTTATCGAGTAATCGGATCTCATTGCCTAAGCAAGTAATGATATTCGTATCAAAAAGTAGGCAATGTAAATTAAAAAATATATATTTAGCATTGTCTCACTGAGTAACCGGGCCCCTTCGCCTAAGTGTTGTGGTTCGCATCAAAAGGCGAGGATGTAAGAAATCAATTAAAAAAAAAGGTGGATAATAAGGAGACTAAATTGTAAGAAGACAATAAATCCATCTCACAAAAAGTTAGAGGATTTAAAGAGTAAAGTGGAGAGTTGGTGAAAAGAAGATCTCTAAAAAGTTTCTATGGCTAATACTCAACCACTAAAAAGATCAAATTAATAATCTAATGATGTACCTTTTTAACCATCTGGCTGGATATCAACTGTCTTTAGAAATGTCTAAACTAACTTTTAATTCAAAATCAAGTCGGTATATATTGCTAATTTATCTACTTTACTCGAGGACGAACAAAGTTCAAGTTGGAGGGTGTGATAAATACTTAAATTAAATCACTAGAGACACTGAATATTATAATAATTGATATTATTTTATTAAAATTTGATGTTCTTTAGTCTATTTTATAGGTAATTAGGAGTTTGGGCTCATGCAACTCAAATTGAATTTAAATTGGCTTAGATTCAAGTGAACCAGACAACCAGCTTAAAGGCTAATCAAATCCAAGTGTGAATGCGACTTACTCATAAAGGAATTAGATGCAAGCTCTCAAGATTCAAGAATCTAGATTAGAAAATAGCCTTTCACATGGATCCAAGTGTGAACACGACTTAAAGATTAATGGTTCAGAAGCAACTCATCAAAGATCCAAGGGTCAACATCCAAAGAGCCATTTATCTCTTCTCTTCCTTTAATCCCACATCTAGAAAATATGAAGGCCTTCTCTCTTCCAACACTTATAAATAAACCTCAACACCTTCACCCAAAAATCAATCAAGCCAACACCCAAGTTCTTTCCAAGCTATTGTGTCCCTCTCTTTCTCTCTTCTCCAAAAGTCTAGGAGAGGTACTAACCCTAGCATGCCTTCCATCAAATCTAGGAGAGATCCTAATCCTAGTGTCGCTACCCTTCTTTTCCATATTCCCATACTCACATTTACCTTTCTTCCTTGGAGTTTCTAGACCAAGCCTTCCAACCATCCTGCCGCTATTTGCATGGAAGAAGACGAAAGGATTCAAGAAGACACATCTACCATCAGGTGTAGCTAGAAAATCAACTTGGTTTAGTTATCTTGTATCGCATTTTTATTTTTTTTATGTATTTTATTTTGATCAATGAAAAATATTTTTATTACAATTTTCTTATTTCTTTTTTAGTTTCTTACAATCCATTTTCTTTCTTTTGCATTTTCAAAAAAATCAACTAAGATCCCTACGAATACGATCCCGACTCACCTTATCTATATGGTAGTGAGTAGGGTTAATTTTGGTGTGCCATGACAAGCATCATACATGACTAGATATAGCATATTAACTAGGGTTAGTGAGTAGATACCAATCTGATCCAGGTGAGAATCATTGGAAGATTGTTAAAACCATGTATTTAAGAAATACTAAGGATCAGTGGCTTATATATGGTGAATCGAACTTGAAACTTGTAGGATTCATAGACTCTAGTTTTCAGTCTGATCATGATGATAGCAAGAGTATATCAGGATATATATTTATCCTTAATGATGGAGCTATCTGCTGGAAGAGTTTCAAATAGCATACTACAGTCAATTCAGTTTGCGAGGCAAAGTATGTCGCTGCATCAGATGCTACCAAAGAAGCGGTGTGGCTGAAAAAGTTTATTACCGAGCTTGGAGTAGCATCCTTCCTTGATAGTCTAGTTCTGCTCTATTGTGATAGCTCTGGAGCCATTGCTCAGGCAAAGGAACCAAAGGCACACCAACGGATGAAACATATTCTACGCCGCTACCATCTTGTCCAAGAGATTGTGGATCGAGGTGACGTCGACCTTCAAAAGATCGATGGAAAGAAAAACATGGCCGACCCATTCACTAAAGCTATTATGGTAAAGGAGTTCAATGACTTCAAGTTGAAGATAGGTATTAGATACTGCACAGATTGGCTTTAGTCTAAGTAGTAGATTGTTGGAAATATATCCCAAAGCCAATCATCAATCTATTGATGATTGAGCTATACTTTTATAATTACATATGAATTATGAATTAATAAAAAAAAATTTAATATTTTTTATCATAAATTATTTTTTATCTTTAAATAAACTCCTATATTATGATGAAGTCCTTAGGACTATCTAGATTTGACAAAGGAGGATTTGTCAGTTAGTCTTTAAAATAGTTCATGATCAAATGATACATTGTTACTTAGGATGATAATGTTTATTGAGTATAGATCATTGTGTGCCATATAAATTGATTATCCTAGTAACCAAGAAGTATTGAGACACTGGTATGGCATGTAAGTGAGATGTATAGATACATCTATACTGAATGTGACTAACTTCAGAGCTTTTCTCCTATCAAGATTAGCTCCGATAGAATATTGATATAAGTGTCCCTTCGATCTGAGATCACCATGGCAACTTTCAAGCAACTCACTATGCTTTGGTGCTGGACTATCTAAATTTTTAATTCAGTGATGGAAGATTTCTAGGTATAGTTAAGTACTTGAAGAGTCGGTGCGTGTAACAAGATAGGATTGAGCACTCCTGGTTTCAGGAGTTGTGCTCAATCATGTTTCAATTTAGCAAAGCCTTGGCTAGGGTAGTCTTACTGAGGAGTCATGGGACTAATGCTTTAAGGTACAACATGAATGTATTTTCTAGGATTGACAGTCTAATCCTGAGTCATCTATTACACAAAGGTCATAGGGACAAATTATACGATAACCATATTTGCATAGGTTCTGAATGTTGCGATTCCAACTATTCGACCTATCTGAATATTGAGTACCATTTCTAGATGGTTATTTTGATTAGTATAAAAAGTGAAACCTATACTACCAACTTAGGTTCAAACCTGTGGAGTCATACACACTAAAGGTTTCTACCTGATCTGTAGCTATGGTCAAGAGTCCCACTGGACTGGGACTCTTCAACCAAATATCCTATAGCATTAGGACACTGAGTCCTACTTGTCTGAAACTCTTTGCTCAAGAGTATGGACTCTATGATCATAAGTTTCATTCATTTCGAATACCAGGGTCAAGAGTTCCGCTGAATTGGGACTCTTCGATTAGGGTTTCATATCGATGAACTCTATTGCCTAGATACCCATCGGATTTGGACTCTATATTCATGAGAGATTTAGTTAGTTATTTGATCACTAATTAACTCAATTTGATTGAGTAATTATTTTTTGTTCAAGTCCAATTGAATTGGATTCAGTTGAGTTTGACCTGATTAGGTTATGAGATAACCTAATCGTCGAGAAGGTTTGATCTCTGATTTGATCAGTGATTGAGCTTGATCAATTTTTAATTTTATTAAAATTTAATTAAAATTAATTATGTTAGATTTAATTTAGTCTAATTGGTCCTAACCAATTTTTATTGGGTTGGTTCAGTTGGTTTAAGTTTAGAATTCAAAGACTAGTTTCACTAGTCTTCCCATGCGCCACATTTAAACCCCACACCCCATTTAAATTCTGAATTAATTCTCTCAAACCTTTTTTCCCATGCACATAAGAATTTTTGACTGGTCTTTCCACGTCCTCAAGGGATAAGTTATGGTTAGTTGCCATTCAAATTCAAAAAGAGTTTGAATTTGGATTAGCAACAACCATATCTTATCCCTGCGCCACCTAAAATTTTATGCACCTATTATCTCCATGTGAAAGGGGTTTCTCATGGATTTTTTATTACTAAAGAGTGGGTTCACAACTCCTTCACATGTCTCAAATAAGTTTGAATTGGTTTGGATGAAGTTTGAATTAAAAAGAGTTTTGAACTCAAACTAGCATTCAAACTAGTTTTTGGTTCCCTACACGCATAGAAGTTGTTCTATGTGTAAATATTAAAAGGGGAGGTTTTTGGGACATGTGCCAACACCTATTCTGAAGATAGGACTTCCATGAGATTCATTTGGTGCATGGAAGAGGCTTTAATCATCTCTAAGAGAGAGAAAACCAAAGGAGAATGGGCACAAGGTTTTTAGGGGTGAGTGCAGTCCTAAGTATTCGACCAAGGTTTCGAGAAGCCATTGCATGAGCTACGAGCATGCAAAGCCCACTAAAATTCAGAGAGAACCTACTCTACCTCTCAACTATGTTTGCCAACAACCCAGAGTATCTATGAAGCCTGTAGATGAAGATCAAAGCTATACGATTAAAACAGCCTCTAAAAGACTCCAGTATCGAGCTAGCACTCGTGGGGAGCCGATCAGGATCAGGATCAGAAGCCTCGTGTGGATGATCCATGGAGATTGGATATTTATGTAGCTACATCATGACCAGTGGATCTCTTTGACGACGATCAGATCATGGCAATCAACTATCCGCGAAAAGGTATTGTATTCTGAATACATAGATATAGTAAATAGTTTGCTGCATAGTTTTATTTTCAGATCTATATGAATGCATGCATATTATGTTTAGATCCTTAGTGTAGGATTTAATATTCTGATATAATCAATAGGTAATAAATTAGATTAATTATTTTTTCATTATATTTTTATTATTTTCAAAAAAAATTTTGAAAATAGCACTACAAACCCTGCACTACTTTCTTCATTTCCATGCCCAACTTTTTCTATACCCAAAAGCCTCTCTCTCAGATAAATAAGCTCTGAAAAGATCAGGGCCAAAGACCCTTTAAATAGAGAGCTAGGACAGAGTCCTTGTCTAGGTCAAATACCTAGCAAGGAATGTCCAAAAGAGGTCAGACTTGGGGCGCCCAACTCTTGGGCGCTCTCTCCTTCTTTTCTACCATGGACCATAAATATTTGGTGCAAAAACTCCTCTATTTTCACCAAAAATTTTAGAGAAAAAATAGGATTGTGGGTGGCATTAAAAAAAAAAGGAGTTTTAGTTACTTAAAATTCTATCTCATAGAATTTAAATCAAAACCAACTCCTTGTTTGACTTGGTCCACAATCAATTTCCATATAAGAAAGAAAGGAGAGCAAGGGGGCACACATGAAGGCTGGGGTGTGGAGAGTTTTGTCACCAAAAATCCTAAGAAATAGGGTGGGGGGCATTGGGACTAAGGTGGCATAAGGATGGAAAAGTCCTAGTCACACTAGGACTTCTAATTTGACTTGGTCAAACATAATCTTTTAATCAAATTAAATCAAAATTAATCTAACTAAATTAGAATAGATCTTAGTCCAACTAATAATCTTATTAAATTAAATTAGATTTAATTTTAATTTAATTTTTAATTAAATTAGACATTGGGTTGATACAAGTCCTAATTGAACTAGGACTCATTCCTCTTTGCAATTAGATTATCCAATAAACTAATTAAACTTGATCCAATCAAATCTAAATTAAATCTAATTAAATTATATTTAATTAGAGTTAATCTTAATCTTCTAAATTAATTAAATTAAGTTAATTAGTAATTTAATTACTAATCAATCCTTCTGCAATATTTACACTAGGTCAAATATCAATCATATTGATTGTTAAACCCTAGAACGATTCTTAATCGTCGATCAACTATCCGATCAGATCAAGAACTCTTATGTGTATGACCCCATAGATTCAAATCTAAGCTGATAGTATAAAAATAAATTTTTGTACTAATCAAACTGACCATCTAATAATGGTATCCGATAGTCGGATAGGTCAAATGTGTAGAACAACATCCTTAGAACCTAATGGATATAGTTTTCATATAATTTATCCTCTTGACCAACATGCTCGTAGGATACCTCAGAGTTTAACTATCAACCTTAATTAGATCATCCATATTGTATTTTAAAATATCAAATCTATCTCATGGATTACTCTGGCCAAGATTTTGCTATATTGAAATACAGTGATGCATTTTTCTCCAACTCTTAGAGTGGTCAGTCCCATCTTGATCATTCACCGATTTTGTAAGTACTTGATTATGCCCAAAAATTTTTCATAATTAAATTAGAAATTTAGTTAATCTAGTATCAAAGCACAGTAAGTTGCTTACTAGCCACTATGGTGATCTCAAGTCTAAGGGATACTTATACCTATATCCCATCAAGGCAATTTTCGATAGCAGAATGCTCTAGAGTTGGATATGTTCAGTGATGATGTATCCTTACATTTCACTTATATGCCATACCAGTATCTCCATACTTCTTGATTAAGAAAATAATCAATCTATATAGCATACAATGACCTATGCTCGATAAATATTGTCATCATAATTAACAGCATATCATTTGATCGTAAACTATTTAAGGACTAATCGATAAATTCTCTTTTTATCAAAACTAAATAGTCATAAGGACTTCATCACAATAATGAAGTTCATTAGAAGATGTAGACTTTTTGATGAAAATGCTAAAATATTTATTTTATTTATTAATAAATTAATTATAATTATAAGATAGTATAACTATCAACAGACTGATAATTGGCCTTGGGACACATTTCTCAATACCTTTTGCTCATTCAAGCCTTGCCTTTATTTCTTGCAGCAGTGTTCTATTAGTCACCTCAGCTTCATCGTTTGCCTGAGGTTGGGTCACGAATGTGAAATGATGAGAAATATTCAAATCTTCATAGAATTTAGCAAACTTTGCTTCTACAAATTGGCATCCATTATCAGTAACCAATGTTTGAGGTAGACCGAATCTACATACTATAGACTTTCAAATAAAGTCCTATACTTTAGCTTTGGTAATTTTTGCTAAAGGTTCGGCTTCAAGTCATTTAGTAAAATAATCCACTACTATCAAGAAAAACTTTTGCTATTCAGATGCCATGAAAAATGGCCCAAGTATATCTATCCCCCATTGCATGAATGGCCAAGGAGTGCTCAAAAGAGTGAGTAAGAAAGCTGGCTGCCTTTGAATATTAGCATTTTTTTACACTAATCATACTTTCTTACATAGTCAATTGTGTCCTGCTGCATGGTCGATCAATAATATTCTTACCAAAGTAACTTGTAAAATAATGATTTAGCCCTAAGGTGATTTGAGCATACTCTTTCATGAACCTTCCATTGGGCATAGTTAGCTTCAGATGGTCAAAGACATTTGAGAAATGGTATGGAATAAGACCTCTTGTATAGTTTATTTTCATATAAGATGTAGTGAGAGACATGGTTTCTCAGCTTTCAAGCTTTTTGGAATTCCGAGGGAGGATGCCATCCTTAAAATATAAGACCAACGGATCAATCCAGCTAGGTTCATGGTCTACCTATATTATTGTTTGAGGTTCCTCCAAACCTAGTTATTGAAGAATTTTGAAGAATTTTTTTTTTGGCAAATCATTTGGAACTAAAGTATCCAGTTTGGATAGAAGGTCAGCTCTAGTATTTCTGCTCTTAGAACTTACTAGATGTCAAAACTATTGAAGGCCGAGGTTAAGCTCTTCCCCTTATCTAAATATTTTTTCATATTCTTTTATTGAGCTTCATAGCTGCCATTGACATGCCCTACCATCAATTGTGAATCACTGTAGATTTTCAGATGACCTACCCCCAGTTTTCTAGCTATCTTCAGTTCTACAATCAGATCTTCATACTCTGCTCCATTGTTGGTTGTGGAAAATTCAAAACACAGTGCATATTCGATAATAACCTCTTCTAGACTGATAAGAATCAAGCCTACGTCAGCTCTGGAAGCATAGGATGAACCATCAACATATAAGGCCAAGAAATCTTCAGAAAGGTCTGCTTTCTCTTTAAAGAAGTTTGGCTGAAAATTAGGAGTGCTAGCTTCCTATTGCTCAGGCTCGGTCGAATCTGAAATAGTACATTCCACCACAAAATTGATTAGTATTTGAGCTTTAATAGATGGTCGATTTTGAAACTTTATATCAAATTTTGTAAGTTCAATTGCCCATTTTACAATTCTCCCAAAAATGGCCTGCCGATGAAGGACCACCTTTATAGGCTAATCTGTAATTTCTTATTATCGTATGACCTAGGAAGTAGGGTCGAAGCTTCATGGCTATAATCAACAAAGTGTAAGTTAGCTTTTCTAATTTTATATACCTTATTTCAGCATCTCTCAGGACTCGACTTATGTAGTAGATTGGCTTTTGAATTTTATTCTCCTTTCTGATTAAGACAACTCCTATGACCGCAAGCAACACCATAAAATATAGGAATAATTCTTTGTCAGGTTCAAGTTTCACAAGGAGGGGAGGCAAGCTAAGGTAGCTCTTCAGTTCTTCGATGGCTTGCTGATATTCAAAAATCCAAAAAAAGTTCTTTGATTGTTTGAGCACTTAAAAGAAGGGCATATAATGTTCTGCCGTTTTTGAGATGAAATGATTCAAAGCTGCAATCTTTCTCGTCAGGCACTGAACTACTTTAATTATCTTAGGAATGGCCATCTTTTGAATGGCTCGAATCTTCTCTGAATTTATTTCTACGCTGCATCTTGACATCATGAATCCCAAGAACTTTTCTAAAGTCACTTCAAAAGTACATTTTATTGGGTTCATCTTCATCTCATACTTTTGGAGGGTGTTGAATATCTCCTCCAGATCAGCAATGTGATTCCTCGAAGATTGGATTTTGATAAGCATATCATTCACATAAACTTCTATATTATGGCCAATCTGCTCCTTGAAGATTTTGTTCACAGGTGCTGATAAGTTGCATCTATATTTTTAAGTCCAAATGGCATGATCTTGTAACAATAAAGACCACGATCAATAATAAAAATAATTTTTTCCTCATCTTTAGGCACCATCCAGATTTGGTTATAATGAGAGAAGACATCCATAAAGGTAAGAAGCTCATTGCCCAAGGTTGCATCCATCAATTGATCAATTCGGGATAGAGGGTAGCTATCTTTTAGATAGGGCTTGTTCAAATTAGTTAAATCTATACACATCCATCACTTTTCATTTGCTTTCTTCATAAGGATCAAATTTGCTATCCAGTCTGGGCAGAATACTTCTTGAATGAACTAAGCTTTAAGGAGTTTATCGATCTCATCGACAATTGCCTTCTGACACTCTCGTGCAAAGCTTCACTTTTTTTGCTTCACAGGTCGATGTTTATTATCTATACTTAATTGGTGTTCCATCATCTTTACATCTATTTCAGGCATATTTGTAGGAACCCAAGCAAAAATATCCGTATTTTTTTGTAAAAAGATAACCAGCTATCTTTTAACTTTTTTATCTAACACTATAAGAAAATTGAATATTAGCGATGGTATTAGCGATGACATAAATCTCTATCGCTAATAAAGCTTTTTGCCACCGCAACACCAACAAAAAAAGTTATCACTAATAATATTAGCGATGATAACTAAATTATTAGCGATGGCAACGACCATCTATAAAAGTATAAAAATTATTTTAAAAATATTTAAATAAAAAATATTATTAATGATAAATTTGGATTATTAGCGATAAAAATAGTGCCATCACTAATAACAAACTATTAGCAATGGATTTATTATTATTAGCGATGGTGCAAGCCATCGCTAAAGTTATTTAAAATTTTTAATTTTTTATAATATATAAATATAAAATAAAAATTAGTGATAATATTTTTAGATAATAGCAACAAAAACCTAGCATCACTAATAATTTTTAAAAAAATTATTTAAAATATTATTTACAATGGAATTAGTGATAACATATTTGCCATCGCTAATAATCCATAACTAGTTTCACTCTAATCTGAACCCGATTTGAATCCAATTCAAAATTCTGCCACATCTAATTTAATTAAGCTTTGAATCCAAATTCTATTTAGATTATAAAATCTAATTAATTTTAAATTAAATTAAAATTAATTTAATTAAATTAAATTTAAATTAATTTAAAAAAAATAATTTTTAATTTAGGTTCAATTCAAATCTAATTTGAAATCCTATCAATCCTATTTCAAGTCTTACTTGGACAGTAAAATCTAATTATTTTTAAATTAAGTTAAGTTTAATTAAATTTAAATTAATTTAAATAATTAAAAAATAATTTTTAATTTGATTCGATTTGAATTCAATTCGAATTTGATTCAAATCTAATTCAAATTCTTGTCAAACCTAATTCAATTAGGCTTTGAATCTAAATCCTATATAGATTATAAAATTAAATTATTCTCAAATTAAGTTAAGATTAATCAAATTAAAGTTGATTTAAATTAATTAAGAAAAAAATAATTATTAATTTAGATTCAATTTGAATCTAATTCAAATTCAATTCGAATCTAATTAGAAAATCTGTCAATCCTAATTCAATTAGACTTTAAAATCCAAGTCCTACATAGATAATAAAATCTAATTACTTTGATAATAAGTCAAACCTAATTAAATTTCATCTAATTATAATCAATTAGAAAAAAATAGTTTTTAATTTAGATTCAATCCAAATGTAATTGAAAATCAATTCGAATCTAATTCGAAAACCTATCTAATCTAATTTAATTAAACTTTAAATCCAAGTCCTAATTAGATTGTAAAATCTAATTATATTCAAATTAAGTTAGGTCTAATTAAATTTAATGTGATTTAAATTAATTATAAGAAAATAATTTTTGATTTGGGTTTAATTTGAATCCAATTCGAATCTAATTCGAATCCAATTCGAAATCATGTCAAACCTAATTCAAGTAGACTTTGAACCTAAGTTTTACTTAGAATATTAAAATCCAATTAACCATAAATTAAGTCAAGTCTAATTAAATTAAATTTAATTTAAATCAATTAAGACTTGATCCATAAATTGATTAAGTCTCAAAATTTAATAAAATCAAATATTAAATTTTAACCAACCAAAAAATGACTTAGGAGAAAAAGGTTAATATTAAAAAATTATATTAGCGACAGCTTTAACGATGGCAAGAATATCATCACTAATAATTAAAAAATATTATTTTAAAAGTAAAATTATTAGTGACAAAAATACTATTACTGACGGCATCTATCATCACTAATAATATTTTTCATATTAACGATAGGAAAGGATTATTTAGCGATGAAAATTACCATCGCTAATAATCTTCTCGCCCTCGTTTTCCTCCATCTCACTGCATGCCCTCGTTTTCCCCCACACCATCGTCCACCACCCCCTCCATTTTTCCAACCCCATCGCCCACCGCACCCTCATTTTTCCACCATCCCCTCGCCCTCCAACATTTTTATCCCCCACCGCCACCGCCCTCTCTCCCACCCTTTGGTTCCCCCACCACCCTCTCTCTCCACCAATCGACGGCCTTCCTCCGGCTGCACTCGATCCACCTTTCCAAGCCTCCGATAGCCTCCCACCTCCATAAGCTCCCGACCGTCTCCCTCCGGTTGCACTCGATCTGCCTCTCCAAGCCTCCAAGTGCAAGCTTTCGATCTCCTGCCTTTCCAAAATCCCAACCTGCCACCCTCCTCTCCCCCACCATTCGGTTCCTTCGCCATCCCCTCTCTACCCCCGACCGCCTCCTGCCCCACTCTATGAACCTTTGGCCGCCTCCTGCCTCCCCGAATGCCTGGCCCTTCGGTTCACCCACCACACCCTCTCTCCTCCGACTAGCGGCTTCCCCTCAGCCGTCTCCCCCCGGCAGCACCCGACCCATCTTCCCAAACCCCTGGCCGCCTCCCGCCTCCTCGAGCCTTCGGGTGCAAGCTCTTGACATCCTGCTCCCCAAAACTCCGGCCCTCCACTATCCTCTTCCCCATCGTTTGGTTCCCTCGTCACCACCTTCTCCTCCCGACCGACTCCTACCTCCCTCCCCGAACCCCCGACCACCTCCTGCCTCCCCGAACCCCTAGCCAGCTCTTGACGCCCCGAACCCCCGACCCTTCAGTTCACCAACCACCCCCTCTCTCCCCCAGATGATGGCTTCCCCCTATCGTCTCCCCCCAGCTGCACCCAGCCGGCCTCCTCGAGCCCCCGACCTCCTCCTGCCTCCTTGAAACCCTAGCTCGACACCCTCCTCTCCCCAGTTGTCTTCCCCCGATTGCACTCGACCTGCCTCCTCATGCCCCTGGCCACCTCCCACCTCCTCAAGCCCTCGTTCGTGGCCACATCCTCAAGCCTCAGTCCCTACTCGCCTGTGCCTCCTCGCTCCTCAATTCCTGCATGCCAGCTCATGTCTTAATCCTGTATGGTAGCCTTCTTCTATTGTGAGTATTAGCAATGGTATTAGTGACAGCTAATATAATCACTAAAAATTATTTTTTTTAAATGATATTAATCAAGCATAATTAGATATTAAAAATTATTTAATTATGTATTAATTTATACAAGATTTGGATTCTGGCATATAGAGTGCTCGAATCGAGGGAAGATTTATGCTGCAAACATGAGGCTGAGATGTATCCTGCATGCTTCGATCTCGACATGTAGAGTGCTCGAATTGAGGAAAGGTTCGGAAAGCGTTACAAACATAGGATTGAGCGTGTCCTGCACATTTTGATCTCGGCATGCAAAGTGCTTGAACTGAGGATAGATTTAGGTTGCAAACACGAGGTCAAGATGTGCCTTGTGCGCTTCAGTCTCAATATGCCGAGCACTCAAACCAAGGAAAGATTTGGACATTGCAAACATTGGCCAAAGACATGCCCTACGTATTCTGATCTCGGCATACAGAGTGCTCAAACCAAGAAAAGGTTCAGGTAGCATTGCAAATATGGGCTCAAGACGTGCCCTGCATGCTTCAATCTCGAAATATAGAGCACTCAAATCGAGGAAAGGTTCAGACTACATTGCAAACACAGGCTCGAAACATGCCCTACGTGCTTCAGTTTCGACATGTAGAGTGCTCGAACCGAGGAAAGGTTTGGGCAGCATTGCAAACCATCCCTATTTGTAATGACGTCCCTTACTTCTGTGAATATGCTTTTGGGAATGCTGCACTCTTAGTTCAAGGATGGGCTCGTTGTCCTTATAAGAAATATATTAATAGAGAATGTTTGATAGGGATAGAATAATTATCCATTTATATAAGAGTAGATTTATGCCAAACTATAAGTGTTGGTACTTGTATGGAGATCAAGACGTGGGAGATAATTGCAAGGGCTTCGGAGACTCTACTTGCCCAAGACCTTGCTGATGTGCAAGAGCTTAATAGTGACAACTTGAGCAGATGATTAATATATTTGATGGATCTGATCTGATTATTGGTAGATGTCCATATAATAATCTTTTAGATTACAATCATTATAGTCATGATGGACTGGATTGCTATGGTTATAATCATGCTTACCCTCTATAGGGTTGCTACCCCCTAGAGGCTAAGCAAGGCTATAACTATTGCAACCCCTATGGTCCATCACAACTATAGCGGTTGTTATCTAAAAGATTATTATATGGGCTTTCATCAATTACTAGATCAAATCCACCAAATATGCTAATCATATACTCAAGCTTATCACCATTAAGCTCTTGCACATCAGTAAATGTATTGAACAAGTAGAGCTTCTCGTCCGCGCATATTGCCTCCCATATTTTCCTATGCAAGTACCAACGCTTGTAGTTTGGCAAAAATTTACTCCTATATGAATGGATAATTATTGTATCACTATCAAGCATTTCTCTATTGACACATCTCTTATAAAGACAATGAGCCCATCCTTGTCCTAAGAGTCCAGCATTCCCAAAAGCATAATCACAGAAGTAAAGGACATCATTGATAATATCCTTTCTAGTTTTATTTTTAAGTTGTTATCTTTAACTTTGGCTGCGTAAGCACATGAATTTTATTTTTAAGTTATTATTTTATTTTTTAATAAAATTTATATTTTTAGTTTGCAGATCGAGAAGGTGGTCGGGGGCTCAGAGATAGAGGCTATGATAACTACCTGTGTGAGATGCGCCTAAATGGAGGTGGTGCATTGTATTTTTATTGTTGTATGGTCAAGCTTCGATGGTCTGGTATATCACAGACAACTACTTGCATCCATCTCATTGTACTTTGGTGTAAAAGAACTTGAAATACAGGACAAGCTTAGATGGTCTGTTATATCACAGATAACCACTTGCAGCCACCTTATGGTTAAAGGTGCAGAGGAATGCACAATGCCTTATTTTTCAGTGGCAGATTTGAGCCTTCTTCACATTTTTATGTACTAAGATTATTATGTACTGCTAGATAAGAATCAGACAATGCTTAAATCAGGGGATCAACATATCCATACATTATCATATATTGTTGGACAAGAATTATTTTTCTACTGATATATTATGGATGCTAACTAACAATCTTTGTTATACGTGAGTTAAATTTTGATCATCTTATTATATTTTGATAGATATTTTATTTGAATCAATTTTTAGATCATCTGCTTGCTTTGATTTTTTTTTTTTAGATATTATACACCATGTCTTCTAAAGGTCGGAGCCATTCCAGCCAAGGACAGAGCTCTCGAGAAGAGAGCGGTCATGTGGCCAGCTCATATAGTTCTGCACATCTCATACCAGATGATAGGGGGTCACTAGTTACCCCACAGTCATAAGTAATAGCAACTAGATCATAGACACAGTCATGGTCGAGGACCCGTCCGGCTCACGACACCTTCGATTCGATCGAAGGATAGACAGCTCATCCATATTCAAAGCTGCTCGTAAGTACTACAACTTCAATTAATATGTTTCTAATTTAGCAATTTTAGAGTTAATATTTATTATTCAAAATTAATTTTGTAGCATATTTAGAGAGTCTGGAGTATCTCGTGTGGTTATCGGCATTATCCGATGCTTGATATTAGGATCGGTGAATGAGTTTTTTAGCTAGCCATCTAGAGCACATGTTGAGCTTGGGGGATGTATTTGGTAAGTCAAAACTAATTTAATTTTTAAATTTTTGATATTTTGGTATTTTAATTATATATAAATACATGCTTGCTTCTATCTTACAAGACTACTATCGATTCGAAACTCTTTAGGATGAGGAGGCTGGCCATCAGATCTTCGAAGAGGTGGCCACATGATGGCTCCGAGATGGCCTCTATAGCTTTAGATAGTCCACAATCCAGCACTCCGATTTTTAGTCACCATCGGACTAGAGATCCTTCACAGATCACTAGATATAGGCGGACATATGACAGGTCCTCTACGATCAGTGGAGTAGTGAGGAGTACTCTAGTAGGTGATAGAAAGCCTGATAGAACCAAGCCATCTAGCAGAATCTGATCAGGCATATAGGCGATTCGGTTGGCACACATATTGTGGCCGACAGACTGGTAAGAAATCAATATCAAAGCTCTTCATTAGAATTATAAAAGCTCTTATATACATATTTTAATTAATTTAATTTTATTATTTACTTATTGTAGGTATGGTAGCTAGGTCATCCACCAAATCAGCTGTAGTTGTAGTGGGCCACACACCAATCTAGGAGGACTAATGACTATTTAGATTCTACGTCACAATAAATCACAATAAGAACTTCAAACTTTATTTACTAATTAAGTTGTTACATGATCTAATTTTTATATTACAACTAATATATTTTTTAACTGTGTAGATGTATTATGCGACGTACGTTACAAAGAGATATGGTGATGATCCATCTTCTCAGCCCCTCTTGACCTTAAGGGATAGCTCAGCACCACCGGAGGGGTGAGTAGGAGCTGAGTCATAGGATTCGGCCACAACTTCGACCCTCCACCACCTCAATATCCTTCGACATCCTCACAGACCTCGACGTCCCAGACATGGAGCGATGCGCACGTGGAGAAGGTCGTGCAGAGGGTTCTAAGCCAGTAATCTTAGAGCCTTCTGAATGCCATTTGCAACATGATCGTAGAGCTTCTCTAAGATCTGCAGCTATGTGACTAGCTAGGCTTATTATCTCAGCCATTACATCAGATAATTATATTATTAAATTATTTTAATTATTTTAAATTTTTATTTTTAGAAGCTTCGTATATTTAGGTTTGAGTCTAGGAAAGAGATCTAGGAGCTAAAAATTCAATCTAACTATTCAATCGATGGACTGAAGATGTCTATAACTCCGTATTATCGAATGAAATGTATAAAAATAATCTATTCGAGAATCAAAAGAGTTTATCAAAAGATACGCCTCCATATTAAAAGATATACCTTCGTATCAAAACTTATTAATATTATTTTATTTTTTTATTATAAGATGTGGGACATCCAACTCTCATCCACTAGCTGCTAGAGAAAAGCAGGAGGAGGCAGATGATGATGAGGATTGAATCTGATTTTTTTTTATGTATTATATTTTTTTTGATATTATTTATAAAAAAAATTATATATTTTTTTTATTTTTAATATAAACTAATTAGTTTTTAATTTCTAATTATATATATTTTGAATTTTAATTATAATAGGTATTAAAAATCATAATTTATTATGATTAATTAAAATAAGTTTTAAAAATATTATTATAATTATTATAAAAAAATTTAAATTAACTATTACCATCGGTATTAGCAACAGTAGTTGCCATCGCTAATAACTATTAGTGACGGCATTACACACCAAAATACCATCACTAATATTTCTTAAAATATTTTTTTATTCAATTTAAGAATTAAATAAAATTAGAGATGGCATTAGCGATGGAATAATTGATCGCTAATAATAATTAGCGATAGCATTAGCAATGAATTCACCATCACTAATATTTTATAATTTTTAAAAAAAAATTTATTTAAAAATTAATCAGAGATGAAATTATTTTATCTCTAAAGCCATCGCTAATTCTATTATTAGCGACGGTGATTTTTGTTGTCGCTAATGGATCCAATTAGTAATAAGAATTTTTTAGATTGACTTTTATGATGATATTAGCAATGACAGAAGGACTATTAGCGATGATATTTTGCCGTTACTAATAGTCTGAATTTTTATAGTATAAGTTTGAGCCAATTTGAACTATATAGTCTTTGTTCCTATCATCTAGAGAGATTGTGACAACATCATCGATAGGTTTTTCTAGCTTTTTAGTTAAATCATCACGAACATCAAGTCAGTCTACAAGACAAAGCTTGAATTATTTTCCTCGCAATGCAATTGTGTAACAATGACGAGCTGGGGCTTGATCACCTCAGATCTCTCTGATTTTAAATGCCATTAGAAACTTCACCTTTAGATAATATATAGATACTATGGCTATGGAAGAGCTCTTGGCCGCTTTTCTCTCCTTTCAGATCGATGTCATAGGAATCGGTCCAACCGACCTCATCTGATCAGCTCCTCAATTTTGTCCTAAAGCTAAATACATTCTTCAGTATCATGACCATAGTCATGGTGGTACAGATAATACTTGTTGGGGTTGCATCTATTTGGATGTGATTGCAACCTCTCTGGCCTTCACAGTTGCTCCCTAATCTCCATCAAAACTTAAGTTTTTGGAGCATTTTAAGGAGCGTAGTTATTCTGCATCCTTCTATCCGAGCTTCTTGGCTGACGAGCTCGAGGTGGAGTTTAGGTTCATCTACATTCAGGAGAAGTCCTAGAATATGGCTGATCTTCTTTTGATTTTTCTATAGGCGTGGGCTTGCTAGATTCTCCCACCTGCCGCTCACTTGCGACATCATCATCCCGCAGCTTGAAAGCCTGTTCATCTCAGGCATAGCCTTCAATCTAAGCTAGCATATCGACAAAGTCCTGAGAGTATTTCTTCTCTAACGAAAAGAAAAGATCATTCTTAAGTAGGCCACCCTTTAGAGTGGCCACTGCAATAGATTGATCCAAATTTCAGACCTCTAAAGCAACGATGTTGAAGTGGCTAACATAGGCTCAGATGAACTCTTCTTCTTTCTATTTGATGTTGATGAGGGAATAATCTGAGCCTTATCTTGAATGTCGACTGCTAATAAAATAAGCTATAAACTGATGGCTCAACTGATCAAAAGAATAAATGGTACCCGATTTTAGATCCAAGTACCAATTTCTTGCTGCATCATTTAGGATCGATGGAAAAGTTTGGCAAAAAATGACATCTGGTGCACCATGGAACAGCATCATTATTCGGAAGGCTTTTAGATGGTCGACTGGATCCAAAGTTCCATCATAACTCTCAAACTAGAAAAGCTTGAAGTTTGATGAGATGGACTCCTACATGATCTGAAAAGTAAAAGGTGGGTCAATGCAGATATCATCATTACATATAGGGGCGATATGGTGGAACTTCTCAATTTGCTGTTGATTTTTGGAAGCTTCTGATCGAGGACATCATCTTAATCATGAATCTCAAAGTATGACAAACTTGATGGGGGTAGAGACTTTCTAGGGGTGGAATCATGCTCAGAATAGGGACTCATAGCTCTATTTTTTTTTCAAAAATTCTTGACTAGCTTCTCCAAGTGGGTGTCGCTTGGTCCAAATCTTGGTGCTCTGGTGACGATCTCTCGGATGGTGCCAGCATCAGAGCCTACTGCATAGCCTACACAGCTTCCATGAGGCTCATCACCTACTGTACCAGTAGGTTAAACTGGCTTGTATCCATCATTACTGTCGGTTGAGGAGGTTGCAGTATAGATGAAGGTGTCGAAATTGGACGATTGGTTGGTTTCGACTTCGGTCAAATAGTGGTGCAGTGGATCACCAAGAGATGGCTCTCCTGGGGAGGCATTTCTATCCGAATGTCAGGGACAACTGCTCGACTGGGTACTCCTTTTAGAATAAGAGCTCACGGCCCTTCATTTAGCACCAATCCTATGGGTATAAAAAATGGACAACCATTGGAGATTGCTAGAGGTAGAAATCAAGATCTCAATGGTAAAGCCTACAAAATAAAGTCCTGGCCAGAGTTGGCTTCGGCATGGATCCTCCGATGGTCAAGTTAGTATTCTGACCAATAAAAATAAAGTACTCAGAAAATTAGAGACGAAAAGAGAGCTTAGAGATAAAACTTATTTGAAGGGTTCTATTTATAGTTGGAGTCTGTAATCGATTGATGGTGACAGCCACAATAGAATATCAGTAGACCATTCGGACTGCTCAGAGTTTCTTATAAAGAGTGGGATGTCGTTTGTCGTGACTTGCTAGTATTTGGATATTATTCGCTGGAGTTCAGATGGAAAGTCAGATGCTTCTAAGCTTGACAGTGAATCATTTATCCTGAGGTTAAACTATTGGAGCTTAGGATCAAATGGACTAAACTTAAAGATTGGCCTTTGGATCAAGAGTGATGAGTTTGTAGATCAAGTTTTGAATCTAAAGCTCGGTAGGACTGTTTCAACTACTTTTGGAGGCTTGGTCATCTTCAAGGTCGGACGATGATGAAAATTAGTACATTGGTCTGGAGAACTTGAGGTCGGAAAGAAATAATAGGTTCCTCAATTAAGACTGCATTTAAGCTACTTTAATTATTTTGATAAAGTTCAGCCAGTGCCCAAGATCGATCTAAAGTCGGGATCAGAGAGTACTGAGGTTCAATGCTTATAAAGTGGTTGTTGCTTATCCCAAATTGAAGATCAGAATCAGGCAGGTGATGAGTTTTCTTTACTGACTTAAGTTTGTCTAACCGAAATGTATAGTCTTGGCAAGATCTGCCATTAACAGGATAGAGTTGGAGGATTGGAGTAAAGAAGCTACATACAAGATCAGACATCAGCAGAAGTTATTGTCATTTTTGGGATGAGACACCCTCGATTGAAGCTCTAAGCTTAGTCGGATTTGGAGGCTAATCTTTTAGAGTTCGCATGAACCAAGTGCCCGACTTGATTGAACCTCAAACTGAAGTGTGTCTTAAACCCAGATAGCACTCTACCAAGGTTGGGCTTTATTAGACTTCGGCTGGAGCTATTTTATCCCCAACATATTGCATGTATAATTGGTTATTATTTTGTCATATATATTATTGATTAGTTAATTATCAAAAATATATTTTATTCTTATTGCATTGACTACTTCTAGTTTAAGAAGAGTGAAATCACCATTCTTTCATGAAGGAATGGTGAACAAAATGTGATTCCATTATTTATTACCATACCAAATGTTGAAATGAGGTCAAACTCAAAATTTTCATTCCATTTCAACTTTCATTCCAATGAACTAGTCAACGTGATAGTGTGCTTAAATCCAATATTTCATGATCCTTTTAATAAATTACTACAAGTTGGATCCCATATAAACCAGTTGATTTTTTGTTTAAATTGGATCTTTACATAAAATCTGTTTAATTGCTTGTTTTAGATGAATGGACTGAAAATCTAATTGGATTCATAACATGGGCCAGTATAACCAATTAGATAATAGGATTACAGCGGAGCTAGGCATATATCCATGAGTATCCAACTATGGTTTTGAAGTGGACCGGCCTGAATCCCATAGAAGAAAAAATGATTTGATAACAACCTTTTTTTTCTTCCTATGAAATTGGGACCAGCCCACTCCAAAACCATGGACATAGGCCTATCATAGCTTATAATCTTATTATATATCTATCTGGTTTTATTGGTCCAATCCATGAATCCAATAGGATTTTTAATCCATTCATCCAAACAGGCCTTAAATTTCGTTTTTGGATGAATTCTGGTGGACTGATAGGGGTAGTCTACATTGATCTAGATGTTCTTGGATTTTGGTATGTTGCATGGAATCTTTGCTAGCTCTTGGGATGCCAACAGACATCCTCCTTTGGCATCCTCCCATCCATATGTGAGCTTCTAGTCTCCCGCTTCAACCCGTTTTATATTCTTATCTTGTCTATATTTACTAATATTTTTAAACAAGTAGCCAGTTAAACTTCTCATGAGATTACAATTATTCATCCTTCTTCTCATGCTCATGTGTTACGAAGAAGATCCAAGGAAAATGCAACTCTATTTTGAAGTTGAATCTTCCCCAGAAGTCTTGTAGTCTTGAGGAAGACTTTGTGGTGGTTAATAGCCTGTGCATTGTAACTACATATTAATGACATTTTTTGGTTTACTAGGAAGGAAGAAAAATGTAGCCCAGTGACGAGGTCAAAGGCAAGATCAAGGACGGCACAAAGCTCTCCTTCTCCTTTTGTTCTCACGATGAGGTTGGGTTCTTTTCGTTGGTTATATTTTAAAGGGACAGAACTATAATCATGTGAATTTGTCAAAGGTATTTTGGTCAGAAAATAAAATTTTATAAAACCAAAATAGCTTTCCGTTGTCTACTCTAAAGTATTTCTAGAAAAAAAAGTCTAAGCTTCTTCTAAATAGATATTTTCAGCCCTTCAAAAATATATTTTTATTAGATTCAACGATAGTGCTTTCTTTTATCTTTGTTTAATAGATAAACAAAGAAAGTGTAGCAACCAACAGTGATAGTGTATCTATCTTTTGAAATTTTCTTATGAATTTTAAAGATCCTATGATCGTAATCATCTTCCTTGCTCCTTATGCATCTAACATGCTTAATGCTAGTAAGATAAGACTGCAATTCAAGAGTTTGGAAGATTATATATATTAAGTTAAAACTGCACAACATTCTCTCCAATTTCTTAGTTAAAGCTGCACAAATCAGCTTTCTTTGCATTATCTTTTTTTGAAAATGACAATGAGAATGCCACAATCACCCACCAATGCAAGATCAAGTCCCCATGGAGATGGCTAAGCTCTTTTTGCATTTTGTTAGTATGGTTCTAGCTCCGATTTTAGATTATGAAATTAACCTCCAATTTTTTTTCCCTTTGCTATAAAAATTATTTGAATTAGGCAAGTGAGAATATATATATATATATATATACTGTTGTTGCCGAAAATGGTTTGCTTCGGGAGTGGAGTGATCGGCTTCTTGCAAGAGGTACTGGAGTGACCTACAAAATAAAGTCTGGACCGGAGGATTTGACTCCAGCGAGAACCCTCCGACGCTCAAGTCAGTAGAGAACGATCAAGCGACAACGAGTTCTCTAAGAGAAATTTTTTTACTTACCTGGGTCCTCGAGATTTTTTAGTATTTATAGAAGAAGGTTTCATGGTTGTTATGTCGTTCCGCTAATCACGTCTTTTCGAGATCGTGGCTATTTTTCAGGATAGGAAGGTTGTTACTAGCATGATTAAAATTCCTCATTTATTTTCACCATTTCTAGCTTAATGGGACATAACTCGATTACGGTTGGATCACAGTTGTGTCGCCCTTATCTCGGAACAAAATTATTGGGATTGGCAAAATGTTTCGGATTGTTCTGTGGGTTGGAAGAAGGTGTATGAGTCATTTCGACCTCGAAATATTGATGTCCAGGTGCCGATCTGAGGCAATCTAGGCATCGGACAGCTCGATCCGAGGCATTTACATTACTACCATAACACTATCTCCTAGTACTAAGCCTGAGGATCGGATGAAAGGACTACTCCTCCAGGATGTCTCGAATTGAGTAACGTGTCTCTTCATTTTTGATGATGTTTTTAACATTAATAGTCGGTGATGTCATTTTGTGGTGCACAAATAATTGCGATCGAGGGTTTTATTTAGCCATTGGTCCTTTTAAGGTGATGGTTCAAAAAAGAGGGCATCCTTTCATTTTCTTCCTCCTTTTAAGCGCATCCAAAGGGCAAAAAGATGACGATTGCAACATTTATCACCTCCTTTATGGAGTTCTTTTTCTAGATCTCAGAGACCAAATGGATCCTGTGCGAGCAAAGAAGCTACGAAAGTTATCAGTTTGAAAGAGACAAATCGGGACTTCTTCTGCTCAATCTTAGGTCTCTGAAGGGTTTCCCACTAGGGATTCAAATACCATTCTCCTAGTCACACCTCTTTCTGGCGCGGTGGATCAAGGAGAGAAGGATGTTCTCTGCATAAACAATTCATTGGCAACTGTGCTAGGCTCTAGGACTGAGCCAGTAAATTTGTTGGTGGAAGTCATGACTGTTCCGACAGATTCAAGGATGGAGCCTTTGGTAGAGATGACTCTTCCGGCTTCTCCCATTCAAGTTCCTATGAAGGCTACCATCACAAAGTCAGAAGGAACCATAGGAACGTTTGGCCCTGAGGCATTAGAGGGTTCGTTGAGGTTGCAGCAGCGATTCCAGCCATGAGTCACCCTCTAGCTGGAACCCAAGTGGAGACTTCTCAAACACTGCCTCCTCCTCTGACTTCACCGACTAAGGATGATTGTGGAGTTTTTACGGAGCCATCTTTATTTCGATGAAAGGTGTGCTCTGGAAGGAGAGAAAGCTCAACACCAAATGGAGGATGCCCTGAGATCTTTGGCTTTGTTGGAGCACTATTTAGTCAGTTTTGTTGGCGTCGTCCTTGGAGCTTCAGCTTTAGAGTTGGCTGAAGCAAAGGAGGAGATAGACCAATTAAGGTACCACTTGGAGCAGGAGAGAGCCATTAATGCTTATTTGGTTAAGAAAATCGACTGCTCCGAGAAGATGCTCTCCAAGGCTTGGGAAATGATCCATCGCCAAGACATCAAGCTGGAGCGGGTCCGTGGAAGGAATGAAGTCTTTGAGAGGCAAAGATTTGAGGCTAAATGGGATTGCCGTCGAGCCCGTCATGATATCTATCTTCTGAGAAGGATGCTCGAAGGGAGAGGAGGTTTAGCATCTGAGACATATTCCTTGAGGAATTTTCTTAGGAGATCAAAGAAAAAGTCTAAGACTTCGGATGGAAGATGTCCTATTGAGGGGATATCCCACAGACCTGATGGTCTTATGGCTTGCAGCACACTTGTAATCCGTGAGCCTTCAACCAAGACTAAGCTGCGCAGAGCCAATGAGAGATTCGACCAACTTTACCAAAATGGGGTCAATATTGTGATCAAAGATTGCAGACTAGGATTTTTCGTTGGCTTTGAGAAATGTAAGGAGATGGCCCAGGCACATCTTCAACCAGGCGACTTAGTCCACATCGAGTCCCTATGGATGGATTCTTCTGATAACAATTTGAGGGCAGTAATACGCGATTATCTTAATAAATTTGCGAATTCATCAGACATGCTCGTAATAACAAAACAGAGATGAATCCATCTCACAGATAGGAGAGGTTGGTGCTGGGAAGAATCGTTCTCAAGCTGATCATTGAGGAAATTATTTGAGATTGTATCTTCTCTTTGTTTTCTTGTAAGCCAGTTTGGGCATGAAAGAATACTGTGAATAAAGTTTATTTTTCTCAAAAGTGGCTGGTTCTTTCCCCCCTTCTTTTTTTATACCCTTAATTATTGCTCCAAGCCGAGGGGCGCTTTGTCGTTTTCGAAGTGTTTGTGGTTGAGCTTGCAGGGATCTGAAATGAGTGGGATTGAAACCATCCAGCATGTGGCTAATGTTGCCGTACGTCTCCGCACATCCCTTTGGGAGTAGGGCAAAATATGATTACGACCGCCTGCTTCAATTACCATATCAATAGCAAAGTTTGTATCCAAGGGACACTAGCCATGCATTTTGGTTGTATTGATTTACGCTTTTTGCATTTAATGCTCTGAGGAGATGGAGAGTTCGAAAATCTTTCCAATTTGATATGTATATATATAAATCCCAAGCAGGACAAGGAGTTTTGCCTTCTCATTTTCCTTCGTAGGTTTTTTTTATCTCTCCAAGCTATTTCCTTCCATCTTTTTCCTTTTTCTTTCTTTATCGAGGAGATGGCTCTGCTAGGGATGCAGGGTTTGCATCTATGACCTTTCAATTTGAGGTAACGGAGCGGGATCTAGTATTGATCCACAGCCAATTTCACATTCTTTCTGAGTTTCAATTGAAGGTTTCGAAGGCTGAAGAGCGCATATGTAAACCTCCTCCTGGCTGGATTAGCATGTATGATGAGTGCCTCTGAGTCGGGCTAAGATTTTCTCTTCATCCCTTCTTTGTCATCTTCTTTCATTTTCTGGAAATGTCATTCTGTTCGGTCATGCCGAACCTGTGGTGACGTATTTGTGATTTTATCGTAACATGTGTTTTGGCTGGGATTGAGCCTAGCATTGCACTTTTTCATTATTACTTCACTTTGAAGAAGCATCCAGGCTCCCGCGGATGGTGGTACGTAACCCCTAGAAATAGAAAGAATACCCCTCCATTGATTCGAGATGCCCCTACCACCGTTCATGGTTGGAAGGAGTGCTTCTTGTTTATGTTCCGTTCTTTAGGTGAAGAGTTGGATTTTGTGGATTGGAGAGAGCCGTAGGAGGCTGTGCTAAAGGAACCGCCACTCAATCAGTGTGTTTGGTGCAAGACTTGAAGACTTTGCATGGTTTTGAAATTCCAGAGCTAAAAGAGCTTCTTTTTTAGCAGAGCTTATTTAATGTGGGTATAAGCCCGAGCTATTTTGAACATATATATCTGCTCTTTACTCTTATAATCTTGCTTTTCTGGATTCCAGGATCTGATATCGATGGATAAGCATGTTTGGTTGCAGGAGCAGATCTGAATTTACCATAATTGCTGGGTCTGAAAACCTTCCAAAAGAGGAGCATGGAGATGGTAGGTGATAAACCTGCCCATGCTTGGGTCGGCCTTCTTCCTGTGCCTCCAATTTCAAGGTCGGAAGACCCCAAACCTCCAGCTATGGAGGGCTTTGGGATCGTACAAATCTCACATGGTTCGGACCATTTGATTCCTGAAGAAGGTCAGAGGAGCCCTATTGAATACTTGTTCAGCAAGGCCATTCTGAGCCTGCCAGCTCCCAATGTTTCTGATCTTTTTCTTGAGGGAGAACTAGTTGAGGTTGCAAGGACCCCCGATGCTCCGACAGTCAGAGCGCAGCCTACTACGATCGCAGGGTCTTTCGGGACTGCATTGTTGGAGTGGAGCTACATGGTTCTGTCTTGAAGGATTATAGCCTGGCATGCAAGGCTTTCTCCAGCATTCTTTATCCAGTCGATGCCACAAAGTTATTGACCAAGCCTCTAAAGACGAGGAGGTGCAAAGCAGTGGACTGCTTTCTCCAGGTAAGTTGAGGATGTGTATCCTCAGACTTTGGTTAGTTCATTTATTATGGAATATTTTCATCATAAATTTTGGTGAATATTTTGACAGCTCATCCATTACTTAAATGGATTCATGGAACGTACTTTCGAGCTATCTTCTGAGGTGATGAGGTATAGGACTGAAGTAGAGATGCTTAAGGTTGCCAAGGACCAGACATCAAAGAGGGCCGAAGAAGCTTCCGCTAGGGCTGAAGCTACTGAGAAGAGGGCCCAGGATGCTGAGGCAGTGCTGGTTAGGTCTACTAAAGAGAACTCCCATTTGTTAGGTGTAAATGAGGCTCTAACCTCGGAGACAGAGGCACTAAAAGTTTGACTTGTCAAAGTCGAGATGTTTGAGGCAGGGGCTCAAGCTACGTTAAAGGATGCAGAGGAGAGGATGGCCATATTGTAGAGTGACATGGAGGTACAGCTTGAGGTTAATGCTGTAAGGGCCATCGAGAAGTTCCAGGCATCGAAAGAATTTGAAGATGAGAAAGATAGATTTACTATCGACGTCTATGATGAAAGGAGGTGTTCTGTTCGAAGTGAGGTAGCTTCCCATTATCTAGGGTTAAATCTGAATTTTTTGGATGAGGACTTAGAGGAGATGATGCCGATGTGGTGGGGGTACAATTCGATCCAAAGAATGTATCTTGACCCCTCCTTTACTTATGTATTTTCTTGGGTTGTCAGAAGTTCTTATAAAGAAAACTTTTAATGAATGAAGGCTTTTTACTTTTTGAAGATTTCTTCTTTTTAAATCTCTCTTATATATTTTACTCCGATCTAAGGAGTTGAAGAGGTCTGCTCAGATATTTGAATTAATTAATTATAATCCAGAGGTATATAAATCAATCTTCTCACTAACCATGCGCATGATTGATGGATGGTGCTCGCTTCCCTGCACGGTATTGAATGTGCACAATTTCAGAAGCAACATGATCGTAATCCATGTGTAAGACTTTGACGCACATTCACATAGCGGTGGGTTTAACCAATCATGGATTAGCATGTGGAATGATTTGATGAAGCCATTATGATGGATTTTTTCTTTATAAAGAAGAGTCCCCTTGGGGCTTGCTTTCCATCGCCAACATTTCGAAGATTCTGTAGGATGGAGATAGAGTGGTGCAACCCCTCTAGGGGAAAGAAGTTAGTCTCCTCTATCGTGGCCCTGATTGCTTGCTTAAGGAGGTAGTGGGGCCTCCTTGGTCCTTTGCTATTTCAGGAAGACTCTCGATAGATGTCCCGATCGTGGGGCATCTACGTTCTCGGTCTGGAGATCTTTGTTATTTTACTTCCCCTCATGGAGGCAGTCGCTCTCTCAACCCAGAGAGCTTTATCACCATTTTCTTGCCAAGCAAGGGTGGGGAATCGATGATTGTTCCTCTGGTGCTTGCTTGGTGCACCACTTCCGTTGAGGAGGAGGAGGGAGTTAAGCCGTCCCTCGGGAGTGATGGTTTGGGTTGCATATCCTACCTTCCAAGCTTCCTCATATGCGGGATGCTTTGGTGGGTTATTTCGGTGTCAACCTAACCGTTTCCCCAAGGTATCTATCATGCATCTAGATTATTCGAGGGCTTCTTGGTCCAAGGTTGGGCAGAGTTGGATTCTAAGCGAACTCTACTTCAACCTTGGTGGGATCTTCCTCGTTACTTTTGGCTTGCGGCTCTCTCGATGGTGCTCGAGGTTGTACCACCTCCACAGAGGGGGAGGAAGGAAAGGGTTGGACCGCCATAGGGAACACAGGTGAAGATTGCATCTTATTCCCCTAAGACTTGCTCAACTGTGGTTATATCTAAGACTGCAGTTTTAAGGCATCAATGGAAGGCTTTGATGCAATCCTAAGTGTTGTTCCTCAGTGTTTCCAGCATGTGTCGACATTGATGGGGGATCCCCTAGTTCCAGGTTGTAAGGAATTAAACTCCAAGCAAACCTGATTTTGGCCTCGGTGGGACCTCCATCACTTCCAGCTTGCCACTCCCCTTTGTCCGGGCACCTATAATGGGCTCCCAAAGCCCCGATGCCACGGAGGAACGAGTACCAGATGAATACGATTTTAACTCCAATGAGCTTTCCGATCGTGTTTCCTTATTTTCGATGAAGAGAAGGTGATAGATAGGGTCCTGATTTCATAGGACTTTTTGTAATTCTGATGTAATTTTTTTTTTTGTAAAAACAATAGCAATATTGCTCTTGTAAGGATTCTATTTAATGAAGAATTGCCTTCTTTTTCTTCGTAATAAATCTAAACATTTTGGAGTTGTTCTAAACTGATATCCCATCTCTTAGGGTTTCATTGCTCCGATTAGAAATTTTTTGATCCAAAGCAACTCCGATCCGAGGAATTGAATAAAGGGACTTTGTTTCAAAGCAACTTTGATTCAAGGAGCTCGTTAAGCTATAGTCCCGAACAAAGAAACTTTATTTTTGAAGCAACTCCAATCCGAGGAGCTCGCTGAGCTGTAGTCCCAAACAAAGGGACTTTATTTTTGAAGCGACTCCGATCCAAGGAGTTCGCTGAGGTGTAGTCCTAAACAAAGAGACTTTATTTTTGAAGCGACTCTAATCTGAGGAGCTTGCTGAGCTATAGTTCTGAACAAAAAAACTTTATTTTTAAAGCGACTCTGATCCGATGAGTTCACTGAGGTGTAGTCCCGAACAAAGAAACTTTATTTTTGAGTCATCCAAGTCATACTCATTTTGTTATACAATTGTCAATTCATGATTTTAAAAAAGAAACTCAATAGTTTATTTATTTCATTTGTATTACTGATGGTATATGCGGAGGTTGATCGAATTCCAAGGTCTTGGGAGTAGATTTTTGTTCAGTTGTTTCAGACGATAGGTTCCTAAGTGGATCACTTTGTCGATCTGGTAAGGGCCTTTGTAACTCGATGCGAGTTTTTCTTGCTCCATAGGCTTCGAGACTTCGGTTTGCTAAAGGACAAGATCGTCAGCTCGAAATTTCTTGGCTTTGATGCATGCGTTGTAGTATTTCGCTACTTTTTGGTAATAGACTATCATTTTCATTACTGCACGCTCTCTACTCTCCTCGATCAGGTCGAGGTTAGCCCTTAGCCAAATAGGGTTGGTATCTTCGTCATACTCCTCGACTTTGAGGGAGGGAAGCCCGAACTCCACCGATATTATCGTCTCAGTTCTGAATGCCAAATTGAAGGATGTCTCATCAATGGAAACTCTTTAGGTAGTTCAATAGGACTAGAGGACATGATAAAATTCTTCTGTCCATGATCCTTCAGTCCGATCTAGCTGGGCCTTGAGGCCTTGTAGGAAGGTCCTGTTCGTGACCTTGACCTCTCCATTTGCCTGTGGATGATCCACTGAGGTGAAGTACTGTTCTATCCCATTATTCTCACAAAATTTATGGAGTTTTGCACCACTGAATTATCTATCATTGTCTAAATTCGGCACTTTGGAAAGTTCATATCGGCAAATGATTGACTTCCATATGAAGTCTTAGACCTTTACTTTGGAGATGTGAGCTAAAGGCTTGGCTTTTACCCACTTCGTGAAATAATCAATGACCATTAGAAGAAATTTTTATTGGCCCAAGGCATGAGGGAATGGACCTAGGATGTCCAGACCCCAGTGGGCAAAAGGCCGGGGCACTTCAATTAGGGTCAGAAGTGATGTCGGTTGACACTGAATCCTATCATTTTGTTGGCATCGATCATACTTTTTGATGAAGTTTTGTGCATCTTGTTGCATTATTATCCAATAATACCCCCGATGGAGAATTTTGTATGATAGGAATCTACCCTCCAAGTGGCTTCTATAGATTTCCTCATGAACTTTCCATAGGGCGTAATTGACTTCTGATGAGCACAGACACCTTAGGAGTGGAAGAGAGAAGGACCATCCATATAATCATTTTCTAGAAGTATGTATCTTGCAGTCTTGTTTCTAATCTTTCGAGCCTCTTTTCAATCTGGTTAGAGCTCTCTCGATCTCAAATATTTTAGGAGAGGATCCATCAAACTCAACTCTTCATTGATCTACTGGATGGTAGTGGGTTCTTCCAAGCTCGAAGTCCTCAGCACTTTGAAGTAGGTCTCCTTCTTCAGGTTAGCAGGTAATGATGACGTCAATTTTGAGAGGATGTCTACTTTGATATTCTGAGACCTTGGGACCTATTGTACATCAAAGTGTGAGGAGGAGAATAAGCTTTTTACCTTAAGGAGGTGTCTTTTCATGTTATCTTCTTTAGCTTCGTATTCGCCCTTGACTTGTCCAACCACCAGTTATGAGTCGTTGAAGACATTTAGATGTTGGACTCTAGCCTCCTTAGCGATCTTCAGTCCAGCAATCAAGGCCTCATATTCTGCCTTATTATTTATAGTTGAAAATATGAAGCATAGTGCATATGCCGCTACTTCTCCTTTAGGTTTGGATAAGATGAGTTTGGCTCCTGATCTAGACGAGTTAGATATGTCATCAACATATAAGCTCCATGATTCGTTAGGGTCCAATCCTGAACCTCCATCATCTTTTGAGCTTGAAGGGTCCTCCGGCCTCTCCTTGATGCTCCCTTCTGGATTTTCTTGTACTGGGATAGTGCATTCAAGGATGAAATCAACCAAAATTTGGGCCTTGATGGAGGGCCTTGGTCGATAGTATATGTGAAGGAAATCATGATTTTTTGGATCAGGTTCGTTCAGATCTAATCAGATCAAGAGATATATTTTAATTTTTTTTTTCACTTTGATCCAGATCAGATCTAAAATATTTCAAATCTGATTCTTATTATTTTAATAATTAAAATAAATTTAGATAAATTAATGTTAGATATACGGGCCCTAGAAGCCAGAATTGACTGACACTTGTAATACACTTCTAAGGATAAAATTATAATTTTGACTAAAATTAATAAAATAAATTATTTTCTATCACATATGTGTATTTAGTGTCTGTGATACATCCTTTGAGTTAATAGTAATGATAATTCATATTTTCAAGAGTTGAAAATTTTAGACATGAATAATCATTATTAACTCATAAAATGCTTCCGACCATAGGATCGTCATGAGGATGGTAATTGATCCAAAAGGTTGGTGTACAATCGCTTCTCTTTAGTAGATGAGTCTTAAGTCTTGGTGTGGAGACACCATAGCAAGAGTACAGGTACTCATTAGAGAACGAGGGTACTGAGCGTGACCAACTCAAGTAGTCATTAGGAAGTCTACCTTCTCGTCAATGACTGACTCGATGCTGCAGTAGTATGTCTGGTTCTTTGACCTGAGGTGCATCGACAGTTCATCTTGAGGGTGTTATAGTTTGACTACACCATTACTCGATCTCCTAGCCATACGAAATTCTGAGGTGTATGTTGGCTATAGCATATTCATTGTAGGAACTGGATAGCATCAAGATGGAATCTATCTACCTCGATGGTAGAGGAGCAGCCCTATGATGATTATGAGAATCAAGTCCAGAAGCCCATGGCCATGGCAGAGTGAAATAATAGAAAGAGTTTCTATTTAGGTTTTCACATCGGACTTGAATCGAATGATTACATCATATGACAGAAACTAGGGTTTGACGAGTTCACCTTAACCCTAATCTGATCGGGGCTCAAGATAGAAGAACTTAATCACATAGGTAGCTGCACCAAGAGGTTCGCATTCAGCTTTGATGGGTTGCCACCATATACTGCTAGGTGTCACTTGGTGGATTTTGGAGCAATTAGAATGATTTAGATGATCGATCATTCTAACTGTTTGAATCAGAAGAGTTTTGATCCATCGAAAGAAGTTTTGATGATGTCGATGATAAAGATCATGACATATTCCATTACTATACAGAACTGAACCTAACTAGGTCACACAAATAAGAGTTTGAATCTGGTGATCATCAATTAAACTGATTCAGTTCAATTGATCTGAATGAGATTCAATTAGATTCAAGAAAATCGTGCTAGCACTCGATTGAACCTAACGTTCTTTTTTTACTATCATAAATAGTTATCCTGACTGAGCCAAAGAAGTTTATACTCGATCAAAGGCCTTCACTTAGTCTGACTGAAGCTTGTCCAAGTCAAAAAAGATTATCTTATTTTGTAAGACATTACCTACTATTTTTGGTCACCTGCCATTTCTCGTCCTTTGACTTTGGTCAAAAGTTGACCTTTGACTGGTTAAATATTGACCATAGATACTTTGACTTTTGTCCACATGTCATGCACCTATTGGAGAGCTGGTGGAGGCTTGTCCCTCTAACAGAACCTGGCAAGGAGGAGGGCGCACGCCACCCTTGGCGTGTGCCCAAGCTGGAGGCGCCCAGGAGTCCCTGTTGGACAGGAACTCCATCTTCTTTTTAGATTCTGATTAGAGTTCTCCTAAGAATCAAGTTTGACTGATCTTAGGCACCATCTAAGGAGGAATTCAGGGAACTTTATTTCCATCAATCAGATTTAGATCTGATTTTATAAAGAGTTGTGATTGGTTGGGAAGAAGAGTTGGATCATAGATAGTCTATAAATAAGACCCTGCACCCAACTCAAGAAGAATCTGAGATATTACAATTCCCAACACCCAAGGCCTCCTCTCCTCTCCTCCTCCATGCCAAACCCTATTCTCCCTCTCCTCTCTATGCCCAAAGGTGTTTTGGGTTCTTGGTTGGTGCAATCCAGACGAGAGAAAGGCAATTGAAAGCTAGAAGGCTGTGCTGCTGCAAAGGACAACTGCTGATCTTCGAAAGGTATTTTGAAGATCCTCCAAATCAGATTCAAATTTGATTTTGGAGATGTGATAGAGAAGAAGAGGATCTCCAGATCTAGCCTGAGTGGATACTGATAGAGGCTAAGCACTGCATGGCTAGACCCAGAACCTTCCACTACTTATAGGATCATCAACGAATAATAGGATTACCCACTTCAAGATAAATTAAATTTGATTTAATTTATCTAAATTTATTTTAATTATTAAAATAATAAAAATCAGATCTGAAACATCCTAGATCTGATCTGGATTAAAAAAAAAAATTTTAAAATATATCTCTTGATCCGATCAGATCTGAACGAACCTAGTTCGAAAAATTAAGATTTTTTTTCAATTAAATCAAATTTAATTTATCTTGAAGTGGATAATCCTATTACCCATTGATGATCCTATAAGCAGCGGAAGGTTCTGGATCTAACCACGTAAGTGCCTGACCTCTATCGATATTCACTCAGACTGGATCTGGAGATCCTCTTCTTTTCTATCATGTCTCCAAAAATCAGATCTGGATCTGATCTGGAGGATCTTTAAAATACCTTTCGAAGATCAGCAGTTGTCCTTTGCAGTAGCACAGCCTTCTAGCTTTCAGTCGTCTTTCTCTCGTCTGGATTGCACCAACCAAGAACCCAAACCACTTTGGGCATGGAGAGGAGAGGGAGAAGATGGATTTGGCATGGAGGAGAAGAGGAGAGGAAGCCTTGGGGCGTGGGAATTTTTAGATATTCCTTTAGTTGGGGGCAAGTCTTATTTATAGACTATCTATGATTCAACTCCTCTTCTTCCCAATCAATCATAATCCTTTATGAAATTAGATCTAAATCTGATTGGTAGAAATAGAGTCCCCTTGATTCCTCCTTAGATGGCACCTAAGACCAGTCAAAGTTGGTTCTTAGGAGAACTCTAATCGAAAATCCAAAAAGAAGATGGAGTCCCTATCCAACAGGGACTCCTGGGCACCTCCAACTTGGGCACACGCCAAGGGTGGCGTGCGCCCTCCTCCTTGCCAGGTTCTGGCAGGGGGACAAGCCTCCACCAGCCCTCCAATAGGTGCATGACATATAGACAAAAGTCAAAGTATCAATAGTCAACATTTGACCAGTCAAAGGTTAACTTTTGACCAAAGTCAAAGGATGAGAAACGGCAGATGAACAAAAATGGTAGGTAATGTCTTACAAAATAAGACAACTTTTTTTGACTTGTACAAGCTTCAGTTAGACCAAGTGAAGGCCTCTGATCGAGCACAAACTTTTTTGGCTCAGTCAGGACAACTTATTTATGATAGTAAAAGAAGAATTTTAGGTTCAATCGAGTGCTGCCGATATCCTTGAACCTAATTGAATCTCATTCAGATCAATTGAACTGGATCAGTTCAATTGATGATCACTAGATTCAAACCCTTGTTTGTGTGATCCAGTTAGATTCAGTTCCGTATGATAATGGATATGTCATGATCTTTATCATCGACATCATTGAAATTCCTTTTGATGGATCAGAACTCTTCTGATTCGAACAGCTAGAATGATGGATTATCTAAATCATTCTAATTGCTCCCAAAATCCACCAGTGACACCTAGCAGTATATGGTGGCAACCCATCAGAGCTGAATGTAAACCTCTTGATGCAGCTATCTGTGTGATTAAGTTCTTCTATCTTGAGCCCCGATCAGATTAAGGTTAAGGTGAACTCGTCAAATCCTAGTTTCTGTCATATGATGTAATCAATCGATTCAGGTCCGGTATGAAAAGCTAAATAGAAACTCTTTCTATTATTTCACTCTACCATAGCCATGGGCTTTTGGACTTGATTCTCATGATCATCATAGGGCTTCTCCTCTACCATCGAGGTAGATAGATTCCATCTTGATGCTATCCAGTTCCTATAATGAACATGCTATAGCCAACATACACCTCAGAATTTCGTATGGCTAGGAGACTGAGTAATAGTGTAGTCAATCTATAACACCCTCAAGGTGAACTATCGATGCACCTCAGATCAAAGAACCAGACACACTACTGCAGCATCGAGTTAGTCATTGATGAGAAGGTAGACTTCCTAATAACTACTCGAGGTGGTCACGCTCAGTGCCCTCATTCTCTAATGAGTATCTGTACTCTCGTTTTTGATATCTCCACACCATAGACTCAAGACTCATCTACTAAAGAGAAGCAATTGTACACCAATCTTTCAGATCAATCACCATTCTTATGATGATCCTATGGTCAGGAGCATTTTATAAGTTAATAATGATTATTCATGTCTTAAATTTTCAACTCTTGAAAATATGAATTATCATTATTATTAACTCAAAGGATGTATCACAAACACTAAATACACATATATGATAGAAAATAATTCATTTTATTGATTATAGTCAAAATTATAATTTTGCCCTTAGAAGTGTATTACAAGTGTCAGCCAATTCTGGCTTCTAGGGCACATATATCTAACAATCTTCCATTTATCCTAAAACCAAGTAGCTACAAGTCTAGGTCCCATCTTCTTAAGGTGGGCTTCGATCTTCTGCTGGTCCAACGGCTTTGTAAGTGGGTCTGCCACATTGTCTGCAGAGTTGACTCTCTTGACCTCGACATAGCTCTTCTCGAGCTAATCGCGGATGAGGTGGTATCGCTGCTCAATATGCTTGAATTTTTGGTGAGACCTCGGCTCCTTAGCAAGGGCTATGGCGCCATTGTTGTCGCAGTATAGAGGAATGACATCTGATGGCATTACTCCAATTTCTGTAGCAAACTTCTTGTACCAGAATGCTTCCTTCGCAGCCTCTGATGCAGTGATATATTCTGCTTCCATGGTGGAATTTGCTATCATGATTTGCTTGAAACTATTCCAGCTGACAGCACCACCATTGCACACAAACAAACTCCCAAATGTCGACTTTCGATCATCTATATCGAACATGAAATCCAAGTCTGTGTATCCCTGGACTTGGAGTTCTCCATTACCAAAGACCAACATCATATCCTTAGTTCTTCTTAAGTACTTAAGGATACATTTCACAGAAGTCCAGTATTCTTCACCTGGATTTGACTGATATCTGCTTGTGACACTCACAGCATGGGCTATATCAGGTCGTGTACATAGCATGGCATACATGAGGCTCCCTATTGTAGAAGCATAAGGGATCTTGCTCATGCGATCTATCTCCTCAGGTGTGCTAGGGCACATCTTCTTTGGAAAGATGAATACCATGTCTGAAGGGTATTAATCTCCTCTTAGAGTTTTCCATACTAAACCTTTTTAGGACTTTCTCTATGTACATCTTCTGTGAAAGTCCTAGCATCCTATTCGGTCTATCCCTATAGATCTTAATTCCTAGAATAAAGGATGCTTCACCCAGGTCTTTCATAGAGAATTCCTTGGACAACCATATTTTGACTATCGTTAACATAGGAATATCATTCCCAATAAGGAGGATGTCATCCATATACAATACGAGGAAGACAACAGCGCTCCTACTAACCCTTTTGAAGACACACGGTTTCTCTTTATTTTTTATGAAATCAAATATTTTGATCACATCATTGAAACGAGTGTTCCAGCTCTGAGATACTTGCTTAAGTCCATATATGAACCTTTGCAGCTTGCAAACCTTGTGATCAGTATCACTGGATGTGAAACCTAGCGGCTATTCCATATAGATATCTTCCTCAAGATATCCATTCAAGAATACCGTTTTCATGTCCATTTGTCATATTTCATAATTAAAATAGGCTACAATGGCAAGTAATGTGCGGATGAATTTTAGCATAGCTACTGAAAAAAAGATATCCTGATAGTCAATGCCTTCACGTTTGACTATAACCTTTTGCCACTAGTCTAGCCTTGAATGTCTCCACATTCCCATCTGCACCAATCTTTCTTTTAAAGATCCATTTACACCCAATAGGTACTATACCTTCTGATGGATCTACCAAGATCCAGACTTAGTTTGAGTGCATCGAGTCAATTTCTGACTGCATTATCTTTAGCCATTTCTTGGAGTCGATATCTGATATCGTCTTGTTGTAGGTTTTGGGATCATCACCATGAGCACCATTACCTATAAGGAATATTTTCTCTACTTTCTCAGAAATAATACCTAAGTATCTTTCAGGAGGATGAGAAACTCTTTTCGATCTATGAGGTAGAGGAGGTAGTGTTCTTATTGGCTCAATCTGATTTAGTTCCAGTTGGTCATTAGCTCGTTGTACTTGTGAGACTTTCTCATCAAGCTTAATCTACTTTCCAATGCCGCTATCTTGAATAAACTATTTTTTAAAAAAGATGGCATGTCGACTCACAATCATATTGTGGTCATCTGGAATGTAGAAATAGTATTCTAATGACTCTTTAGGATATCCTATGAATCGAGCTCTGAAGGACCTAAACTCTAACTTGTCCGCTTGTTGTCTTTTGACATGAGCCGGACAACCCCAAATTCTGAGATGACTCAGACTTGGTTTCTTACTGTGCCATATCTCATACGGTATGGTAGAAACGATTTTAGAGGAAACCCTATTCAGTAGATAAATTGAAGTTAACAATGAGTGTCCCCAAAGGAAATTAGGGAGGTCTGTGAAGCTCATCATGGATCAGATAATATCCAATAGAGTCCGATTTCTTCATTCTGAAATTCCGTTGAGTTAAGGTATTTCTGGTGGAGTCCATTGAGAGACTATGCCATTTTTTTTAGATAGTCTAGGAATTCTCGGCTAAGGTATTCACCTTCTCGATCTGATCGAAGAATCTTAATGAATTTTCCAGTTTATTTTTCTACTTCATGTCTGAATTCTTTGAACTTTTCAAAAGCTTTAGACTTATGTCTCATAAGATACACATACCCATACCTAGATAGATCATCGGTAAAGATAATGAAGTAGATAAAATTACCTCTAGCCGGCACATCAAATGGGCCGCACACATCAGTATGTACTAGGGCAAGGAGATCTATGGCCCTTTCCCTATGTCCAACAAAAGGGAGTTTAGTCATTTTGCCTTGAAGACAAGATTCATAAGTTGGATATGACTCAGAAGTCAATGGACTCAATAGCCTATTTTTCTCCAATTTATTGATCCTATCTTCTGCTATATGACCTAATCTTAGATGACATAGATACCTGTCGTTTGGACTATCCCTAGGTCGTTTGGTATTCACATTTTACTCGATAGTTAGAACAGATACATCAATATGTAGCTGATAAAGACCGTTAATAAGAAAACCATTTGCAATTTTATTTCTTTCAAAAAGAATATTATAATGGTCCTTAAAGAAGGTAATCACATAGCCTTCTAGTGCTAGCATGAAACAGAAATCAAATTTCTGCTAGCTGCAGGCACATAATAATAGTCATTCAAAACTAAGTCTAAATCAGATGGTAATCGAAGAGGATATATTCTCATGGCTACTGCAGCAACTCTTGCTCCATTATCGACGCATAGGATCATGTCTCCATCCCTCAGCCTTCTACTATCCTCAAGACCCTGCATGGAAGTGCACAGATGAGCACTAGAACTAGAGTCAAGCATCCAACTGGATGCAGAAAAAATCGTAAGGTTAGACTCAATAACGAGCATACCTTCAGAAGGACCTTCCTTCTTGTTCTTCAAGGTGGCCAAGTAAGTAGGACAGTTCCGCTTTCAATGGCCATCACTATTGCAATGAAAACACTTTCCTTTGACATCGACCTTTTTCTTCGGCTCTGCCTTCTTCTTCTTTGCTCCTTCCATCTTTTGCTTTTTCGCAGACTTTGTTTTTCTTTCCATATGACTTTCTTTTGGAAGAAGTCCATTCCATAGCAAGAACTGAGCCTTTAGAATCTTTCATAGAAAGCTCAGCGGTGACCAGCATGTTCATTAATTCAGCCAAGAAATTTTGAAGTTTATGCATGTGGTAATTCATGATGAATTACCCATATGCATCAGTCAAGGATTGCAGAATAACATCATTCTACAGATCCAAGTCTAACTTCACACCTAGCTTCTCAAGCTCTTCCATATCCTTGATCATCATCAGACAGTGATCTTGGACTGACTGTCCATCATGCATCTTAGCCTTAAAAAATTATTTCGTGATCTAAACTTGGCTGCGTGACCTGTTCACCAAAACTCTCCTGTAGGTGAGCCAACATTTGGCGAGCAGTCTCGTATTCTTCATGTTGGCGCTAGAGCTCATCAGACATCGCCGCATATATATATATTGGCCTTATTATTATCGTCTCATCCATTTTTAGAACTCTCCTCGTTCAGTGGACGGATAGGCTGGTAAGGTGGGAGGGCGGTCCTGGTTCAATACATGGTTAACTTCTCAAAATCCAACTATTTTGTAGTTTCTGAGCCAATCTTTATAATTGGGTCCGGTTAGTCTATGTGTGTCCAGGATACGTGCCAATGGATTGGACGTAGATATTTTTCTGTAGAGAGTCAAAGATTCTAATTAAATACTGTAATTATGACTTGATCAATTTATTTAGAAATTTTATTTTTAAATAAATTAGCTTTCACTATTTTCTCGGATCCTTACACTTCCTCTGTAGAGATGCAAAAAGCTTCACGATTAATGATTTCTAGTGGGTGGTGCGGTCTCACCAACTGACTCATCTTGGTGATGGGTTAGCCAATGAGTGAACAACTCTTGTTCAATGATTCTCTAATCATGGTGCACCCAAACTTGATCTCTAATTCATGAATCTCACCGTATCCAAAATATTGATCCACTCCTTAGTTAAGTCAGACCCACCATTTACATAGACTGAATTTCTAATTGAGTCTCTCACCATATCCAAAATATTGAGCCCAACTCATCCTCCAGCCCATAGCATCCAATGCCTAATAGACATGGTTGCATCTTCTCGGTGCAACTGAGCCACTGTATCCAGCCGAGAACAATCAATCTCGAAAAGGGCCCGCACATCTACAATGATGGAAGACCTCAGACTTAATCTTTTCTTAGGGAGAATTGGTTCAAGTCTCATTAAACTAGACTTGTCATAGTCATAACAATTATGACTAACCTAGTAGCATGGGTTAGCTCAGATTATTGACCACCTCAGATCAGAACTGTGTCAACAGATATAGCCAGGTAAGTGAGATCGATGGAAGGAATATGCCATTAACTCATACAAGAACGCATTCAGATCGAATAGCTTCCAATTAAAAATCAGTCGGTCGTATGTGCCAAACTTACCTTAGACACCAAATTGTTAAGCCAGAACCAATTGGATTAGCCTACAATCCAGACTCTAACCTCTGAGCCTAATTAGGTCTTGCTTGATCGTGACTCGATCTTGACCCAGACTTAATCCTATTAGGCTGGTCAATTTTAAGCATTGTTGATCCCATCTAACCAACTCTTGATTTGGTTTGATCAACCACTTAGACCTAATTGAGCTACCCAAGCCCGAACCTAGTATTATGAATATGTCTTAGATCTAAAATTCTCAATTTTTAGACCTAATTAATATTCCATAATCTTAATTTTTAATTAAGTAGGGTTCATAAATAAAATATGCATAATAAATTCTAGAGTTTCAGGATCTAGGGTTTTGCAAAAAGTAAGTTTTGGATTTCTGATTAAGGATGAACGCACAGCACCCCTACACGTCATAAGAACATCCCATCGGATGGGAGAAGAGGGCCTTTAAATCCTTCTTCATTCTTATGATCGGACGGCCAAGAGGAACACCTTAATCAGAAACATGCAATACTACAAAACAGTTTTAGATCTATATCATATATCTCATATATAAATTAGATCTAATCGTGGCATATTTTGCATACATCTCATGTATCGAATCATGCATGTTTTTAGATCTAAATTATCTCATAATAATCTAAAAAATTAAATTTAAATTAATCTAATCAAAATAAATTCTAATCTAAATAACTATGTAGAACTATTCTACAACTAGTCTAGACATGCATCAGTCATATCTCATATGATGTTTAAAATTAAATAATTTTTATTTACTATTTTTTAGATATTATTATAATAATTATAATATCAAAAAATAGTAAATAAATAGATATAAAATATAATTTAATCAAATTAAATTAAAAATATGCAAGACTATTCTATAGAACTATTCTATTTTAGAACTAGTCATGCATATTTTCTAATCTTAGATCCAAATCATTTAATTTTAATTTTTCTAATTTTAGATCTGATCATATCTCATGTGACATCTAAAATCATTTATTTTTTAATTAAAATAAATTTAAAATTAGATTTAAATACTTTAGAACCTTGGCTCTGATACCAGTTGAAGGAAATCCTAATTTTTCGGACCAGGTTCGTTCAGATCTGATCAGATCAAGAGATATATTTTAAATTTTTTTTTTTTTGATCTAGATTAGATCTAAGATATTTTAAATTTTATTCTTATTATTTTAATAATTAAAATAAATTTAAATTAATTAAATCAAATTTAATTTATCTTAAAGTGGGTAATCCTATTATCCGTTGATGATCCTATAAGCAGCGGAAGGTTCTGGATCTAGCCACGCAAGTGCCTGGCCTCTACCAGTATCCACTCGAATTAGATCTAAAGATCCTCTTCTTCTCTATCACATCTCCAAAAATCAGATCTGGATCTGATCTGGAGGATCTTCCAAACACCTTTTGAAGATCAGCAGTTGTTCTTTACAGCAGCACGGCCTTCTAGCTTTCAGTCGCCTTTCTCTCATCTGGATTGCACCAACCAAGAACCCAAACCACTTTGGGCATGGAGAGGAGAGGGAGAAGATGGATTTGGCATGGAGGAGAAGAGGAGAGGAAGCCTTGGGGCATGGAAATTTTTAGATATTCCTTAAGTTGGGTGCAGGGTCTTATTTATAGACTATCTATGATCCAACTCTTCTTTCCAATCAATCACAATCCTTTGCAAAATCAGATCTAAATCTGATTGGTGAAAATAAAGTCCCCTTGATTTCTTCTTAGATGGCGCCTAAGATCAGTCAAAGTTGATTCTTAGGAGAACTTTAATCGGAATCCAAAAAGAAGATGGAGTTTCTATCCAACAGGGACTCCTGGGAACCTCCAACTTGGGCACACGCTAAGAGTGGCATGCGCCCTCCTCCTTGCTAGGTTCTGGTAGGTGGACAAGCCCCCACCAACCTTCCAATAGGTACGTGACATGTGGATAAAAGTCAAAGTATCAATGGTCAACATTTGCCCAGTCAAAGGTCAACTTTTGACCAAAGTCAAAGGACGAGAAATGGAAGGTGACCAAAAATGGTAGGTAATATCTTATAAAATAAGATAACCTTTTCTAACTTAAACAAGCTCCAGTCAGACCAAGTGAAGGCCTCTGATCGAGCATAAACTCCTTTGGCTTAGTCAAGACAACTTATTTATGATAGTAAAAGAAGAACGTTAGGTTTAATCGAGTGCTAGCATGATTTTTTTGAACCTAATTGAATCTCATTCAAATCAATTAAACTGGATCAATTCAATTGATGATCACCAGATTCAAACTCTTATTTGTGTGACCCAGTTAAGTTCAGTTCTGTATGGTAATGGAATATGTCATGATCTCTATCATCGACATCATCGAAACTCTTTTCGATGGATCAGAACTCTTCTGATTCGAATAGCTAGAATGATTGATCATCTAAATCATTCTAATTGCTTCCAAAATCCACCAGTGACACCTAGCAATATATGGTGGCAACCCATCAAAGCTGAATGTGAACCTCTTGGTGTAGCTACCTATGGATTAAGTTCTTCTATCTTGAGCCCCAATCAGATTAGGGTTAAGGTGAACTCGTCAAACCCTAGTTTCTATCATATGATGTAATCAATCAATTCAGGTCTGGTGTGAAAAGCTAAATAGAAACTCTTTCTATTATTTCACTCTGCCATAGCCATAGGCTTTTGGACTTGATTCTCATGATCATTATAGGGCTGCTCCTCTACCATCGAGGTAGATAGATTCCATCTTGATGCTATCCAGTTTCTACAATGAACATGCTATAGCCAACATACACCTCAGGATTTGGTATGGCTAGGAGATCGAGTAATGGTGTAGTCAAACTATAACACCCTCAAGGTAAACTATCGATGCACCTCAGGTCAAAGAACCAGACACACCTACTGCAGCATCGAGTCAGTCATTGACGAGAAGGTAGACTTCCTAATGACTACTCGAGGTGGTCACGCTCAGTGCCCTCATTCTCTAACGAGTACCTGTACTCTCGCTCTGGTGTCTCCACACTGTAGACTCAAGACTCATCTACTAAAGAGAAGCGATTGTACACCAACCTTTCGGATCAATCACCATCCTCATGATGATCCTATAGTCGGAAGCATTTTATGAGTTAATAATGATTATTCATGTCTTAAATTTTTAACTCTTGAAAATATGAATTATCATTACCATTAACTTAAAGGATGTATCACAGACACTAAATACACATATATGATAGAAAATAATATATTTTATTGATTATAGTCAAAATTATAATTTTGCCCTTAGAAGTGTATTACAAGTGTCAGCCAATTCTAGTTTCTAGGGCACATATATCTAACAATATGTCCAATTTTGAGAGCTCCAAAGCCCATTTAGCGATTCGACCCGAGGTGTCTAGTCGGTGAAGCACCATTTTAATTGGTTGGTCAATGAGTAGTACCATGGTGTGGGCTTGAAAGTAGGATCGAAGCTTTCTTGTGATGATGACCAGTGCAAAGATTAGTTTCTCCAATCTAGTGTACCTGGTCTTCGCATCATGAAGGACTTTGCTGGTATAATAAATCAACTTTTATATCCATCCCTCTTCCCAAATGAGAACTGCACTAATAGCCATCAGAGAAATGGCCAGGTACAAGAGGAGCTCTTCTCCCGAATATGGCTTAGTGAGCAGGAGTGGAGAACTGAGGTACTTCTTCAGCTCTTCGAAGGCTTCTTGGCATTCAAGGGTCCATTAAAAATTCTTCGACTGTCTAAGGACCTAGAAGAAAGGAAGGCACCTCTCGACTGATCTGAAAATGAAATAGTTAAGAGAGACTAATTTACTAATTAGGCATTGTACTTTTTTGACCATTTTCGAAGGAGTCATTTCTAGGACTGCTTTAATTTTCTTAGGGTTAGCCTCGATGCCTCTATGGAAAATCATGAAGCCGAGAAACTTGTCGGCTGTGACTTTAAAAGCACACTTCGTAGAATTCAATCTCATCTGATATCAATGAAGAGTGCTGAAGGCCTCTCGGAGGTCCATAACATGGTCGGGAGTTTCACAACTTTTGACCAACATGTTGTCCATGTACTCCATATTTCTATCGATCTGATTCTTGAAGATCTTATTGACCAGCTTTGGTAAGTAGTTCCGGCATTTTTCAAACTGAAGGACATCACCCTAAAACAAAACAATCCTTGGTTAGTTATAAAGGCCATCTTCTCCTTGTCTTCAAGTGCCATCCAAATCTGGTTATGTCGAAGAAGGCATTCATGAAGCTGAGGAGCTCATGCTCGGAGGTGGCATCGACCAATTGGTCGATTCATGAAAGTGGATAGCTATTCTTTGGGCAAGTTTTATTCAAGTTGGTGAAGTCGATGCACATACACCATTTTTCGTTCATCTTTTTTACCAGCATGATGTTTGCTAGCCAGTCAGGGTACATCTTCTCTCTAATGAAGCCAACTTTAAGCAGTTTGTCGAGCTCTTTGGCAATATCCTTTTGATGCTCCAGGATGAAACTCCACTTCTTCTGCTTTGTCGGGCGATAGGTTGGATCTACCTTCAGGTAATGGGCCATGACCTCCGGGTTGATACTGGGCATGTCTACGGATGACCAGGCGAATAGGTCTGCATTTGCCTACAAAAAAGCAATTAGCTGGCTTTTGGTTACCTGGTCAAGGCATGAGCCAATCTTCATAGTTTGATGAGGGTTTTCTTCCATCTCTACAAGTTCCTCAAATGGTTGAACACGCTCCTCGATCGGGTCATCTCGGGCGTCAAGCCCTATTGGGAGCTCTGGCTGACTCTTTGGCCGATCATCCGCTTGTAGTCTGATGGCGAAGCATTGCCGCACCACCATTTGGTCACCTTAGATTCTCCCCACTCCATTAAGTGTTGAAAATTTGACTATCAAATGGTAGCTGGAGACCATGGCTTTCAATGTCTAGAGACTGGGTCATTCGAGAATTATATTATAGGCCGATGGAAGTTTTACTACAAAGAAGTTGACGTGGAACATCATCCGTTGTGGTGGGATACCTACTGTGATGGGCAACTTAATCATTCCTTTCGGAATCACTGAATTTTTGGATAATTCTTGGATTGGTGTATTGAATTTACTTAATCGATTAGGAGAAAGTCCCATTCGAAAGAAGATAGAAAAGTACAGAACATCCACTAAGCTTTCATTATCGATGAATACACGATGTATATTATAATCAGCTATGTTTATAGTTACAACCATGGCATTATTATGTGACTGCTGTACACCCTCCGCATCTTGCTTTGTGAAAGTTATTGGATCTCCAAGCTGATCCTTAAGCCTCGGCTTCTTCTGCACTACCAAATCTGACGACCCCCCAGTGATCATGTGAACTTCACCTCGGAGGGTTCGCTCTTCTGCCCCCATCAATCCATCTATCTCAAGAGCTAGTGCCAGCAAGGGGTATTGAGGCTGATGAGGTGGTTGTCGAGCTCTTGGAGGAGATTGGCATGGGAGAGTTATTCCCCAAACGAAATGATTGAGCCTCTCTCGTGAATAAGTCTTTCAATTGCACCTCGGAGGAGGTGACAATCCTAAGTATTGTGACTGTGGTCATGGTGATAGAAACAATACTTTGTGGGATCATGATGTTCAGGCTCCGTCCACATCTTCAGAGGCTGGGAAAGCTCGTAATGAATCTACATTAATACCTCTTTCTGGGAGGTATTCAGAGGCATGTAGTGATAACGCCTTAGGGGAGAGCACTACCAATCCCTCCTTTGGAGACTCGAAGATCGATGATTTCTAGGAGGACCTTCTGCCCTTAGCTTCTAAGGTGGAGATTGGAAGAGCCGATGATGAACTTCCTGTGCTTTGGGGAAGCGCTCCTTATTGGGTCCGTCGAGGCAGAACTGGCAAGGACATGATCATCAAAAGATTCTTCTAGGTGGAAATATTTTGCCGCCTTTTCTAGCATTTCTACATAATCCTGGGGGAAGAACTTTATTAACAATTTTTTCAAGTCGTTCTTCTATAATCTGCTTATCAGAGCGGTCATCACGATCGATTGATCAAGGTCGCGGACTTTCAAGGTTGCCGCATTGAAACGGCTGATATAACTGTAGATCGACTTTTCTTTTCTCTGGTGGATGGTGTTGAGATAGTCAAATCGCTTTTGTTGCTTTCAGCTGCTGACAAAATGCACAGCCAGGGACCAGCTTAGCTCTTCAAAAGAGTAGATGAAGGCCAGCTTCAGACTCGAATACCAGTCCCGGGCTTCTCTTTTGAGGGTCACAAGGAACGCCCAATAGAGGATGGCATCAAATGCTCCTTGAAAGAGGAGCGCTGCCTTGAAGGTCTCCACATGGTCGACAGGATCAGTGGTCTCATCGTAGGTATCAAAATGGGGTAACTTAAAGTTAGGTGGGAGCGGCTCACTCAATATCCTCTTGTCGAAGGGAGGTTCGCTGTTGAAGCCGTCATAAGGCTTGGAAGAAGTGGTCTTATTAATGGCTTCGATTCGCTTGTCAAGCTCCTGAAGCTTATTTTTCAAAATTTGGTCCCGAACCGTATACGTCTCAGACTACTATAGAGAATGGCGACCAGGGGTTGAACCATGCCTGGATTGCGGACTAATAGACCGTTGGCAGATCTGCTTCCCCCTCGGACTTTAAGGGAACGTCTTAAGGGGGTCGGCCTATGGTTGTAGGTTGGAGGCTGGCAGTTGAGGTGGTACCATGGCAGGAGGCATAGTCGGGACCACCGGAGGAGGAACAGGCTGCACTTCGAAAGAGGCACGGGGACTGGGATAGCCTGACTCGCTGTGGCACCGCAGAAGGGGATGCAAGAGTATTTTGGACTGCTTGAAGAGCAGTAGTCCATTGTGGCCCTTCCTCTATCTATTGTTGCTGAAAATAGTTCGCTTCGGGAGCGAAGTGATTGGCTTCTCATAGGAGGTGCTAGAGTGACCTACAAATCAAAGTCCGGACTAAAGGTTTGACTCGGATGAGAATTCTCCGATGCTTAAGTCAGCATAGAACAATCAAGCAACAATAAGTTCTTTGAGAGAAATTTTTTCACTTACTTGGATCCTCAGGATTTTTTAGTATTTGTAGAAGAAGGTTTTGTGGTTGTTATGCCATTCTGCAAATCACATTGTTCCAAGATAGTGGCCATTTTCTAAGATAGGAAGGTTGTCGCCGGCATGATTGAAATTTTTCATTTATTTCCATCATTTCTGACTTAATGAGGCATAACTTGATCATGGTTAGATCACAGCTGTGTCGCCCTTATCTCAGAATGGAATTATTGGGATTAGCTAAATGCTTTGGATCGTTCTACGGGTCGGAAGAAGGTGTACGAGGTATTTTGACCTCGGAATATTGATGTTCTAGTACTGAACCGAAGCAATCCATGTTGGACAGTTCGATCCGAGGCATTCATATTACTACCATAATAATACATACATACATACATACACATACATACATACATACACATACATACATACATACATACATACACATACATACATATATATATATATATATATATATATATATATATATATATATATATATATATATATATATATATATATATATATATATATATATATATATATGTATGTATGTATGTATGTATGTATGTATGTATGTATGTATGTATGTATGTATGTATGTATGTGTGTGTGTATATATATACACACACACACATACATACATACATACATACATACATACATACATACATACATACATACATACATACATATATATATATATATATATATGTATGTATGTATGTATGTATATGTATGTATGTATGTATATGTATGTATGTATGTATGTATGTATGTATGTATGTATCAAAAATATGATGAGAATTCTATTTTTATGGGTATGTATACCAACTAAAGAAAGAGGAGCCAACCGACAATTCCAAATTCTGCATGTAACACATGGCCAAACATGGTGATTGGGACTCGTCACCTGCAACCACAATATTTTTAGCTCGAAGCTCTATGTAGTGCAGATCTCTATTATATGCGAATCTGGTATCTTAAAATAATAGAGAAGGCATAGCTGTCATTTTGCTCGGGAAAGCTGATCAGATACAAGGTAAGAGGGAACACAAATTTACTGCAACCATCCAACAATTTTGGCTGAATGAAAGAGAAGCAAGCGTATCCCGCAGGACCAGTTTCATTGTCCTTTTTTTGTTTTTTCTTAGGGGGAGGAAGGGGAGGACTCCACCTCGATTTTATTAAGGTAAAAAGAGAAGATTACAGGAAAGGACCAGTTTCATAGATTATACCTCACCCACCAACCGGGCAAGCCATCTTCTAAGGGTCAATTTGGATGAATGGGTTGAAGATCCCATTAGATTATAGACTAGGCCAGTAAAACTAGTTAGACAATAGGATTATAGGCTTAAGCAAGGCCTATATCCATAACTATCTAGAATTAGTTTTGAAGTGGATTGGCTTGAATCCCATAGGAAAAAAAACAATGTTGACGTTTTTTTTTCTTCCTATGGGTATTGGGTTAATCCACTCCAAAATCAACCCTTGATTGTTATGGATATAAACCCAGCCCAGCCTGTAATCATATTATCTGACTGATTCTATTGGCTCAACCCACAAATCCAATAGAATTTTTAATCCAATCATCCAAATAAGCTATAAATAAATAAATAAATCTTTTATTTTGATTAATAAAAGCATAATAGAATGTTTATGAACTCCTAAATTGAATAGTTGAGATTGTTTTAAATTTTAGACTAAGATATTGAATAAATTTACATGCATGGATATGTTTATTCATTTTTAACTACTCTCTAAACCTTTTATCATGTACGTAACATATGATACATACTCACACACATACACATACACCATAATAATAAATGAAAGAAATATATTCCATATTAGATTCCATCTATCAAGTTTTCTGACCAGCATACCTTTAGTTCCTTTCTTTATGAATATATTAAGAAGCTAAATATATAATCTACGGGCATCTCTGTCTATTTTTGTGCCTCTATCCCTCATTTACATGGTTTCTCGTGCAGAACCTAAACCAATTTAGACTCTATTTAAAAAGAATTTCTACCTATGTCTCATTGACATCCCCAATCCATTTGAATTTCTTCTCTCTTGTCACAATTTATATTCTTATATATCTAGTCCATATATACTACCAATGTAAAACTATTGCTAAGCCATCTTCTAAATTTAAAAAAAAAAAAAAAAAAATTACCAATCAAAGGACAATAGGATGTTTATGAACTAAAAAGTAGGGGGAGGTAGTCCTATAGCATAAAAATAAGCTAATACAATCAAAAATCAATAATTAATTTATAGCACAATGTGTAATTAAGATTGCAATTTATTCAATAAATGTTGGAGTGCTCTAAAATTCTAGTGCTTGAATGTTTAAATCTTGTACAAAACAATTTTATTATTGCATCAAAACCCCCAGGCCCCTGACCGTGAAGTTCTCCTTCTTGTGCATAGCTTGCCTCATAATCCATAAAATTATTTGCTAGCATGGTCAAAGCTCCATGAATTAGTAATTATCTAGAACTTCAATATGTTTCAAGAGATTAATAACCTCAGCAATTGGCCTTTCTTATTGACTCAAGTATTGATTTTAATGAATACAAAATATTTTAGTACTTATTTTGATACTAATTGATCTTGGTGAATACAAAATATTTGAGTTCTTATTTTGATACTAATGAGTTATTGAAGTTCTTGTGAAGATAGTTTCAGGAAACTAAAATTCTTTTTAAAATGCATGTATTAAATGATAAGTTTTGGAGGCAAAAGAAGGTGAATGGACAAAGCTATATCATAAAAAATCAAAAAGGAAAAGACTAAAAGTCAATTCCTAGATTCAAAGAGTCAACTCTAGCACGTATATATGAAGTGGCATAGATTAGGGTTAACCCCTACTTAACTTCGAGTCGACTCTCTTAGTCGGATAGAAAGCAGAAGTTTTAGTGTTAGACATTGAGTCAACTCTTACTTGTTCTCCGGTCGACACTCTCAAGAAAGATAGAAAAATGCATTCTATGGACCAGTCTTCAAGCCGACTCCTACTTCTATTGAGCCAACTCGTAATTTACTCAAGTCAACCCTTGGTCTTAAGTTGACTCGATTGTAGCTGATTGAAAGGATTCTAGACAATTCCATGCATATATTTTAAAAATTTTTATCGTGAAAAAGATAGATTAAACTATTTAATCTATGTAACATGCATGAGATTTGATCTTAACTACTATCCAGGATCAGTAATATGAAATATTATGCAATAAAATCATAAAACAAAACGAACATGCATCGATCATATCGATGCTTTAAACCTGATCTAACTATTGGATCAGTGCTCAAAGGTTCAGAACTTTATACCTTCATGCAAGTCAAAGATCTCTGTTGCTGAAACAAGTGGATCTGAGGCTCTACTAGTAGCTTACAATTGCATAGGATATCTGGCCTCTATGAATCATCCATACGAAGCCCACATCACGATCAGTCTTCCGCAAGAGTACTGGCTCATGTAGAAAACTTCTTGATGGTGGATCTGATATGATCTCCTTCTTCGATCAACTCAAACCCTTCGATGTCGAAGATAAATCAGTCTTCCACGAGAGTGCTAGCTCATGTAGAAAACTTCTTGATGGTGGATCTGATCTGATCTGATCTCCTTCTTCAATTAACTCAAACCCTTCAATGTCGAAGATAGATTAGAGGAGGATGTAGGGAGGTGGAAGAAGAATGGAGAAAACTCCCTTTTCTCTCTATATTTCCTCTCTCCCAAAAACCCTAGCGCCTAGGGCTAAACCACTCACCCAAGAGGAGATAGATCTCCTCTATTTCTCACACAGAAGGAGTCCCACCCTAGATCCTCACACCCCACTATTTGGCTTTTTCCTTTTTCATGGTAAAAAGTATTATGTGCACATGCCCAAGAGTCGAGACCTTCTTAAGGTGGGCAGCCACAAGGGATAATGATGAGGAGATAAGGATAAGGGTTGGTTTGAATCAAATTCAAAACCAACCAATCTTTAAATCAAAATTTAAATCAATCCTTATCTTATCAATGGTGCATGAGGAAGGGGTGTGAAACCACCTTTCTGGCATAAGAAATCTTCATGCAAAAACTATTTGTGCATGAACAAATGAAGGGCATGCGAATATGTGACGAATGGGGAGAAGTCCAAACCATTTAGACTCTGCTTTTACTTATCTTGTTCCAACCAAATCTCATTTAATTAGATCCAAATAGATAAGAGTGAACCTAATCTAATTAGGCATGAAACCAACTCCATTAAATCCTAATCAAATCAAAAATTGATCAAGCCCAAGTCCTTATCAAATCAAGAATCAATCTTTTTTAGCAATTAGGTCATCTCATAACCTAATCGGGTAAAACTAAATTAAATCTAATTCAATTAGATTTAATCCAAAATATATTACTCAATCAAATTGAGCCAATTAGCAATCTAATTGCTAATAAATTCTTCAACAATGATAGAGTTTCAATCTAGTGGAACTCTTGATGATAGAGTTTCAGCCTAATAGAATCTCAATCATAAAGTCACCATCCAGTGAGACTCTCGATCATAGAGTTTCAGTTCAGTAGGATTCTTGATCATAGAGTTTTAATCCAATAGGACTCCTAATCATAGAGTCTCAATCCAGTGAAACTTTTGATTAGCCATCTTGATCGAATAGGTACTTCTAATATGTGTGACCCCATAGGTTCGAACTTAAGCCAATAACATAGAAATAAATTCTTGTATCAATCGATATGACCATCTAGCAATGGTATCCGATGTTCGGATAGGTCAAATGTATGCAAAATAATATTCAAAATCTACTAGAACATAATTATCGTATAATTCATCCCTTTAACTTTGAATGCTCATGATGACCTAGGGCTTAACATCAACCCTAAATGAGTCATCCACATTACAATTCAATCTTTCAAATCCATTACATGGATTATCTCGATCGATGTTTTGCTATTTTGAAATACAATGATGCACTATCTCCTATAATCTGGAAGAGTCAATTTTATCTTGACTCACATACCGACTTCATAAGTACTTGATTGTGCTCAGAAATCTTTCGTTACTGAATTAGAGTTGCTTACAAGTCACCATGGTAATTTCAGATCGAAGGGACATTTATACTCATATCTTTTTGGAGTAATTTTTGACAGTAAATGCTTCAGAGTTGATCACGTTCAGTACATATATACTTTTACTTCTCACCTGCATGTCATACCAATATCCCTATACTTCTTGGTTAAGAAGACAACCAACTTATATGGCACACAATGACCTATACTTGATATAGCTATCATCCTAGTAATAGCATATCATTTGATCATAAATAGATTTAAGGACTAAATAATAAATTTTTCTTTATCAATTTAAAATAGTTCAAAGGACTTCATCATAATATAGAAGTTCGTTAAAAGAAGATGCACAATTTATGATAAAAAAATTAAATAATATTTATTAATAATTAATTTATATATAATTATATAAATGAGTCAATCATCAATAAACTGATGATTGACTTTGGAACATAATTTTCAACAACTCTTACTTGTACTAAAGCTAATTGATACAGTATCAAATATTCATCTTCAATTTATGATCTTCGAACTTCTTGATCAGAAAGGTTTTAGTGAATGGGTCAGTCAGATTCTTCTTACCGTTGATCTTCTGAAGTGAGATATCATCTTGATCCATAATCTTCTAGACAAGATGGTAACAATATAGAATATGCTTCATCTGCTAATGTGTCTTTGGTTCTTTCGCCTGAGTAATAGCTTCAATGCTGTCGCAATAGAGCAGAACTGGATCATCAAGGAAGAGTGCCACTTCGAGCTTGTCGATGAACTTTTGCAACCACACAGCTTCTTTTGTAGCATCGGTGTCGTGATATATTTTACCTCACAAACTAGGTCGGCCATAGTATGTTACTTGAAACTTTTTCAACAAACAGCTCCACTATTAAGGATAAACACATATCCCGATATGCTCTTGCTATTATTGTTATCAGACTAAAAACTGAAGTCTGTAAATTTTATAAGTTTTAAATCTGATTCTCCATAAATGAGCCATTAGTTCTTAATATTTCTTAAATACTTAAGGAGATTTTCACAACCTTCCAGTGGTCTTCTATAGATTAGATCGGTATCTGCTCACTATCCCTAATGAGTATGCTACATTCGGTCTCGTACATATCATGGCGTACATTATAGATTCCACTATTAAGGTATATGAAATCCTACTCATATGCTCTCTCTCTCTCTCTTGAGATATTGTCAAATAATCCCTCTTCGAAAGATAAATTTCATGGCCTATCGATAGATAACCTTTCTTGAAATTCTCTATACTAAATCGCTTCAGTACAGTATCAGACAATCCAAGCAACCTCTTAGATCTATCTCAATAGATCTTCATTTCTAGGATGTAGGATGTTTCTTCCAAGTTCTTCATAAAGAATTATGATGATAGCCAAATTTTTATTTCTTATAATACAAGAACGTCATTCCTGATTAAGAAAATCTTAGCCACATACAATACAATGTGAGGATTTCTGATGCTCCCAAGCCTTAGGAGGCCACGAAAGGAGTCAGGGTGTTGGCTTCAGAGATTTTAGGGGCTTGGTTGGTGCTTCAGAGATCTGAGATTCAAGATGAAGTAAGAAACCAAAACTGAAGAATCAAGACTATAAAAGAAAGATTTTCTGCAGATTAGTTGGCTCAGTTCAAAATTGGGTTGGCTAAGTCTCAATGCATAAGCAAAATAAAGAGCTGAGCATTCGAAATTGCTGGCATGGCATAGGACTGGGCTGACTCAATTTTAGACTGAGCCGACCCAGTGGAACTTAGCCGACTCAGTGCTGAGAATGAGCTGGCTCAGTGCACGGGCAGAGTTATGCGAGGGTCTATTTTGGGCTAGGATCTAGGTTGATCCTAGGGGTCTTAAGATCTGATTTGAGAGGTCTTAAAGAGGTTAACTCATGTATAGGTCGGATCTAAATTCAAAGGATAAGAGCATGGGAGACATGGGTGTACATGAGCTCGGTGAGTGCTTTCATATATTGGATTAGTCGAAAAATTTTTTGGTCGGGCTTAATGGCTATGTATAAATATATAGGTTGTATTAGGGTTTCATTAATACTGTGAATGCTGTGGAATATAGACATTTTCTTTCTTAATTTTTTCTTCTTCTCTTCTCTCTAGAGTTGCCGCCCCAGGGTTCTTGAAGAAGCCCTAGAGAAGGAGGCATCTCCCTCAAGCCCAAGAAGAGAGGCATCCCATTATAGATCTAGGTGAAGGATTGGTGGTTTACTGCCCATAGAGAACATCATAGGTTCCTTCAGGTCCGTGCTAAAGATCAGGAGCTTCCGCAACATGGTATTGGTGCTTGTGATGTCAAGGATGATTGACGTTCGAGCGATATCATGGGTCTATAATTTGGTATCAGAGCTAGGTGATGCCTGAAATATTATGGATGGTAATATGGTATCAGAGCCAGGTTTCAGAGCCTGATGGTGCATGAAAGAGAATGAGAAGTCGTACAAGGTGAAATTAAAAATCTGTATAAGGATTCCATGGTATGTCTCAAATCTACCTTATTGTTATTATGGTTTGGCCAATCGGGAGCAGCAGATTGAAGGTGGAGGTTGAGAGGATTAATGAAAAGAAATTTTTCTGGGATGGAAGGATTTGGTACATGATTTGCTGATCGATCTTGGTGGAAAGTCTGGGGTGTATGATGGTTATGTGACAGACAGGGAGTGCTGGAGTGCTGCAGTACCACTTTCCTAGATATGCAGGGCTGAGAGAGGCACAATAATGTAGCAACCAAGGGAGATATCTCACCAGAGAGCATTAGGATTCTCTAGAAAGATGGATAGTGTAGGACTGTTGAAGAGAGATTTTCTAAGAGATAATGATCGAAGAAAGGCTGAAGAAGCGACTATACGTCCTTCGATGTTAGAAAGATGGAAAAGTAGTCAGAGATGTATTCAACGATTCGATCAGAGCATGAATTTATGAAGCCTTGGGAGTGATGGAGATGGATGATCTATGGAGGTCCGGTAGATCAGGGTTGGATGACTGTAGAGCGGTGCAGAGATGAGTCAGGGAGCGCTAGAGTGCTGCAGGAGTGCTAACCTGAAGGCACAGGAACTGAGAGAGGCTCGGTGGTGCAGCAGTCGAGGAATGTATCTCAGTAGAGAGTGTATCTCAGAAAGATCGAATGTAGGTCTCAGGGAGAGCCAGGAGGTCTTAGGGAGCACCAAAAGGTCTCAGACAGTCGGAAGTATCATGGATCAGATTTCTTCTGTAGGAGCATTAGGGAGAGTCACGGTTCAAATGGAGGATGGTTCTCTAGGTGCAACTGAAGTGATGGCTGGTGTAGAGGCAGAAGAGAAGGACTAGGATAAAATTTTCTAGGATTCAGTCACTGGATTTAGAAGAGTTAGATGAGCTCTTGGGTTTTGATGGTGCTCGCAGATTGTGGAGGTATCCGAGATGGCTTCGAAGGGGTCCACAGAGTGTAGAGGGTTCGAAGGGACAGCGATGGTGTTTGAGATACAGCGACAAGCCCAATAGTGCAGCATTGGGTGGTTGGCCTCGGAAGACTCAGAGATAGAGTTGGCTTCTGCGACATCAGGAGAACTTCAGTTCTAGATGGAGCACCATGCAAAGGTAGCTTTATGGGTGGAGAAAGTTGTGACATAGGTTTAGAGCAGAGGGGTGCAGAGAGAGGACCTATATTGCAGCACCAGTGTTGGGGCTGTACAGATCCAAATGGAGAGGATTATGCAGGAAGATAAGCATGGCTCTAAGGAGATAGTGTCAGGTGAAGAATCAAGATATGCGGTGAGTGTCGATAAAGGAATGTTGCATGATCTTTAGGAAAGTCTAGAAAAAGTGATGCAATTGCTAAACAGAAGGAATCCTATAATTTTAGGATGGTGCCAAGAAGCAAGCACAGATCTTCAGTAGTGGAGGCGGTCATCCCAAAGGCCTCAAAGGTGTACAACAGCTGAAAAGAATTAGCGGAGATGATGTTTGCACAGGTGCTATCGAATGTGCAAGGACAGTGTGATCCTGTAAGAGGGCATTATTAAGGGGTTTGCCAAGGCTTGAAAGCACCAAGATGGAGATTGTGAGGATTTGTGGTGCTCCTAAGCCTTAGGAGGCCACAGAATGAGTCAGGATGTTGGCTCTGAGGATTCCAAGGGCTTGGTTGGTGCTTCAGAGATCTAGGATTCAAGGTGAAGCAAGGAACCAAAGTCGAAAAATCAAGACTGTAGAAAAAAAAAATTTTACAGGTTAGCCGACTCAGTCCAAAACTGGATTGGCTAAATCTCAGTGCACAGGCAAAATAGAAAGCTGAGCGTTCAAAACTGCTGGCACGGCACAGGACTGGACTGACTCAGTTTCAGATTGAGCCAACCCAGTGAAACTTAGCTGGCTCAGTGCTGAGATTGAGCTGGCTCAGTAAACGGGCAAAGTTATGCGAGGGTCTATTTTGGGCTAGGATCTAGGTTGATCCTAGGAATCTTAAGGCCTAGTTTGAAAGGTCTTAAGGGGGCTAACTCATATATGGGTCGGATCTAGATCCAGAGAATGAGAGCATGGGAGATATGGATGTACATGGACTCAATGAGTGCTTTTATGTATTGGATTAGCCAGGGAGTTTTTTGGTTGGGCCTAATGGCTTTGTATAAATACATAGGTTGTATTAGGGTTTCATTAATGTTGTGAATGCTGTGAAATACAGATCTTTTCTTCCTCAATTCTTTCTTCTTCTCTTCTCTCTAAAGTTGTCACCCCAGGATTCTTGAAGAAGCCCTAGAGAAGGAGGCATCTCCCTCAAGCCCAAGGAGGGAGGCACCCCATCACAGATCTAGGTGAAGGATCGATGGTTTGTTGCCCATAGAGAATGTCACAGGTTCCTTCAGGTCCGTGCTAAAGATCAGAAGCTTCCATGATATGGTATCGATACTTGTGATGTCAAGAATGATTGGCGTTCGAGCGATATCATGGGTCTACAATTTAGTATCAGAGTTAGGTGATGTCTGGAATGTTATGGACGGTAATATACAAGAAATATAACTATAGAACTATTAGCCCATTTATAGATGCAGGATTCTTTTTCATTCTTAATAAAGTCATATATTCTGATCGTCTTATAAAAATACATGTTCCAACTCCGAGATACCTACTTCAATCCATAAATGGATCTTTGAAGCTTATACACTTTAGATTCATCTATAGATGTGAATCCTTCAGGCTGTATCACATACATCTTTTTGTCTAGCTCTCTATTTAGGAAAGCTATCTTCACATCTGTTTATTGGATTTTATAGTCCAAATATGCTACTATCGTAAGCAAGATCCAAATGGACTTGAGCATTGCTATAAAAAAAAATGTCTCATCATTGTCTATATCATAATGCTGACGATGTTCCTTGGTAACCAGACGGGCTTTATAGTTCTTCACCTTTCTATCGGTGTCCTTTTTCTTTTGAAGATCCACTTATATCCTTTGAATTCTATCTCTTTAAGTGGATCAACTAATATCCATACATCGTTGATCTTCATGGACTTTATTTCAGATTTCATAGCTTCTAGCCATTTTTTAGAGTCAGACCTCTGCATTACATCCATGTAAGTGATCAGATCCTTGTTATTTTCATCAAGTTCAATAGGATCACCATTCTAAATCAAGAAATCATAATATCTATCCGGCTGACATGGTACTCTATTGGATTTTCTTAATGGTGCCTCTATATTAGGTTCCCAATTTGATCTAATCAAATCTACTTCTATAGGTTCACTGGATTGTATCATTGTTCTACTTGTTGAACTTCATTCTCAAGTTCAACCTTAGTGGTATTAGCTCCTTCTCTAATATACTTCTTTTCCAAAAAGACTATCCTATTGCTAACGAAAAATTTTTATTCTTCAGCATGATAGAAGCAATAAATCTTAGTTTTCTTAGAGTATCCTATAAATAAACACTTATCGAACCAGGGTCCAAGCTTATCAATCTGCAAACATTTGATTTAAGCTGGACAACACTAAACACGAAAGTAGGAGAGTGTCGATTTATGCTCAGTCTATATCTCATATGGTATTTTTGCGACTGAATTGCTCAAAATATTTTTTCAGATCAGTGACCTTCCTGATGTTGCCATGTGGCCAGAGGTTGTTAGCTGTACCAACAAATTATATAAAAATTATATATGATATATTTAATTTGGATATTTATATATGAAAATTTTGAAATGAATAAAAAAAATTAAATATTTTTTTGGTTTCTTGGTTTTGGTTTTGTTGTCTTTTTTTTTGTAACTATTATGGTTTTTGATATCCCTAATGACACATGGGTGATATAAACCAATTAGTGATTTTTTTATGAGATTACATTGGCTTATTATCTTGCTACGGGAGTACCTCCCTCTAGTTCTTTTTTTCTCTTTTCCAGCCTTGAAAAAAATTCTCTCTCTCTCTCTCTCTCTCTCTCTCTCTCTCTCTCTCTCTCTCTCTCATTTTTGCATACACAAAAATGGCTAACATGGATGCAATTATAGTTCTTTTGATGGAGCATTCACATGAGATAGGAAAAGGCGATCATTTAGTAGCAACCTAACATAGAAATTACAGAAAGTAGACTTTTCTTTGTTTTTGGTGAGGATGCTCATCACATAGTACATAACCTGTAAATGTAAACTAAAAAATCATGTGGTTTTTGGTGAGGAGTCTCATCATGTAGCACTTGTTCTATAAATGGAAACTAAAAAATTAAATGTGGTAAAGGGTCTCAATCACAATGTCAATGTTTGGATATATATAGCGGAGCAGATTTGGATAAGATCAATTGGATTAAGGCATAGATCCGATCAAATCAAAACTGAACAATGGAGGTTCTACATTGATGATCTAAGCTGTTGGATATGATCTACAACTTTAAAACTACTTGCACACTAAAAATTATATGATTTGAAGAACTCTAGCCTATGCATTAAGTGATCAAAAATATATCTAATTTAATTTTATTTACACTGTGTTCAATTTTTGACTACTTGATGGATAGGCTAAGGATCTCCAAATTATATGATTTTTTTGTGTGTAAGTAGTTTTGAGATAGTAGATCACATTCAATAGCTTGGATCATTAATGTAGAATATCTATTATAGAATTTTGATCTGATCAGATCTGAGTTCAAATCTAGTTGACTTGATTTAAGCCTGGTAGATATATATATATATATATATATATATATATATATATATATATATATATATATATATATATATATATATATATATATATATATATATATATATATATATGTATCACTAGAATTTAGAAATGTTTGATGGTTCGCCTCTATTTTAGCGAGTGTATGTGGAGAAAAATAGAATTCCTAGCATTTTCTCCAAATATTTTTTTACAAAAAAGGAAATAATTAGAAGCTAATTTCATAATCTAAAAATGGGCTATATGATTATATTAAAAAAATACAAAAAGAATTTGGTGGACACTTGTGTGGGTAGAGATCTCACATTTGATGGATTACCATGGCACTCTTATTTATTTTCTAAAAGGAAAATCCAGAAAAAGCTAATCTGTCAGCTTTAACTAAGGCCCCAAAGAGAACTTTATGAAGTATATATACATACATACATACATACATATATATGAGAGAGAGTGTGAGTGAGAGAGAGAAAGAGAGCCAATCTTGAATTAGATCGATCGGATTTGGACTCAGATCCGAATCTAGTCAAAATTTTATAATAGGGGTCATACATCAATGATCTATGCTATTGAATATGATCTACTATCTCAAAACTACTTATACAAAAAAAAATCATATGATTTAGAGACCCATAGTTTATACATCAAGTAGTCAAAAATTAGACAGCCTAATTAAAATAATTAGATATATTTTCTTAATCACTTAATTAATACATATGTTAGGAGTCTTCAAATCATATGATTTTTTATATGCAAGTAGTTTTAAGGTAGTAGATTGCATCCAATGGCTTCGATCATTAATGCAGGACCTCCATTGTCCAGTTTTAATCTAATCGGATCGGAGCCCAAATTCGATCGATCTTATCCAAATCTTTTCATATATATATATATATATATATATATATATATATATATATATATATATAGAGAGAGAGAGAGAGAGAGAGAGAGAGAGAGATGGGCTAAGCTCGGGTCAATTGGATTTGGAGCCAAATCCAATCGGCTTCTCATCAATCCAATTAGCTTCTCATCCATCCAATCCGCATCGATCTCCAAGCAACCCAAGAAAGGTTAATGGCCACTTTTGATGAGGAAAAGTTTATTTTTTTTAAAAAAAAAAGCTCACATCTATACAATACATTAAAGCTGAGACCACAACATCCTTAGTGTGACAAGTGTCAGAATTTTATGAATCCACGTGTTGCATAAGCATTGGGCTCTCCTAGGCAGCGGCGTTTCATGTTTTTTTTTTGTAGTTTTTCTTTGAACCTTTCCGAGCCTCATGGAGGTCTAGAACTTTCTCGAGCTGACGGACACCCACTTCCTCCCGCTCTCCTCACCGGCACCTACTACCGATCTCCACCGTCACCTTCCTCTCCATCATCACCAGTGTCAGCACTCGCTTTCGATCTCCCTTAGGTGCTTTTGTTCCCACAAATCTCCAAAAAAGAGAGAGAAATGAAAGGAAAAAGAGGGGAAAACGAAAAAAAATTGATCAATGGGAAAAGGTCTTCCCTTTTAATTTTTCCACCTTTCCTTTGTTTTTGTTGATTTTTCCTATGTTTTCCTCTGATTTTTTTTTTTGTTTTCAATTCTCAACAGTCTTAATCAGGTGATCTTCGTCAGGTGCTTTTCTTCCCATAGATATTCATAAAAGAGAAAGAAATGAAAAGAAAAGGATGGAAAAAGAAAGAAGGGAGGGGAGCGAGGGGGTTGGTGGTGTCGGAGCCGGGGGAGGGAGGGGAGAGGGGTTGGTGATGCCAGAGCTAGGAGAGAAAAGGGAGGGGGTTTGGTGGTCATGCGGAGCCAGATGTAGCATGGACAGCAGGTGCGGCATGGACGGTGATGGGATAGTGCTATAGTGGAGGCAGCACGAATAGCCATGACCTGAGCCTCACATGGTTGGGGCGGCATGGATGGCCATGACTTGGGCCTCATGTGGTGGGGGGTGGGGGGTAGGGAGGGAGAGATGGCGGGAGGAAGGGAAGGGAAGGGGGAAAAGAAAAAAAGAAAAAAAGAAACAGAGCAATCGCGCGGGTGGGGGAGGCACGGGAACTGCTGGGGGCCAGGCAGGGGAGGCAAGGGGCTTGGTGGCGTTAGAGTCGGGGGAGGGGATTGGAGGGGGTTTGGTGGTGCCGAAGCTAAGGGAGTGAAAGGGGAGGGGGTTTGGTGGTCGCACGATGTCGGATGCGATGCAGATAGCAGGTGTAGTGCAAATGGCGATGGGGTGGCATCGTAGTGGGGGCAGCACGGACGACCGCGACCTGGGCCTCACGCGGTGGAGGTGAGGGATGGGGGGGAGTGAGAGGAAGGGAAGAAAAGGGATGGAAAAAAAAGAAAAAAAGAAAAAAATATTTAGGAAGGGAGAGAAAATATATATATTATTATTTAATTATTAATAATAATTTAAAATATTATTTTTAAATAATAATAAAATAGTATTTTAAAAAATTATAAAAAATAATATTTTAAAAATAAAAGTAGGGGAGAGATAAGAGACAAAAATAATATTTTTAAAAAAATATTATTTTTTAAAATAAAAATAAAATAATAATATTTTAAATATATTAATTTATTATTATTTTAAAAAGAGTATATCATTTTTTTATTTTAAAAATAATAATATAATAATTTATTTTTTAAAAAATAATATTTTTATTATTTTTTTAAAATAATATATTTTGATATTTGAATTGATCCATCGGATCAGATCAGATCAAACTTAATAAATTATCCGCAAATAAAGCATGGTACTCATCGATTTAAAAGTTAAATCTCTACATTTAATAGTCTCCAAAATGTTACAAGATACTAATAATGAAGTATATCACTTTTCATTCCTTCTATCCCTTCCTTCGAATTTCTATCTCCTCGGTTGGGGGGATGGTGGTGGGGGCACCATGGGCGAGCAAGAGGGTGGGCAGCAGCACTACACCCTTCCATCCTCCAAAAGAAAGGTGAGTTTGATAATATTTTTTCTAAATATTTTTTTAACTTTTTTGATTGTTGATTTTTTCATGTTCAGTATGTTTTTTGGATGATACAAAGAATTGAAAATGGTAGTATTCTGAGTAATTGGTAAACAAGAAACCAAGAAAAAGTGAGTGCTGAATTTTTTTTGATCCGAAATCCATCAAAATGGTGAACTAATTTTAAATGATTAGATAAGGCTATAAACTCTTTCTTAAATAATAGTTTTCTCTGAAATTAGAAGGCTGTGATCTTGCAAACAACAACCTTCGATGAACCTGATGACAAAAAAATTAGTAGCAAAATTTTTTAAATACTTTTTAGCAAAATTCTCCTAACACACTTAAGCTTTCATATCCATTAAACAATACATCAATGAAAGTAGGGGACCACTGCAAACGCAATAGCAATCCTTTCAAAATCCTCTCAGATGATGCTTTTAGACTATAAAACTAATGAGAAACTCTCCTAAATATATTCTCATATGCTTTTCTCACCACTACCTCCCATGAGTCTTCATCGTTGAAAAAAAAAATTGAACAATCTATACAAAAAAAAGATTTGATCTTTCAAATTTTTCACCTTTTTTTTTTATTTTTATTATTATTTTTTATTTTTTTTAATTTTTATTATACTTTTTCTATTCATGGGAGTGTCAATCGGGTGGGAGGCTCGAAGCGGCCAAATAAAAAAATTTAGAATCATCTCAATCTGATGGAAGGCTTGGAGCAGGCGAGGTAACTTTTTTCCTCTCTCCAAAATTTATTAAAATCTATTATTTTTTATAAATTATTTTTTATTATTATTTGATAGGTAAAAAAAATTATTATTATCTTGATATTGATTTGATTTAATGATTAGACAGCTTCAAGGTAATTAAATGATGAAAAAATTATTAGTATAGATTTTATTTAATAATTATAGATCCTCCTATTATCTCAGAGTCCAATAATAAAAATAACATTTATGGTATTGATATATTTTTTAATTAGAAAAAATAAGTTATAGCTTTCTATTTTTTATGGATAATTTTTGTAGTTTTGGATCTATCTATTAAGTAAATATCTTCAAGAATATATTCATTACATTTTGCTCCATATTAGTTTATTAATAAACTAAAAAATTACGAGATTATAATTTTTATTTTATTAAAATTTATATGTAGATCATTAGTACCAACCTAGTAACAAAAAGAAGAAAAACAAGAGAGAAAATAAGGTGATGTGGAAGATTTTAAAAAATTAAATTATTATGTATAGTTTTTATAAATATATATTATTAAATTATAGTATTTATTCATATACTTTTATGTTGATTACTCGAGATTAAATATTTTGGATAATCTTACTATATAGTTTCTCTTAATTTATTTTTTTCATTAATTTGCAGGAGTTTTTAATTGGATGGGAGACTTGGAGCAGTCGAATATAGAATTTTAGATCCATCTCAATTAGCTAAGAGCCTTAGAGCAGATGAGGTAATGCTTTTTTCTCTCAATTATCACCAGCATCGGCACTCGCTTCCGATCTCCCTCAGGTGCTTTCCTTCCCATAGATCTCCAAAAAAGAGAGAAATGAAAGGAAAAAGAGGGAAAAATAAAAAAAAAATCAGTCGATGGGAAATATCTTCAAGAACATATTCATTACATTCTGCTCCATATTAGTTTATTGATAAACAAAAAAATTATGAAATTATCATTTTTATTTTATTAAAATTTATGTGTCGATCATCAGAACCAACCCAGTAACAAAAAAAAGAAAAAAAAGAGAGAAAATAAGGTGACATGAAAGATTTTAAAAAATTAAATTATTATATATAATTTTTATAAATATATATTATCAAATTGTAGTGTTTATTCATATACTTTTATGTTGATTACTTAAGATTAAATATTTTGGATAATCTTATTACATAAATTTTTTAATTTATATATTTTATTTGCAAGAGTTTCAATCGGATGGGAGACTTGGAGCAGTCGAATAGAGAATTTTAGATCCATCTCGATCGACTGAGAGGCTTGAAGAAGATGAGGTAATACTTTATTTTCTCTCAATAAAATTTATTAAAATTTATAATTTTTATAATTTTTTCTATTATTTTATTATTTAAAAATTTATTATTATCTTAATGTTTATTTGACTTTAAGAATAAATAGCTTGAAGTTAATTAAATAATAAAAAATTATTAGTATAAATTTAATTTAAAAATTATGAATTTTCCTACTATCTTCATGGACTTTTCAATAATAAAAAATAATATTTATGATATAGATATATTTTTTAAAAAAGAAATTAATTACAACTATCTATTTTTTAGGATGATTTTATAGTTTCAGATCTATCTATTAAGTAGATATCTTTAAGAAGTATTTATTACATCTTGCTCTATATTAGTTTATTAATATAATAAAAATTATAAAATTTTATATTTTATTTTATTAAAATTTATATTATTATATTATTTATTATTAGAGTAAGTTAATTGAGTATTTTTTTTATATTTTTATATAATTTTATTGATTTAGTTATGTTTGCTCATATCACTTAACTATGGAGTATTTGATCATCTAAATGATTCTTTTTCTATTATTATATTTAACTTTTTAAGCTAATCTAAATAAATTTCTAGGCTAAGATAAAAATATTATTCTAAAGAGGCATGATGTGTATAATGTTAGGCAAGTTTAAAAAAATATATATCAAATTTTAATTTTTTTTTAAAAATATTTTTAATAATTCTAGCTTCATAGTCCTAACTACAACCATCGATCCTATAAATATTTAAAATATATTTAAATTTATTTTTAATTATTTAAATTTTTTTATAAATATTTAATCTTTCTTTTAATTATAATTTTAGAAGAAGCCTGAAAAAAATTATCAACAAATTAGGATTGTTTAAATCAGTATACGAATTTAAAGTTCAATACAACATAATGAAGTTATTGACCGCACTCAATAGAAAAGGTTATGAATCTTATTATTATTTTTTATTAATTTTTTAACATATTTCAAGAATATATTATTATTTTTATAGCTTTTGATTTGTAGAAAAAATAAATGTCAAATCTATACGAGAAAAGGTCTTGCCTTTTAATTTTTTTTTTTATCTTCATTGATTTTCCTATATCTTTTTTGATTTTTCTTTTACTTTTTTGATTCGCATGAGTCTCAATTAGGTGATAGATTTGGAGTGGTCGAATATGAAAGTTTAGATCCATCTCAGTCGAGTGGAAGGCTTGAAGAATATGAGGTAACTCTTTCCCTCTCAATAAAATTTGTTAATTTTTTTATAGATTATTTTGTTATTATTATTTGATAATTTTAAAAATTATTATTATCTTGATGTTAATTTGATTTTAAGATTGGACAGCTTAAGGTAATTAAATGATGATTAAAAAATTATTAGTATAAATTTAATTTAAAATTATAGATTTTTCTACTATCTTAATTGATTTTTTAATAATAAAAAGTAATATTTACGATATTTGTATATTTATTTCATCAGAAAAAATAGTGGATAATATCTATCTTTTTTTGTAGATGATTTTGAAGTTTCGAATCCATCTATTGAGTAGATAATTTTAAAAAGATATTCATATATTCTACCCTATATTAGTTTATTGATAAACAAAAATATAAAGTTTTTATACTTTATTTTATTAAAATTTATTATATTATATTATTTATTATTGGAGTAAATTAATTGAGTGATTTTTTTTTTATGTGATTTTGTTGAATTAGTAATGTTTGCTCATATCACTTAACAGTGGAGTATTTGATTATTTAGATGGTTCTTTTGCTCCTATTATATTTAATTTTTAAATTTTATTTAAATATTTTTTTAGATTAAAATAAAATATTATTCTAAAGAGACATGATGTGTATGATGTTAGGCAGGTTTAAGAAAAAATATATCAAATTTTAGAAATTTTAAGATATTTTTAATGATTTTAGTTCATAGTCTTATAAATATTTTAAAATATATTTGGGATTTATTTTTGATTAGTTGTCTCTTAATTATAATTTCATAAATGGATAATGTTGAAATTTTATTAAGAAAAAATTTGAAAGAAATTATGAAGAAATTAGAATTGCTTAAATTGATATACGAAATTGAGGTTCAATACAACATAATGAAGTTATCGATCGCATTCACCAAGTAAGAATGTGAATCTCATTATCTTTTTTTTTGTTATTAATTTTTTATTATATTTCAAGAATATGTTACTATTTTTATAGTATTTGATTTATACTAAAATAAATTTTAAATCAATGCAGGAAAATATTTTGCCTTTTCATTTTTTACCATTTTTTCTTTATTTTTATTGATATTTCATATATTTTTTTCTATTTTTTCTTTAATTTTACTGTTTTCTTTTTCCATTCACACAGGAGTCTCAATTTGGTAACAGGTTTAGAGTAACTGAATAGAAAAGTTTAGATTTATCTCAATCAGATAGAAAGTTTTGAGCAATCAAGGTAGTTCTCTTTCTCCCTCTTAATAAAATTTATTGAAATATATTATTTTTATAAATTATTTTTTACTATCATTTAGTTATTTTAAAAAATTATTACTATCTTGATGATAATTTTAAATAAAATTTTAAAATAAAAAATAAAATTCTAGATAAGAATGATACTTGATGTCTTATATATGATGTATGTAAATATTTGTTATACCACTATTAAGTAACAATTATTTTATATTGAATGATTGTATGTTTCTAGAGAGTGCAAATAGAATTAATATAATTTTTTAAAAAATAAATTATATATTTTAAAAAATATTAATTATTTATTATTTTTATATTTAAAAATATTATTTTTAAAATATTTTTAAATAATATTTTTAACAAATAATATTTCTAGAAAGAGCAAATAGGATCAATATAAAAAAAGATATTAATTAAAAAGATATTTTTTAAATTTTTTGGTGAATATTTATAATTTATGAATATTTTTATAATTCAAGCATATAATTGCTATTTTATATAATATTTTTTAATAAATATTTTGAAAGTATCAAAAATTTAAAAAAAAAATTATTTAATCTTCTATTTATTAAGCTCTGCAGCGTAGGATGGGTTTCATTCTGGTTTTCATGCTGGTTAATTATTAATTCAGGCGAGACGGGAGGCTACACGCACCCAGCCTCCTCTCGACTACCTAGTCATCCTCTCAGACTCCAAAGCGCCAAGGCCCAAGGCCCATTTGTCCCAGGTCACGTCGGGTTGCACGAGCCGCACGGGACAAAATGCGGCGGACCCGTGGCATCATTCGCGACGTCCGCGTGCAAAACCAAGCAAAAAGGGTAGAAGGGGATCATGATTTTTAAGAGAGGGGGCGAGCTCTGTTTGGGAAAAACAGGGCACCACCTGTTCCTCCCGCACCGGTGATCTAATCAAACCCCTATCATCCTTCCCTTGTTTTCTTCTATTTCTCTCGCTCTCAATCCCTCTCCTCTCTCTCTTGCTCGTTCCTCTCCTCTCTATCATCCTCTCACATCCCTCTTTTCTCGCTATCGTGTCCAAATCTCTCCTCTTTCTCCCATGAGTGGTCGAGGTTGCCCGTGCTCCTCCTCCCTTTGTCCTCTCAGCCTCTGGTGAGTCTTTCCTTTTCCACTTTTTATGGTTATTTCTTATATTACCTTGGTGAATGGGGGATTAGGGCTTCATTCCACTAGTTAAGAATCTTACTGGACTCTTCTCCCTCTTTCCCTCGGCAGCCGGTGGCCATACCATGAGTGGTGGCGACCCGGGACCGTGCCGCAGGTAGCGGCGAGGGGGACAGCTGGCCATTGTTTGTTTCCTAAGGTTCGGATGGAAGAGTACGAAAAAAAAGAAGGGCCGTGACGGTGATGCCTCCTGTCATCATTAGCATGAGTTGTGCTATTGTTATCGGAATAATAGCCAATTCTCATTATAGTATTTATAAAAAAAATTAAAATTTTAAAACTTTTTTAAAAAATTATAAAATTATTTTGAAATTATGAGTAAAGCCTAATTTGATGCGCTTGTGATTTTAGAATAATTAGGTCCTGAAGAATCTTTATGAACCAAGAAAGCTATCTGGGTATCAATTATTGCAAGATAAATAATATTTATATTTTATATTAATTAATTATAATCTCATCTTTTTGAAATGATATAAATTATTATGATTAATTTAAATTTAATCATGCATGAAATTTCTATAACTATAAATAATTGATTGATGAATTAAATTCTATGAATCAAATTGGATAATGATAATTGTTATGATTAGATTAGACATGTAAGATCTTGAATAATGCCTATTTGATTATATATTTTAAAATAGTATCAAAAAAAAAATAAAGAAATGCACAATACATAGATACATATATGTATACATATATGTATACATACATACATATATGTATACATATATGTATATATATATGTATTAATACGCCCCTCCTGCAAGATAGGGTTGCCATCCAGCACTCCTAGCTTAAATCTATTCTACTAAAAGGATTGTCTTGATAGAGACTTGGTTAGCATATCTGCAAGTTGATCTTCAGAAGAAATATGAGAGACATGTAGAACACCCTTTTGGACCAAATTACGTACAAAATGAATGTCAATGGGAGATATGCTTCGTTTTAGAATGATAGATAGGATTGTGATATGTATAAGTGGTTGCAATATTATCACAAAATATTGTAGGAGTAGAAGGCTTGTGCCCCAACTCAGTTGGAAGTGGCTGAACCCATAGAATTTTAGAGGCAGTAGAAGCAACTGCCTTATATTCTGCTTCAGTAGACGACCTGGCCATGGTTTTTTGTTTTTTGGAGCTCCAAGATATAGGAGTGGATCCCAAAAAGAGAACATATACCGATGTAGAGGTACGATCATCTGGGTCTCCTGCCCAGTCTGCATCAGAGAACACGTAGGGATAAGGAAGAGTGTGGTTTAATAAACAAGCCATAATGCAGTGTACCTTTGAGATACCGAACAAGTGCTTGAGGGCATTCCAATGATCTATCGGCGGTGAATGCATAAACTAAGCAAGTTTATTAACCAAGAATGAGATATCTGGATGAGTTAGTGACAGATTCTGAAAAGCACCAATGTACTTTCTATAGGAAGAAACATCTTTAGCAGGTTCAGTAGATGAATTCTTGGTTAAAGAAGAATTGGCAGCAAGAGAAGTAGAGACTTCTTTAGCACCCTCCATGTGAGCCTGAGAGAGAAGATTACGAATATAATGATGCTGAGATAAGAAGAGACCACCATTGCTGGAAATAACATATACTTCCAAGAAAAAATTGAGTGGAGTAGGATCCTTCAAAGAAAATTACTTGCCAAGTTTGAAAACAAATTCTCTGATGAAGTTGGTATCGTTCCCTGTAAGCAAAAGATCATCCACGTAGACTAGAAAATAGCAGCAGATAAAACTATGGTTGTAGATAAATAGAGAATTGTCAGATTGAGATTGCATAAAGCCACAAGCTAAAGTAAAGTATTTCAATGCTATGTACCATGCTTGGGGGCCTTATTTGAGACCGTATATGGCTTTGACAAGTTCATAGACATAAGTTGGCTTAGATGAATCTACAAAACCAACAGGCTGTAAACATTTTTTTTTTTGTGAGAGGACCATGCAGAAAAGCATTATTAACATCAAGTTGGGTGATAGACCACCATGAGATACTACTAACTTGAGAACAATGTGAATAGTCATTGGCTTGATTACCGGACTGAATATGTCAGTAAAATTAATACCAGTGCGTTGATTGTATCCTTTAGCAATCAATCTTGCTTTGTGACGAGACACTGATCCATCAAGATTTTGTTTGATTCTGAATATCCATTTAGACCCAATTAATGACATTCTGAGAAGGTTGAGGTGGAACTAGCTTCCAAGTTCCATTATTAAATAGTGCATTGAATTCCATAGAAATTGCCTTACGCCATTGAGGATGTTTCAAAGCTTGGAAAACACAAGTAGGTTCTGCAGACTTTGGAAGGGGATGCTTGGTGGCAAGATTCAAAATTTTAGGCTTGAAGATATTATTTTGAGAGTGAGTGGTCATGGAGTGAGTGCACTGAGAAGGTAAGGATGAAGGAGCAAAGGGTGAGACATTGGAGGTGTCATGCCCCAAATCCAGGACATCACAGGTCATGCTACCGAGGGATACGCTCCTCGATAATACGAAGCCTATCAATCAAAATCAATTAAAAATTTATTATAATTAAAATATAAATAAAAATTTAATTTCATTATTTATCAAAAAATCAAACTAAAATTGGTTTAGAGCATCTAAATTCATAATCAAAATCAAATCCATATCTCAAAATCATAAATAAATAACTATAAGTTCATGATTAGACTAAGTTCAACTATTAAAATTTTCAAACTTGTTATGCAGATCGTCGAGACTGGATCCTTCACTGGTCCTATCCTTAATTCTCTATAAAAAAAAATAAAAAGATGTGAGCTACGCTAGCTCAGTAAGTAAAATCTATGCTTCCTTACCAAATCAGGCATAAGTTTTTTCATGACAATGCAATATTTAGAAAATAGCAGATATTGCAAATAAAATATTTCATAGAGCATAATATGAACAAGTTATAAATCAATTATGCATGCATAAATCATGAATTTCATAAATATGATTCATAAATCATTCTTGATCATAGGTTCATATCATGTTTCAAAATCTTCCTCATAGATATTTGTGCTAAGATCACTATTGTACTCATGATAGGGCCATAATAATATCATATCAACTATTATAATCCACTGGTGAGGGCCGTATGCCAAACTACTATAATCCACTGGAAAGGACCGTATGCCAAGCTACTATAACCCACTGGCGAGGATCATGTGCCGAGCTACTATAACCTACTGGCAAGGGCCGTGTTTGAGAGCCTTTGAAGTCTTTATATATTTTTCTTAAAATAAATATATATAAATGAGAAAATATTTAAATTCATGGTTTATAAACATGATATTTTCATAAAACATAATTTTTACATCTCATATGCTAATCCATATTTTACGAAAAACATGAATTTATAACAATAATTCATTTGCATAAAAAGATATGGTAATTTAAAATAAGGAATGTAAGATTTCACTTACCTTGATCATCCTTAATCTTCAAGCTTCGTTAAAAGAATTAGATAATCCTATTTTTAAATATTAATTCATAATCAATTTTTATTCATTAAATTTAATAAAATTAAATAACAATAAAAGAGATGATTGATCGGATGATCAATCTGATAGGCCATCCGGGCACCAAATCGATTCAAGATCATCTTGCCGGAGTTCAATATGGATTCCTAAAAGGAAAAGTATGACTTGGTACTGAAGTCCCTAGATAGAGAAAGTAGAGAGGAGAGAGAAAGTAAAGAGAATATAATCATGATTAGAATCATCAGGAATCATGTTAGGATGATTTAATGAGGGTTAACTATGATCAGATACCATGAATTTCTAGTAAAAATTGGACTGAACTCAGTTCTACTGCGTGGATTTCAAAGCAATTTTCGGTCATCTTGATTCATCTTAGGTTCGACCTAGGATCCGTGGTGGAGCTAAAGAGGGAGAGAGTAAAGCCCTAAAGAGAGGAGAGAGAGAAGAGAGAACATCATTTTTCTCTTTTTTTTTCTTTTTCTTTTCTTTTATTTCTTTTCTTTTCTTCTTCTTTCTTTTTTTTTTCTTTTCTTCTTTTCTATCTTGGTTGAACAGGGAGGGTTGGGGCTTGGTGGTTCATGCTTCGATTGGGGGCCAGAAGGTCGGTGGCGGTGGCGATCAATAGGGGCGACGGCGATGAAGAAAAGGGATGGCCGACGATAATGTCTGATCGGTGGGAAATCAAGAAAAAGAAAGAAAAATAGGGGTTTTCCTTTAAGCTATTTTTTGATTGAATCGATGGCAGGCGGCATTGCCCAAGGCCAAAGAAAGAAGGGGAAGGAGAGGAAGAAGAATCGGGGCCTTACCTTGGCTCCGGTGGCTTTTCTTTTTCGATTTTCAACAAGCATGAATGAGAGGGCCGCGGCTTCAATCGAAAGAAAGGGAGAGGAAGAAGAGAGAGAAGAGGAGAGAGAGGTCATCGGCATAGGAGGGGGCTCATGCCTTTGAGTAGGGCGGAGGAGAGGTCGAATCCCCCTTGAATTTGACTCTCCTGTGATGCTTTCATAAGGAAGAAGACTCCTCATGGGAGTCTTCTCCATTGAGTTTTTATTTTTATTTTTTTCAAATCAGGTATTACATTTTACCCTCCTTATAAAAAATTTCATCCTCGAAACTTAGCATATCTTCATTTTCAAATAAATAAGAATATTTAGTCTTCAAAATTATCTTTCACCATACTTTTGATATGCAACTTTAATCCAAGTCATGTTTTTAGATCCCATACTCTGAACTATTTTCTATTAATTAGCTTCATTCCTTGAGTCATATTTTTATTTTATTTGTATATATATATTTTTATAAGTTCGCCATGAATAATTTTATGATAGAAGTGACTCATTTAGTTTATAAATTATACAATTCAAAGATATAGTAAACTAGAAAAGAATGAGAAGAGCCATGATCAATAATCATGCAGGCATCTACTTAAGTTTGATTAGATTCGTACCTATCGCTACGTCATTGCTTGTCGTAATACTATGCAGAGTCAAGGTAGATATTCGTGCATTTTCTTTTTGTCCTTGTTCACTTAAGCCAAAGGTTTTAGAGTCATTTATTTTCTTATTAGGACATTCTCGTGCCAAATGTCCCCACCTACCATATTGATAACATGCTCCAAGCTTCTTAAAACAAGGTCCCCCATGATTTTTACCACCATGCTCATAGGTCTCTGCTCCCTTCTTCTTCTTAGAGTTGTTCTCTAGGTTTTATGTTGGTTGCCATGAATTTCTATTTGTCTAGATCTCTTTCTATCCTTCTTTTCCTAATTCAATCTTTTCATATATGATTCGACTTTCAAAGCTCGTTCCAGCACATCCTTGTAATTGTTAAAAAGATGAGAGGATAAACGAGACCGAATTCTATATCCTAGACCATGCTCAAATTTATTTGCTTTGCTTCTTTCAAACTTCATAAGTTGGGGGCAAAATCGACCTAACTCATTAAATTTGTTTGCATATTCTAGTATTGTCATATCATCTTTTTGTCTCAAAGCCAAGAACTCATTCTCTTTTACTAATCTCATTGACTCAAAAAAATATTAATCATAAAATATTTTCTTAATTTTTTTTCATGTCGGCTGATTATTAGTATTTTCATATGCAATTTTTATTGCAGTCCACCAAAACTCAGCACGGGAATGGCTAGCCTAACCTTCACATCCTCAAGATACTGTAATGCATCAAACATCACTTCTATTTTTGGAATCCAGGTCTCTCAACTAGAGGATTAGGCCCACTCTCAAATAGTGGTGGGTTGAATCTTCTAAACTTCTCATAATATGACTCTAAAGATGGCGTAGGTTAAGGAGCAGATTGTGTCTGTTGTTATTGTTGAATAAGCTGAGCCACTATTTCACAAACTCTAGCAATATCTACTTGAGTGGCTGGTACATTAAGAGCCTACTCGATCATCTAATTGGCATCACTTGATGTAGTCCTTCTTGCTCCTTTCCTCTTAGTGGCAATGTTTGCCAAGACTTCATTCTCACCGTCGCTCATCATCACCTATCACAAATACTAGCATAAATCAATTTTCTTAAATGAGAAATAGAAACTCTAAGAAAACTCATTTATTCTCATTCAATCAAATATGATCTAACTAAACAAGATCTATTTTCTATTACTAGATTTTTAAGGTCTACCCATGATCAAACATATTGCTCTGATACCATAAAATGTCATGCCCCAAATTCAGGACATAACAAGGCCATGTTATCAAGGGATACGGTCCTCGATAACACGAAGCCTATCAATCATAATCAGTTAAAAATTCATCATAATTAAAATATAAATAAAGATTTAATTTCATTATTCATCAAATAATCAAATCAAAATTTGTTCAAAGCATCTAAATCCATAATCAAAATCAAATCCATGTCTCAAAATTATAAATAAACAACTATAAGTTCATGATTAAACTAAGTTCAGCTATTAAAATTTACAAATTTGCTATGCAGATCGCTGAGACTGGATCCTTCACTGGTCATATCCTTAATTCTCTATAAAAAAAATAAAAAGATGTGAGCTACACTAGCTCAGTAAGTAAAACCTATGCTTCCTTACTAGATCAGGCATAAATTTTTCTACGATAATATAATATTTAGAAAATAGCAGATATTATAAATAAAATATTTCATGGAGCATAATATGAACAAATTATAAATCAATCATGCATGCATAAATCATGAATTTTATAAATATGATTTGTAAATCATTCTTGATCATAGGTTCATATCATGTTTCAAAATCTTGCCCACATATATTCATGCTAAGATCACTATTATACCCGTGACAGGGCCATATGCCAAGCTACTATAATCCGCTGGTGAGGGCCATATGCCAAGCTACTATAACCCGCTGGCGAAGGTCGTGTATCGAGCTACTATAATCCACTAGCGAGGACCATGTGCCAAGCTACTATAACCTGCTGGCAAGGACCATACATAGTTATCTGAGAGCCTTTGAAATCTTTATATATTTTTCTTAAAATATATATATATATACATAAATGAGAAAATATTTAAATTCATGGTTCATAAATATGATATTTTCATAAAATATAACTTTTATATCTCATATGTTGATCCATATTTTATGAAAAATATGAATTTATAACAACAGTTCATTTGCATAAAAAGATATGATAATTTGAAATAAGTAAAAAACATAAGATTCCACTTACCTTGATCATCCTTAATCTTCAAGCTTCGTTAGAAGAATTAGATAATTCTATTTTCAAATATTAATTTATAATTAATTTTTATTCATTAAATTTATTAAAATTAAATAATAATAAAAAAGATGATTGATCGAGTGATCAATCTGACAGGCCATCCGGGTATCAAATCGATTCAAGATCATCTTGTCGGAGTTCAATATAGATTTCTAAAAGAGAAAAGCATGACTTGATACCAAAGTTTCTAGAGAGAGAAAGTAGAGAGGAAAGAGAAAATGGAGAGAGAATATAATTATGATTAGAATAATCAGGGATCATATCAGGATAATTTAATGAGGATTAACTATGATCAAATACTATGAATTTCTAACAAAAATTGGACTGAATTTTGTTCAACTGCGTGGATTTCAGAATGATTTTCGGTCATCTTGATTTCATCTTAGGTTCAATCTAGGATTCATGGTGGAGCAAAAGAGGAAGAGAGTAAAGCCCTAAAGAGAGGAGAGAGAGAAGAGAGAAAATCATTTTTCTCTCTCTCTTTCTTTTTCTTTTCTTTTCTTCTTCTTCTTTCTTTTTTTTTTCTTTTCTTCTTTTCTATCTTGGTTGAACAAGGAGGATTGGGGCTTGGTGGTTCGCGCTCCGATTGGGGGCCGAAAGGCCGACGGCGGTGGCGACCGATAGAGGCGATGGCAATGAAAAAAAAGGGACAGCTGACGACAATATCCAGCAAGTAGAAAATCAAGAAAAAGAAAGAAAAACAAGAGTTTTCCTTTAAGCTATTTTTTGAACGAATCGACGGTTGGCGGCGGTGCCCAAGGCCAAGAAAAGTAGGAAAAGAAGGAGAGGAAGAAGAATCGGGGCCTTACCTTGGCTCTAATGGCTTCTCTTTTTTGATTTCCAACGAGCACGAATAAGGGGGCTGTGGCTTCAATCGGAAGAAAGGGAGAGGAAGAAGAGAGAGAAGAGGGGAGAGAGGTCGTCGGCATAGGAGGGGCACGTGCCTTTAAGTAGGGTGGAGGGGAGGTCGAATCTCCCTCGGATTCGACTCTCCTCCGATGCTTTCGCGAGGAAGAAGACTCCCCACATGAGTCTTCTCCGTTAAGTTTTTATTCTTATTTTTATTTAATTTTTTTTCAAATCAAGTATTATAGGGGGGAATTGGATCTCATGAAGAACCTGCCGTTTTAGGTTGAGAGGTAGGATCTTGAGTAGCTAGAGGAGATCGAGGGCAATTTTACCAAAATAACATCTATTTAAAAAAAATATGAAAATAATGCCCTTCTCAAATTATTTATCAAAATACTATCCAACTTAAAATCATCCTTTGAAATAGCGATTTTATGTGTGGAGTCAGCCAAAAATATACTGCCCAAGTTTCGCAGTATGCCCCATAAAAAATCGCTCTTTCAAAGAGCAACTTTATAAGTCGCCCTATCAAAAGACGACTTAGAAAATCATTAAAAAAAATCAAATTCTTCCTTTCTTGTCTCCCTCTCTCTTTCTCTCTCTCCATCATTTAAAAAAAAAATCATTGCCCCCATGCCCCTCCTCCCCTGTGCTCTTCTCCCTCTCAGCGTCCCCCCCCCCCACTCCGGCATCCCCATCCCATCGCTCCAGCCTCCCCCCACCACGTCGCTCCCCGCCTCCTCCCCACCGTCGCTCCCACCGCTCCCTCCATCTCACTATCGTCGCTCCCAGCCTCCCCCCACCGGCTGTCATCCCGCCTCCTGCATCCCTACCACCGCCGCTCCCTGCCTCCCCCATCGCTGTTGGAAAATATATCCTAAAGCCAATCATCTAAGTAGTAGATGATTAAAATTAGTATATAAATTATCTAATAATAATAGTAATTTAGCTGTTTCATCATAAAAGTTCTATCTTCCTTAAATAAACTCCTAAATTATGAAGTTCTTAGAACCATAATCAATCGATAAAGGAGGATTTATCGAATGGTTCTTAAATTATTCATGATCAAATGATAAGTTATTAACAAAGATGATAACTTATCGAGTGTAGGTCGCTGTATGCCATATGCGTTAGTTGTCCTCGTAACCAAATGGTGTGGAGATACTGGTATGACATCCAGGTGAGATGCAAGAGTATATCTGCACTGAACGTGATCAATGTAGCAATCTACTATCAAGAATAACTAGCTAAGGCCAACGGATATAAGTATCCCCAACCTGAGATCGCCATGGTGACTTGCGAGCAACTCACTATACTTTGGTGCTGGACTATATTGTATTTCTAATATAGGTGATAAAGATTTTGGATACAGTCAAGTACTTATAGAGTCGGTGTGTGAGTCAAGATAGGATTGATGACTCCTGATTAATTCAGAAGAATATCTCATCGTGTTTTAATTTAGCAAAATCTAGGCCTGGATATCCTCGTGAGGTGTCATGAAATTTGCAAAATTTTGAAACGCATAGAGATAACTTGTATGAGTTTGACAAATACTCGAAGTTGTCTTAAGTATTATTGGTCATAGGAGAATTATACGGTAACCATGCCAGGGTTATAAAGAATGTTGCTTTGCATACATTCGATCTATCCGGACGTCGGAATCATTGCTAGATGGTAACTTTGATTGGTACAGAATTGATTCCTGTACTATCGACTTAGATTTGAACCTATGAGGTCACTCATATTAAGCTTGTATCTGATCGGTGATTAATCAATGATTAGAATCACTTTGAGATCAAATACAATCTGATTGATTTTTGACCTAATGCAAGTATTATAGGAGGATTCGATTAGCAATTGGATTGCTAATTGGCTTAATTTGATTGAGCAATCGGACTGAGATTGATTTAATTGAATTAGATTCAATTAGAAATTGATTTAGATTTAATTAGATTAAGTTTAATTGATTTATTGGATAAGTCAATTGCAAGGAAAGAATAATTTTTTGTTTGACTAGGACTTGGGTGCACCTGATTGACTTAGGATTTAAATCAGATTTAAATCTTAACTTAATCTAATTTAATTAAACTCCTAGTTAGACTATGATCATCCTTAATTAGGTTATATTTAATCTAGTTTAAAATAAAATTTAAATTAAATTAAAATATTTTGATCTAGTCAAACAAGAAGAGTTTCAGTTGAACTAAGACTCTCTCTCTTTCACTTGTGCCTAAGAAATCCCACACCATATTTTAATTATAAATTTTTTCTATGATTTTCATGCCTAAGAAATGATTTTTCACACCCTATTATCTTAGAAATTTGATTTAAATTTGATTTTGATCAAAATTAGAAGGAAGTTGGAAATTGTTTCCTTACTTGAAGAGTCTCTTTGATCCAAACTCCTCCCTCCCTTGTGCGCCAACTCCATGCCCCTCTATCTCATTCGACCCTTTTTTCCTTGATTTTGTGCACGAGAATCAATAGTTACATGAAAAAAATAAGTGGGAGGGGCGTCCTCTTAGATGCCCACGCCCCATAGAAGTCCTCCTTTGACTAGGTTTTGACCTAGTCTTGCAATAAAAGGTAGACGCCTCTTATGAGATGATTTAAGGATGTAAAAAATCTTTAAAAAATTATGAAAAATTATAGGAGGAGGTGTGAAAAATTTATGGTGCCAAGATTCTTGGAGAAGAGCCCTCAATTAAGACATGAAAGGTTGATGTTTTGAAGAGACAAGGTAAGAGAAGATTATCTTCTCTTATATTTTTCTTTTATATTTCTCTCTTTCTATTTTATTTATAATTTTTATATGATAAAAATTTGAGAGAGAGAGAGAGAAAGGGCTTGAGGAAAGATGGCACCAAGATTCTTAGAGAAAAGATCTTCATCTAGACATCAATCGTTGATGTCATGAAGGCACAAAGGTAAGAGAAGATTATCTTCTCTTTATTTTCTTTTGATTATCTTCTTCTTCATTATTTTATATAATTTTTATATAATAAAGATCTAAGAGAGAGAGAGGAAGAGGGCATGAAATCTATGCTCCAAGGTGTTGGGGCATGGTGATTATTTTTGGACATAATCTGATCATGTCCTGATGTGAGAAGAAGAAGAGAAGGTCTTCTCTTAGGATTTTTTTGAGAGCCCTTCTTCTCAATTTTATTTATGAGATTTTTTTATGAGAAAAATTTAAGAGTGTAATATCAAAAAATTAGAAAAAAATTAAAGGAAGGTCTCCTCTAATCCAAGCATAGAGGTGTTTTCAGGACATCAATTGTTGATGTCCTGAATCTTCTCCTAAGATTTTTTCATATATCTTTTTACTTTTTGATTTATAGGAGATCCAAGAGTTAGATTCCTCCCTCATTCCTTCTCATGTTCTTCATCTCTTCGATTATCCAAGAGATCTGAAGAACATATATTTGATTAACCATCAGGAGGGATCCGTGAGAAGCTAGCACTTCGAGCGGATCTTCGTTCGACGAACCTCTGATCTATGTTGCAGATTCGTGTGGATCATCTGTAGAGGTCGGATGCTTGTACGGCTCTAAAGACAACAACGAATTCAACCATGGAGTTCTCGACCCATGAAAAAATAAGAGATCTGATCTCTTGGTGACCTAGATGTGATCTAGGATTAGATCTAGAATTATTCTAGATCTAGGTATTGATATGATCAATACTACTTATGACTAATTTAATTTTAGATTTATATTTGCATTATAACTTATTATAGATTCTTGATGTAGGGTTTATAATTTGATTACATGCATGTTGTAGATTAAATAATTTAATCTATGTCTTCCGCTGCTCTACATTTTGAAAAAATTTTGAAATCTTTGCATGAAATCCTGCATATTTTCTATCAGTGGTATCAGAGCATCTAGGTTCTATTATAATATATTTATGTATGCTTTAGATTAAATCTAAAAATTAAAGTTAATTAAAGATTATACATATTGCCATAAGATTATCCTATTGTAAGGTCAACCCTTTACAATGAAAAGGTTGTCCTAATATATGCTGATCTAAATCAAAATCATAAATTATTTAGATTAGATCTAAAAAAATTATGATTTAATTTTTTAATTTAAATCTAAGCTTTAATAGATATTAGATCTATTTTAGATTATTTAGATTAGATCTAAATAATATCAGAATTACACATACTGCCATAAGGTTGTCCTACTGTAAGA
>QRFJ01000208.1:1062298-1339378 GCA_006176705.1 Cocos nucifera
TGATAAGTTATTAACAAGGATGATAACTTATCGAGTGTAGGTCGCTGTATGCCATATGCGTTAGTTGTCCTCGTAACCAAATGGTGTGGAGATACTGGTATGACATCCAGGTGAGATGCAAGAGTATATCTGCACTGAACGTGATCAATGTAGCAATCTACTATCAAGAATAACTAGCTAAGGCCAACGGATATAAGTATCCCTCCAACCTGAGATCGCCATGGTGACTTGCGAGCAACTCACTATACTTTGGTGCTGGACTATATGTATTTCTAATATAGGTGATGAAAGATTTTTGGATACAGTCAAGTACTTATAGAGTCGGTGTGTGAGTCAAGATAGGATTGATGACTCCTGATTAACTTCAGGAAGAGAATATCTCATCGTGTTTTAATTTAGCAAAATCTAGGCCTGGATAATCCTCGTGAGGTGTCATGAAATTTGCAAAATTTTGAAACGCAATAGAGATAACTTGTATGAGTGTTTGACAACATACTCGAAGTTGTCTTAAGTATTATTGGTCATAAGGATGAATTATACGGTAACCATGGGCCAGGGTTATAAGAATGTTGCTTTGCATACATTCGATCTATCCGGACGTCGGGATCATTGCTAGATGGTAACTTTGATTGGTACAGAAATTGATTCCTGTACTATCGACTTAGATTTGAACCTATGAGGTCACTCATATTAGAGCTTGTAATCTGATCGGTTGATTAATCAATGATTAAGAATCACTTTGAGATCAAATATTCAATCTGATTGATTTTTGACCTAATGCAAGTATTATAGGAGGATCGATTAGCAATTGGATTGCTAATTGGCTTAATTTGATTGAGCAATCGGACTGAGATTGATTTTAATTGAATTAGATTCAATTAGAATTGATTTAGATTTAATTAGATTAAGTTTAATTGATTTATTGGATAAGTCAATTGCAAGGAAAGAATAATTTTTTGTTTGACTAGGACTTGGGTGCACCTGATTGACTTAGGATTTAAATCAGATTTAAATCTTAACTTAATCTAATTTAATTAAACTCCTAGTTAGACTATGATCATCCTTAATTAGGTTATATTTAATCTAGTTTAAATAAAATTTAAATTAAATTAAAATAATTTTGATCTAGTCAAACAAGAAGAGTTTCAGTTGAACTAAGACTCTCTCTCTTTCACTTGTGCCTAAGAAATCCCACACCATATTTTAATTATAAATTTTTTCTATGATTTTCATGCCTAAGAAATGATTTTTCACACCCTATTATCTTAGAAATTTGATTTAAATTTGATTTGATCAAAATTAGAAGGAAGTTGGAAATTGTTTCCTACTTGGAAGAGTCTTCTTTGATCCAAACTCCTCCCTCCCTTGTGCGCCAACTCTACCCATGCCCCTCTATCTCATTCGACCCTTTTTTCCTTGATTTTGTGCACGAGAATCAATAGTTACATGAAAAAAATAAGTGGGAGGGGCGTCCTCTTAGATGCCCACGCCCCATAGAAGTCCTCCTTTGACTAGGTTTTGACCTAGTCTTGCAATAAAAGGTAGACGCCTCTTATGAGATGATTTAAGGATGTAAAAAATCTTTAAAAAATTATGAAAAATTATAGGAGGAGGTGTGAAAAATTTATGGTGCCAAGATTCTTGGAGAAGAGCCCTCAATTAAGACATGAAAGGTTGATGTTTTGAAGAGACAAGGTAAGAGAAGATTATCTTCTCTTATATTTTTCTTTTATATTTCTCTCTTTCTATTTTATTTATAATTTTTATATGATAAAAATTTGAGAGAGAGAGAGAGAAAGGGCTTGAGGAAAGATGGCACCAAGATTCTTAGAGAAAAGATCTTCATCTAGACATCAATCGTTGATGTCATGAAGGCACAAAGGTAAGAGAAGATTATCTTCTCTTTATTTTCTTTTGATTATCTTCTTCTTCATTATTTTATATAATTTTTATATGATAAAGATCTAAGAGAGAGAGAGGAAGAGGGCATGGAAATCTATGCTCCAAGGTGTTGGGGCATGGTGATTCATTTTTGGACATGATCTGATCATGTCCTGATGTGAGAAGAAGAAGAGAAGGTCTTCTCTTAGGATTTTTTTGAGAGCCCTTCTTCTCAATTTTATTTATGAGATTTTTTTATGAGAAAAATTTAAGAGTGTAATATCAAAAAATTAGAAAAAAATTAAAGGAAGGTCTCCTCTAATCCAAGCATAGAGGTGTTTTCAGGACATCAATTGTTGATGTCCTGAATCTTCTCCTAAGATTTTTTCATATATCTTTTTACTTTTTGATTTATAGGAGATCCAAGAGTTAGATTCCTCCCTCATTCCTTCTCATGTTCTTCATCTCTTCGATTATCCAAGAGATCTGAAGAACATATATTTGATTAACCATCAGGAGGGATCCGTGAGAAGCTAGCACTTCGAGCGGATCTTCGTTCGACGAACCTCTGATCTATGTTGCAGATTCGTGTGGATCATCTGTAGAGGTCGGATGCTTGTACGGCTCTAAAGACAACAACGAATTCAACCATGGAGTTCTCGACCCATGAAAAAATAAGAGATCTGATCTCTTGGTGACCTAGATGTGATCTAGGATTAGATCTAGAATTATTCTAGATCTAGGTATTGATATGATCAATACTACTTATGACTAATTTAATTTTAGATTTATATTTGCATTATAACTTATTATAGATTCCTTGATGTAGGGTTTATAATTTGATTACATGCATGTTGTAGATTAAATAATTTAATCTATGTCTTCCGCTGCTCTACATTTTGAAAAAATTTTGAAATCTTTGCATGAAATCCTGCATATTTTCTATCAGTGGTATCAGAGCATCTAGGTTCTATTATAATATATTTATGTATGCTTTAGATTAAATCTAAAAATTAAAGTTAATTAAAGATTATACATATTGCCATAAGATTATCCTATTGTAAGGTCAACCCTTTACAATGAAAAGGTTGTCCTAATATATGCTGATCTAAATCAAAATCATAAATTATTTAGATTAGATCTAAAAAAATTATGATTTAATTTTTTAATTTAAATCTAAGCTTTAATAGATATTAGATCTATTTTAGATTATTTAGATTAGATCTAAATAATATCAGAATTACACATACTGCCATAAGGTTGTCCTACTGTAAGATTTATCCCTTACAGTGAAAAGATTATCCTAGTATGTGCTGATCCAAGAAATCTAAGTCATAAATATGTTAGATGAGATCTAAAATAATTTATAATTTATTTTTAAATTTTAAATATAATTTTAAATGGTTTATGATCTAATCCACATGATGTATTTTATGTTTAGATCTAATCCTTTTATTGCATATGTTGATATATAATTTTTATTTTAAATCTAGAATATATATGTATGACATATTTATTTTGTAGAAATTAAATCGTGAACTTACTTTCCATAAAACCCTAGATTTGAAATCCTAGGACATGATCTAAACAATGAAACAAATCAAATCTAAAACTATATATTGAATATGATTCAATACAAATTGATAATGTTTCAAACAATAAAATAAAAAAACTAGTTCTGAGATTCCATAAATCTAAACTCATAAGACTTGAACTTAATTAAGAATTAAGTGATTATTTAGGATCTAGGTTTGTGATTTGAAGATCCTAAGATAATTTTATAAAATATGGGTTAAAGAAAAATGGGTTAGCTTTGATCAAGTCCTTAACTGAGTTAGACCTAGGGTTAGATTAAACATGGATATAGTTAAAAAATTGATCAAACCTAATTAATAGTTAATTAGGATTAGGTCATTTCTATAGATCACTTCAATAGTTGTAGTTGATCAAAGTCCATACATCTAACAAATGGATGCTGATGTGGCTCAGTGGTCGAGCTCGAGTCTTTAGATAGATCAAATCAAAATTGACAAATCAATTGGTGTCTAAAGTAAGTCTAACATTCCAGATCGATGATTTTTAATTGGCAGCATGCTTATCTGACCATTTTTGATGGTGTCTAAGGCAAGCCTTGGCAGACCCTTCCACTGATCTCGCTTATCTGGCTAATGTGGTTAATCAAATTTTTGATTAGGTTGCTCATTGATTCGTGCTAACCCATGTTACATAGAAAATCAATGAGACTGATTTAGATGCCCATGGATCGTAATCGATCCTAGTCCTCATCAGTGACTTGCAAAGTCAGTGGGAGGACTTAACTTGGTGAAGTCAGTGAAAGCAAATTGGTCCATATCCTTTCTATCCTTAAATGACTAATAATTTAAATTCTCTAAAATTATTAGATCCTTAAAATGATAAAGTTATGAGGATAATGGAGTCATAGCCTCCCATTAAGGTGTTTGATAATGGGTCCATTAACTCAATAATCATTGGAGGCTCAAAGGCCTGGTTCTTGTTGACTAATGAAATTATCATCCATCATATGACGACTTGGATGTGTCTCTCTAATGATGGTTAGGTTGGCCAACCAAAGTTGGGCCTGATCATTCATTGGTTGGATGCGCCAAGTATGGTCATGTTAACGCTTGGACCTAACTGGACCCCTTTCTGAGAAGGCCAAAGCCAACTGATCAAGGCCTGGGGCAAAATTAAAATTACTAGAAATTATTTAAAAAAATAATTGGTTATGAACCTATTCTTAGATGTATATGGGTGGGCCAACCAAAGTTGGGCTCGTGTGCAGTCTATGTAGATTCTAGTACCTACTAGAGAATTAAAGTAATTTCTCGAATTGGAGGTAAAGGCTACCAATTCGAATAAAATAGTGAGAGAACCTTTAGAATAAAGTCCAAGTCTTTAGACTTAAAATGATTCATATACAATAGATCATTGTTCTTTATTAAAGCTAAATCCTAATTGCTCCTATCACTGTTAGACAGTGAAGACTTATGGATCCAACTTCAATAATCAATATCGAAAGTTGAATATTGGTTCAGCAGTACGAATGAGTTCGTATTAGATTTTTTAAGCTCAGTCAAAATAATTAATCTAAGATTAACCCAAATCAAGCATAGTACTTCTAATGTCTGAAACAGGATCATAGGAAGAAGATTTGTCTTGCTTTCCTTAACCACAACAGGCTGAACAAGAGAAAGAAGCAAAAGTTGCTCATTAAAGCCATTATATGATAACACCTTAAAATTTTTCTGTATGTAATTCTACTATCGGGTATTAGATACCAGTAGTCTTATGCAATTCGTTGCAAGGACTTAAGGTAAGTGGAATGTACACACCCTAGTTAGATTATGTCATGGATGTCTATGTTTGGCATTACAGGCTTAGTCATATTGACAAGAACAGGATAAACGGATTAGCTTGAGAGAAAAATTTCGATATCGTGATTGTGAATCATTGATAGCCTATGAATCTTATCTTCTTGGGAAGATGACAAAGTCATCTTTTACTGAAAAAGATGGAGTCGATAAAGTTCTAAGTCTCATACATAGTGATTTATATGGACCTTGAACTTAAGTGCCAAAGAAAGATATTAATATTTCATTACAGATGATCTATCTGGGCATGGATACGTTTGGGATGAATCATTTGAAATGTTCAAATGATTCAATAATGAAAAAGAAAAATAAACTGGATAAGGTATTAAAACTCTTCGATCAGATCGAGGAGGCAAATATTTATCCAGTGAGTTTGTGACATATCTAGGAGAGAATAGGATTCTCTCTCAATGAATTTTTTTTTGAAACATAGTGTATCTAAAAAAAAAAATAAACTTTGTTAGACATGGTTCAATCTACAATAGGGTATACTTGTCTGCCTGTTGCAAGGTTGTGCTCTTGTGACTATTTTTTTACTCTGAAAATTTATATCGAGTTAATCTATTGCATTGACTCCATATGGGATATGGATCAAACGCAGACCTAGACTCTCTCACTTTTAGGTTTGGAGTTGATCAGCCTATGTCATGTATTTGCATACAGATAAACTTAAATCCTGATCCAATAAGTGTTTAAGGGTTATTAATTCTGCTATGCTAAAGAACATAAGATGTTCATCAACAATAGGGCATTCCTTTTGGAAAGGAGTTTCTTAAAGAAGGAATTGATGCCTATCAAGTTAAACTTATAAAAGTTTGACTGGTAGAAAAGAACCGACGTTATCTAATAAACCTACAGAATCGAATTTGATCACATCAAATTCGGAGCCCATTAAAGTATCATCTTTAAGGAGATTCGATAGAGTACTATGTTAGTTGGACAGATACTTTAGTATCTAGGTCTGGGATGGCAATCATGTTGAGCTCGATGAAAATAATAAGGATCTGATTACCTATAAGGATATAGTGTAGTGGCCTGATTCTAAGAAGTGGCTTGGAGCCATATGATCCAAATTGAAGTTTATGAAAGTCAATAGTATATGGACACTAGTTGATCACTTGAAAGGATAAAATCCATTAGGTGTGAATGAATTTTTAATAGGATCAGAGTAGTGTAGACAGAAAGATAAGGACCTATAAAGCCCATCTGAGTATCATCTCAGAGTTCGAACATATGTTCTGAACGTATATCTTAGTTATGAACAAAGACAAACCCTGCACTTATTATTGGGCAAAATATTTTGTAGTGTTATTTGTTATGATGTTTGAGGATGAATTCTCTTAATCCAGAATAGCATTCCAACATTGCAAGGAATAAAGATTTAGCTGCCATCTTATTTATCCATGTACGAGATTAGACATGGTATACTCACTAGAGGTAGAGAGCAAATACTAGTCTGATCCAAGTATGAGCCACAATTCATAAGTATTTGAAAAATACTAAGGTCCAATGACTCAAATATGAAAGTACTAACTTAAAATATATGGATATCTTGATTTCAGTCAGAATAAAATGATAACAAGAGAATATCAACTCATACCTTAATTGTAGGAGCAATCTGCTAGAAAGATTTCAAGCAGAATACTTTAGCCTATTTAGTTAGTGATGTAGAGTACATCATGGTATATGATACTGTCATGTAAGCTGTGTAGTTACTGAGGTTAATTAGCAGGTTGGAAGTGGCACCCTCCACCCATGGTCCAGTTCTATCGTAGCAATGGAGCCATAGCTCAGGCTAAAGAATCAAAGAACTAGCATATTCTGCATCATTTTCATCTTAGAAATTTAATCTAGGTGACGTCGATCTTTTAGAAGATCGACGTAAAAGGAGAACTTGACCGACCCATTTACTAAGGCCTCGAAACTAAGAAGTTCTATGAAGTCAAGTGGAAGATAGGATATTTGATACTGTTCTGATTGGCTTTAGTCCAAGTAAGAGTTGTTGGAAAATGTGTCCTAAAGCCAATCATCTAAGTAGTAGTGATTTAAATTAGTATATGAATTATCTAATAATCATAGTAATTTGGCTATTTCATCATAAAAGTTCTATCTTCCTTAAATAAACTCCTAAATTATGATGAAGTCCTTAGCACCATAATCAATCGATAAAAAAGAATTTATCAGATGGTTCTTAAATTGTTCATGATCAAATGATAAGTTATTAACAAGGATGATAACTTATCGAGTGTAGGTCGCTGTATGCCATATGCGTTGATTATCCTTATAACCAAGTGGTGTGGAGACACTAGTATGGTATCTAGGTGAGATGTAGGAGTACATCTATACTGAACATGATCAATTTAGCACTCTACTATCAAGAATAGCTAGCTAAAGCCAATGGGTATAAGTGTCCCTTCGATCCAAGATCGCCATGGTGACTTACAAGCAATTCACTATACTTTGGTGCTGGACTGACTGCCTATATTTCTAATATAGGTAACAGAAGATTTTTGGATACAGTCAAGTACTTGTAGAGTCAGTGTATGAGTCAAGATGGGATTGACCACTCCTGATTAACTTTAGGAAGAGAATGTCTTGCTGTGTTTTAATTTAGCAAAACCTAGGCCTGGGTAATCCTCATGAGGTGTCACAGAATTTGCAAAATTTTGAGACACAATAGAGATGACTTGTATGAGTGTTTGACAGCATACTCGAAGTCATCTTGAGCATTATTAGTTATAGGGATGAATTATACGGTAACCATGGACTGGGGTTCTAAGAATGTTGCCTTGTATACATTCGACCTATCTGAACGTCGGAAATCATTGCTAAATGGTAACTTTGATTGATATAAAAATTAGTTTCTATACTACTAGCTTAGGTTCGAACATATGGGATCACACACATTAGAGCTTATAAACTGATCGAATGGTTAATCGACAATTGAGAATCATTTTGAGGTCAAACATTCAATGCGATTGATGTTTGACCTAATGCAAGTGTTGTAGGAGGATCGATTAGCAACTGAATTGCTAATTGGCTCAATTTGATTGAGCAATCAGGCTGAGATCAAGTCTAATTGAATTAAATTTAATTAGAATTAGTTTAGATTTAATTAGATTAAGTTTAATTAATTTATTGGATAAACCAATTGCAAGAAAAGAATAATTTTTTGTTTGACTAGGACTTGGGTGCACCTGATTGACTTAGGATTTAATTCAAATTTAAATTTTGATTTAATCTAATTTAATTAGACTTTTAATTAGACTAGGATCATTCTTAATTGGGTTATATTTAATCTAGTTTAAATAAGATTTAAATTAGATTTAAAATAATTTTGATCTAGTCAAATAAGCGGAGTCCCAATTGGACTGGGACTCTCTCTCTTTCACTTGCACCTAAGAAAGCCCACACCATATTTTAATTCTAAATTTTTTTCCATGATTTTTATGTCTAAGAAATGATTTTTCACACCCCATTATCTCAGGAATTGGATTTAAATTTGATTTGGTCAAAATTAGAAGGAAGTTGGAAATTGTTTCCTACTTGGAAGAGTCTTCTTTGATCCAAACTCCTTCCTCCCTTGTGCGCCAACTCTACCCATGCCCCTCTATCTTATTCGGCTTTTTTTTTCTTGATTTTATGCATGAGAATCAATAGTTACACAAAAAAATAAATGGGAGGGGCGTCCAATGCCCCATAGAAGTCCTCCTTTAACTAGGTTTTGACCTAGTCTTGCAATAAAAGGTGGATGCCTCTTATGAGATGGTTTAAGGACATGAAAAATTTTAAAAAAATTAGAAAAAATCAGAGGAGAAGGAGGAGAAGCATGAAGAATTTGTGATGCCAAGATTCTTAGAGAAGAGCCCTCAATTAAGACATCAAAGGTTGATGTTTTGAAGAGACAAGGTAAGAAAAGATTATCTTCTCTTATATTTTTCTTTTATGTTTCTCTCATTCTATTTTATTTATGATTTTTATGTGATAAAAATCAGAGAGAGAGAGAGAGAGGAAGGGCTTGAGAAAAGATGGCACCAAGATTCTTAAAGAAAAGATCTTCATCTGGACATCAATCATTGATGTCATGAAGGCACAAAGGTAAGAGAAGATTATCTTCTCTTTATTTTTTTTAGTATCTTCTTCTTCATAATTTTATGTGATTTTTATATGATAAATATGAGAGAGAGAGAGAGAGAGGAAGAGGGCGTGGAATCTGTGCTCCTAGGTGTTGGGGCATGGTGATCATTTTTTAACATAATCTGATCATGTCTTAATGCGAGAAGAAGAAGAGAAGGTCTTCTCTTAGGATTTTGTTAAGAGCCCTTCTTCTCAATTTTATTTATTAGATTTTTTTATAAAAAAATTTGAGGGTGTAATATCTAAAAGTTAGAAAAAAATTAAGAGGAGAAGGTCTCATCTGATCCAAGCATAGAGGTATTTTTAGGACATCAACTAGGGTTTCCTTGAGAGCCCTTCTTCTCAATTTTATTTATTAGATTTTTTATGAGAAAAATATGAGGATGTGATATCTAAAAATTAGCAAGAAATCAAGAGGAGAAGGTCTCCTCTGATCCAAGCATAGAGGTATTTTCAGGACATCAACTGTTGATTTCCTGAAGGAGAAGATTTGTCTTCACCTAGGATTTTTTCATATGTCTTTTTATTTTCTGATTTATGGGAGATCCAAGAGTTGGATTCCTCCCTCATTCCTCCTCATGTTCTTCATCTCTTCGATTATCCAAGAGATCCAAAGAACATGTATTTGATTAACCATCAGGAGGGATCTGCGAGAAGCTAGCACTTCGAGCGGATCTTCATTCGACGAACCTTTGATCTATGTTACTGGTTCGTATGGATCATCTGTAGAAGTCAGACTCTTGTGCGGCTCTAAAGGCAACAACGGATTCAATCATAGAGTTCTCGGCCCATGCAAAGGTAAGAGATCTGATCTCTTTGTGACTTAGATGTGATCTAGGATTAAATCTAGAATTATTCTAGATATAGGTATTGATATGATCAATACCACTTATGATTAATTTAATTTTAGATTTATATTTGCATCATAACATGTTATAGATCCTTAATGTAGGATTTGTGATTTGATTACATGCATGTTGTAGATTAAATAGCTTAATCTATGTCTTCCGCTGCTATATATTTCGAAAAAATTTTGAAATCTATGCATGAATTTCCTGCATGTTTTCTATCAATCACCGCTCCCCGTCTCCCTTCCGCCACCACTGCTCCCCACCTCGCCTCCACCCCCCGACGCTGCTTCCTGCATCCCCGCCGTCACCGCTCCCCGCCTCCCTCCCAGCTCGCCTCCCCCCACCACCGCGGGGATGCAGGGAGCGGCAGGGGGGGCTACGGCGGCGGGGGGGGGGGGGGGAGGCGGGGAGCGGCGATGGGATGAGGCATAGGGTTTGAAGGGGGGGACGCCGAGAGGGAGAGGGGCACAGTGGAGGGGAGGGAGGTGGGGGCGATGGGGTTTTTTTTTAAATAATGGAGAGAGAGAGAGAGGAGAAAGAAGGAATTTAATTTTTTTTATGATCTTTTAAGTCGTCTTTTGATAGAGCGACTTAGAAAGCCGCTCTTTGAAAGAACTATTTTTTACGTGACATACTGTGAAATATGGGCAATATATTTTTGGCTGACTCAGCACATAAAGTCGCCCTTTCAAAGAACGACTTTAAGTTTGAGAGTATTTTGATAAATAATTTAAGAAAGGCATTATTTTTATAATTTTTTTAAAATGAATGTTATTTTGGTAAAATTATCGGGGATCGAGATAGGGTATCTTAGTTAATAAGAGATAATGACAGTAAGTCACGATCGTGAGAGAAAGGCATGTGATAATGTGTAGGAGAGTTGGGAGAAGATGAGATATCATACCTACTTTTGGACTCTAAGATAGCAGGAATCTGAGTTGAAAAAGAAAACTGATTTTCAATAAAAACTACATGTCGTGAAGTGTATATTCTATGAGACCAAGTCAAAGCAGAGATAAGCACTCTGATGCAAGGGATTGCCAAGAAAAAGACATGGGATAGATTTAGAATCAAATTTGGTTTTGTTATAGGGGAAAAGATAAGGATAGCATAAACAACCAAATATTTTTAAATGAAGATAATTGGGAATTTTATCAAACAACTTTTTAAATGAAGAAACAAGACCAAGCAGTGGAATGGGAAGCCTATTAATAAGATGTACAACATTATTAAAGGCATAAGTCTAAAATTTGGAAGGTAAAGATGCTTGGTCTAACAAGGTTAACCCCATTTCAACTATATGTTTGTGTCTGCATTCTGCAAAACCATTTTGCTGGAGTGTATATGGTGCCGTTTGAAGATGAGAAATTCCACGAGTTTGAAAGAAACTTTTGAGCTTTTGATATTCATCACCACCATCTGAGTAAACATGAACAATTTTGGTATTGAAAGCATTCTCTACAAAAATTTTAAATGCAGGAAATACGGAAAAGAGATCAAATTTTTGCTTAACAGGATAAAACCACACATATTAGTAAAGTGATCAACAAAGATGACATAATAAGAAAAACCATCAATTGACTTAATAGGAGCAGGGCCCCATAAATTAGAACACACAAGTTCTAATGGACAAGTGCTATGAAAACTAGATATACCAAAGGAAAGATGATGACTTTTATTATATTTGCAGGAATTACAAACTAACTCAGACCGAGAACTAGACCCTACTGGCAATTGAAACTTAGAAAGAACATAACTCAAGATCTTGGAAGCTAGATGACCCAGATGCTAGTGCCAAGAACTGGAAGATGCATGAACACTGATAAAGGCTAGTGGTGATGACACTAAGGAAGAAACAAGCAGATTATAAAGATTGTGTCTAAGACTACCTTTTGTAATTATCGCCCCCGTGGAGAGATCCTTGACAAGAAAGAAATCAAAGAAAAACTCAATTGAGACATTATTGATTTTGCACAATTGAGAAATAGAAATAAGATTGGATTGGATTTTGGGAACACAAAGTGTATCAGAAAGAATACATGATTTTCTGAAAAAATTTAGAGTAGTAGAACCAACATGAGTTATAGCCAAACCTGAGCCATCACCCATGGTTAATTCATATGAACCTTCATGGACAGAGTGCAGAGATAAATTGTGCAAGTCATTGGTGACATGATGAGAGGCCCGGGTCCATGATCTAGTTTTGGTTAGGAGAAGAATTGGTGGCAGCATAGTTAGCCACAGGTTGCTGATTGAAATATTCTCTGAAATAATCACGAGCCTTGTAACACTGCCTAACTGTATGACCGGTTTTATCACAGATCTGACAACCAGGTTTTGGATCTACAGACCTATTATTAGTATTGCGCTTTTGATATATAGGTGGGCTGAGTACCAAAATTTGGAGCAGGCTGATACATTTTTGAGACAAGATAAGCAGAAGACTATCCTCCACGATTATAGGAGCCTTTGGAGTGTTTTGAATTGCCATTTTTCTTGGCATAACTTGCCGTGAGAGGAACTGAATCTGTTTGAGGATCTATACGGCACAGGTATACTTCATGAGCCAAGAGCTTGTCTTGCAGCTGTTCAAAGAAGGTCAGAGAGTCACGAGCATGCACAGCAGCAGCTGTATATATCACAGTATTCAGGACCAATTCCATTTAGAACATGCACCACAAGGTCTATATCTGAAACAAGATCACACAAAGGGCAAGCTCATCAGCAATATTCTTCATAAATAGGAGGTAGTCACTCACCATTTTGTTTTCTCTTTTGGTTTGTGACAGTCACTCTTTAAGAGAAAGAATCTCCGAGCAGGTGATTTATTAGCAAAAGAAGTCTTCAGCTTTTTCCATGCTTCAGCAGAGGTATTGGCATTGACCACTGTGCTCATAACTGGAAAACTTATTGAGGCAATGATGGCATGTAGGATTAACTGGTCCTGACAGTACCAGTATTCATACTCCTTGTTAGGAACCTTCTCTCCATATTTTTTGATCTGTGGAAAAGGAGGCTTCTTTGCACCAGTGACATACCCCATCAGGTTATAACCAAGTAGGAGAGGAGAGATTTGTGCTCTCCATGTGGGACAGTTATTAGGAGTAAGCTTTAAAGGAAGTTGGGTAGTAGCATTAATGGAGATAAGATTGAGAAGGGTTGAAGAAGAAGAGGTAGTGTTTTAAGATTCGGTAGCCATGGAAGAGGAGGGATCGTAAAAAGCTAGAGAGCTTTTGGGCTCTGATGCCATGAAAGAAAAATATGATAGGAAAAGGTTTCTCTATTTTTCATTAAGTCACAAGTATAAATAATACATCACAGTAAGATTTTCTAAGATATTGATAACAGAAAGTATTCAATACAATAGATAAGAGTATTTGAACTAGTAAAACTATAACAGATAACTGAATGTTATTTTGAATTTTGAACATTAATGGCCGCACACTTCTTAGGATTAGACACTAACACTATAAGAATATTAAGTATTAGCGACGGTAAATCTACCATCGCTAATAAAGTTTTTTTCCAACGATAAATAGCAACCAAGAAAACTACCATCACAAAAAATAAAAAAAAATATTAGCGATAGTATATTTTACTTTTAGCGATGGCATGCTCTATTGGTAATAAAAAATATTTTTTTAATTTGATTATAATATTATTAGTGTTGAAAAATTATTATTTATGATGGTAGGAAGCTATAGCTAATACTATTTTTTTTAATTTTTGATTCTAATATTATTAGCGATGGATAATTATTATTAAAGATGGCATAAAGCCATCGCTAATACTAAAGTAATTTTATTTTTTTAAATTTAGTTCTAATATTATTAATGATGAAAAATTATTATTAGAGATGGCATGAAACCATCGCTAATACTAAAGTAATCTTATTTTTTTAATTTAATTTTAATATTATTAGCGATGAAAAATTATTATTAGAGATGACATAAAACCATCGCTAATACTAAAGTAATTTTATTTTTTAAATTTATTTTTAATATTATTAATGATAAAAAATTATTATTAAAGATGGCATGTAGCCGTCACAAATACTAAAATTTTTATATTTAATTTAGTTTTAAGATTATTAGCAACGAAAATATGTTATTAGTGATAGTATGAAGCCATCACTAATACTAAAGTAACTTTTTTTTAATTTGGTTCTAGGATTATTAGCGATGGTATGAAGCCATCGCTAATACTAAAATTTTTTTTTTATTTAATTTTTTTTAAATTTTTTAATATTTTTAAATTAATATTTATATAATTTAGTTAAATTTGATTTAATATTTAATTAAATTTAGTTAAATTAGTTTCAAGACTGTCCTATGTTAGCTAATGTCAAGAAAATCGTCTGAGTGGCTCTGATACATGATTTCATCAAGAGAATAATACTCATCAGAGGGAAAGTGGCAAAAGATAGAGAGGAGAAAGCAGCTGCATACGACAGCCATGGTGGAGGAAAGAGAAAGAGAAGAGAACAAAATAAATTATCTTGGTAGCTGGATTTATAGAGGAGAAAAAAATCAAGACCTACCTGTAGCTAAAAAGCTAGATCCTACAAATATATCTAGAACATATATTCGACATTAAAACTATATACTCGATTAGAGTTTATGAACATGACTTCTTTAATATTGTCCTTGATTAGCGGCAAATGGTGCACCATAGCAGACCTATCCCTAGACCCACCAACTGATGTCGATCATCCATCAGAGATATCATCAGACTTTATAAAATATCAAGCATGAAAAGTAGCCAAATATGCATAATATGCTAGAAAAACTATCCAAAAAAAGATGTTATGTAAGAAAGTAGATAACCACAAGAGCAGGCACAAAATAATAAGTATGAAATGTAGAATAAAAAGGCTTATTAGTGATGGCTTTTAGCAATGGCATTTTAGCCATCACTAATAGTATGTATTAGCAATGGATGAGTGATTATTAGTGATAGTAAAAGCCATCGCAAATAAATATAATTTTTTTAAAAAATTAGTTATAATTATAATTAAATTAATTAATTCTAATGGCTATTAGCAATGGTAAGATTTGTCATTGCTAATAATTTTGAAAGAAAAATTATTTAAAAAATTATGAAAAAAATATTATTTTTTAATTATTAGTATTAATGATGGAGCTCTATTTTTAGCGATGGAAATGCCATGAACACAATGATCTCAATTTATAATAAAATATTTTATAAATAATAATGATCTAATTCATAATAATTAGCATAATTTGCATGATTACAAATTTAATTTCTTCAATCATCCGATCAGGTATCAATGATGCTCTATTTATCATCCGTTTACCAATGACCCAATCCATAGTCAATCATAAGCATCCTGCAACTCTAAGAAGAAAAGAAAAATAAAAAAGATAAGCTTTACAACCTAATAAAAATTTTTGTACACCAACACCAATATAATAATAATAAATAAATAAATAATAATAATTGTTACTCATATAAATCACATACCAAAAGATACCATGATTCACAAAACATGCATAGCAAATATCTTTTCATGCAAGGAGACACATTATATAATTATCTCAGCCAACATACATCGAATATGATTATATCAAGGTATTGAGCTTCGAACTACCATGACTATGTTTCAAGCCCATAAAATGGCTAGTCCTACAAACAACTACAACCATTCGTGAAAGGGTAACAAAGTGGCTAGTCCTATAGACTACCACAACTATGTTTCAAGTCTAGGGTAGGCACCAAGAAAATAGATAGTTTAAAGAACCACAAGTGCTCAACTCTGAATTACCATAACCATATTTCAAATTTATGATGGGATACCAATAAAGTAGCTAGTCCAAAGGACCATAAGTATTTGACCTTGAACTACCATGATCATGTTTCAAGCATGTGATAAGGTACCAATAAAATGTCTAGCCCAAAGGACCATAAGTGCTCTACTTTGAACTACCACGATCATGTTTCAAGCTTGTGATAAGGTACTAATAAAATGGTTAGCCTAAAAGACCATAAATGCTCGACTCTGAACTACTATAATCATGTTTCAAGCCTATGATAAGGCATTAATAAAGTGGCTTGTCTAGAGGACCACAAGTACTCAACATTGAACTACCACGATCATACTTCAAGCCTATGATAAAATACTAATAAAGTGGCTAGCCCAGAGCACCATAACCATTCATTCAATTATACAATTCAATTACCAGCTTATTAGGTATTGAAATTCAAGGTTATTATCCAAAGGTAGCAACCCAAGAGGAGGGGGAAATTGAATTTATAAAATTTTTGGTCAAATTTAGCTTTAAGGCAAATATGTGCTTCTAATGAGATCAATTTAAGTGATTGTATTGTATATTTGATATATATATATATAATGTAAGTAATAGTTAAACTAAGATATAAGTAAGCAAATCTTAAACTGAAATGATGCAAAGCAGATATAAAAAGTAAATAGAGCAAGCACACCATAAAGACAAAAAGATTTTATAGTGGTTTGGTGCAATCTTGCACCTATGTCAACTCCCCAAGCTCTTCTTGGAATTTTTACTATAATCCTAGATTATAGTGCATTTGTTTTAATCCAGAACCATAAACAAATCTAGTTAGTTTTGTCAGGCTCACCAACCAAAATCCTACACCGATAGTCTTTCTAGAATCACTATCAAACCGATTGATTTTTTAGACTCACCAACCAAAACCTATATACTATCCAATTACCGGCTTGAATTAGCCTACATCCAAAATTTTTTTTCCTAAAAAAACTTGTAAAAAAATAAAAAATATAAATATAAAAATTCAACACAAAACTAATAGCAAAAAAAGAACTCTTTTGATGTGCAGAGAAGATGCTGAATATGTGCTCTTTGGTAGCTTTTTTCTCTTCAAATGATGCTAAGAGACATGCTTGACGTGTTATGGAAGATGACTCTTGAATGTCCTCTAAATTTGAAGCTCAAATCTCTCTTTTTTCTCTTATTTTTGGATATTCAATGTAACTTTCTTTTCTTGAATAATTTTCTTTCTTCGATCCTTAATCTCTTAATCTAAAATATTTTTTTTACTATTTTTATACTTGAAAGTGACTCCTGAGTGAGTTTTAGCCATTAGCAAGCTTGGACTAGTCGTTGGAATGAAGAATGACCTATTAGAGAAATACAGAAAACTAGCCATTGCAACATATTCCGACATTGGGGTTGACACTTTTTTCTCAGGTGTCAATATTTTTTCTATTAAAAATGGTGTTCCAAAGTCAGTCGTCAGCTTATTGATGGTTGTATTGATTCAAGTATTTATATATAAATTATAAATAAATAAAAATTATTTTAATATTTTTCATCATAAATTTTTTTATCTTTTAATGAACTTCTGTGTTGTGGTAAAGTTCTTAGGACTATTTAGAATCGACAAAGAAAGATTTATCGTTTAGTCCTTAAATCTGTTTACGATCAAATGATACATTGTTACCTAGGACAACAACATTTATCGAGTATAAATCGTTGTATGCCATATAGGTTGGCTGTCCTCTTAACCAAAGACTGTGTAAAAACTGGTATGACATGCAAGTGAGATGTATGGATACAACCGCATGGAATGTAATCAACATCAGAGTTTTTTTGCTATCGAAATTTGCTCCGATGGAATATGGGTATAAGTGTCCCTCCGATCTGAGATCACTACGGTGACTTTCAAACAACTCACTATACTTTGGTGCTGGACTATCTGAATTTTTAATTCAGTGATAAAAGGTTTCTGAGCACAATCAAGTACTTGAGGAGTCAGTGTGTGAGTCAAAATGGAATTGACCACTCTGGTTCAGGAGCTGTGTTCAATTGTGTTTCAATTTAGCAAAGACCTTAGTCAGGATAGTCCTAGTGAGGAGTCACAAGACTAATTGCTTTGAGATATGACTTGAATGTATTTATTAGAGTTGATAGTTTAACTCGAAGTTATCCTATACACAGAGATCAAAGGGATGAATTATACGATAACTATATTCGCGTAGGTTCTGAATATTGCAATTACGACTATTCGATCTATCCGAACGTCGGATACCATTGCTAGATAATCACTTTAATTAGTATAAAAATTAATTTATGTGCTATCGACTTAGGTTCAAACCTGTAAAATCATACATATTAGAGGTTTCTATCTGATCTGATAGCTGGTGAAGAGTTTTAGAGTCTCGCCGAATCGGGACTCTATGGTCAAGAGTCCCACTGGACTGGGACTCTTCGACCAAGAGTCCTACTAGGCTGAGACTCTGAGTCCTACCTATCTGAGACTCTATGATTGAGAGTCTAGACTCTGTGATCATGAGTTTCACTCATTTCGAGCACCGAGGTCAAGAGTTCTACTAGTTTGGGACTCTTCAATATCGGTTTCATATCAATGGACTTTATTGCCCGAATACCCATCGAATTTGAACTTTGTATTTATGAAAGATTTAATTAGTTATTTGATCACTAATTAACTCAATTTGATTGAGTTTTAATTTTGGATTCAAGTCCAATTGAATTGGATTCAGTTAGGTTTGATCTGATTAGGTTATGAGATGACCCCGAGAAGTTTTGATCTGATTAGGTTATGAGATGACCCCAAGGAGTTTTGATCTCTAATTTGATCAGAAGTTGAGCTTGATCAATTTTTAATTTTATTAAAATTTAATTAAATCTAATTAAGCTTAAATTGATTGGATTTAATTTATTCTAATTGGGCCTGACCAATTTTGATTGGAATGAGTTTAATTGGACAAGGTTTAAATTCAAACCAATTTGACTGGTCTTACTTTCCTGCGCCACCTCATATTTCTATGCCCACTTTTCTCTACGAAGAAATTTTTCTCATAACAATTTCTCCATGCTAAGAAGAGTCCATGCTTGGTTTCTCCACGGCCCACATTGATAAGTATAAGTGGTTAGTGTTTCAAGTTTGAATGGGATTCAAATTTAAATGAAACCAAGCCATTCTTATGCATGCGCCACCTCACTTTTGTGCATCCATTTTAATCTCAACAAGAATGAGATTCTCATAAGGGAATTGATGCACAAAGAGGGCATGCTTCTGGCTTTCTCATGCCTTAGGTGGATAAGAGGGGGTTGGTTACCATTTGAATTCAAAATGAGTTTGAATTCAAATGGACAACCAACCATTCTTATCTCCTCTACACATTGAAGACTTGGCTTTGCATTAAAATAAATGGAGTCTTCCTTAGGGCATGCAAAAATGATCTGAATGGGAAACCCAGTTCCATGAGGCCCCCTTGTATGAAAGAAAAATACAAAAAATTATTTCTAGAGAGAGAAAAAATAATAGTGAGGTGCAGGATTTTGGGTGTGTGCTTACCCTAGGATTTTTGCCTAGGGTTCGGGAAGAGTTTGTGTGAGCTACGAGTGTTGTGAGCCCACCAAATTTTAGGGAGAACCTTCTCTACCTCTCTACTACATTTACTAATGATTTGGAGAACCCAAAATGTTTGTAGATGAAGATCGAAGGAGTTTGACAGAAATCAGCCATCGAAGCTTCTAAACATCAAGCTAACACTCGAGATGAGTTGATCGAGACTAAGAGCCTTGTGTGGATGATCCATGGAGGCCATACACACTATGTGGCTACATCACGATGAGTGGACCTCTCCGACGATGATCAAATTATGGTGATCGACTATCTGCGCAAGATATCGTGTTCTGAACACGTAGTTGTAGTAGTAAATAGTTACTACTATTATTTTAGTTTCTGAATTCAAAGCATGTATATCATATTTAGATCCTATGTGTAGAATTTTCTGATATGATCAGTAGCTTATAATTAATTAGATTAACTATATATTCTACTATATTTAATAAATTTTTGAAAATAAATTTAAAAATAGGTCTAGAAATCCTGCACTGGAAACCTTCAGTGGTATCAAAGCAAGGTTCGTTAAATATGATTTATATGCTTTAGAATTTAAAAATTTATGCATATTAGATATGCACTTTATTCGAGTAGCCTAGTAATTGAGCTTGAATGTGCCATCAAGCCATCCGATCATAAGAAATAAGCATGGTTTAAAGGCCATCTCCTTCCATTCGATGGGGATCCCTTATGGCAGTAGGGGTACCACCATGAACTCATTCCTGAAGATAAACGGAAAAAAAAAAATTAAATTAATTTTATCTAAATTTTAATCATGAATGTATTAGATTAGATCTAAATTTAGATTTATGATTATTTTTTATGTAGTATATATAAAATCAACAACTAGTACTATTTGTGAAATGAGTCGACTCATTTTTTAAATGAGTCGACCCCTTTAGTGAACAGTGCTATGTTGTGTAGAATCTTTCAAAATTTTAAAACATATTTTCAAAATGCCAAATCCCTACCATCAACCCAAAATTTTAATTAAGAATTAAGTAAAATGAATTAGGGTCTAGAATTATGAATTAAATATCCTAAGTCATTAATCATAAAACATAGGTTATTGGGTTAGATGATTTAGATCTATTAAATGGGTTAGACCTAAGGTTAGTTAAAGAATGAATTAAATTAAAGTAATTGATCAAATCTAATCAAATATTGAATTAGATTAGGTCAAAAACTCTTTAGACTCAATTACAATAGTTGTAGTTGGTCAAATCCATGCCTTTAATGAGGACCAAATGGACTTGATTCATGACTATATGGTCAAATCCAAAATTACTAGGTTGGTCAAATTGAAACTAATAAATTGGATGGTGTCTAAGATAAGTTTGGCAGTCTGACCAGTGATTTTTAATTGAAAGCTACTCGCACTGATTTGATCTTTGATGAGTTAATGGCATATCCCTTTCACTGATCTCACTTACCTGGCCATCCTGATGAGTTAGATTTTGATTAGATCATTTGATGATTCAAGCTCACCCATATCAATTAGATAAATCAATGTGATTGATTTAGGTGCTCCTAACATTGGCCCAAATTAGGTCCTTTTGATCTGACTTAGTGAAGTCATGATCTAAATTGGCTGGTGAATTCTTCTCTTTTTTTCTTAAAATTAATTAATCAAATCCTCTAAAATTATTAGATTTTTAAAATGATATAGTTATATTGATAACTAGGTCTGTGCCTCCCATTAAGTTGAGTGATAATAGATCCATTAGTTTAATAATTATTGGAGGCCCAAAGGTCTGGTTCTTATTGACTAATGAAATTATTATTCATAAAATGAAGGTTTGATCGTGTCTTTCTAATGATGGTCAAATTGGCCGACCAAAGTTGGGCCTGATTATTTATTGGTTAGATGCACCAAATATGATCATGTTAATGGTTGGACCTAATCGGATCTTTTCAGTGGAGGCTAAAGCCTACTAATTAGGTTTTGAGATAAAATTAAATTACTAAAAGTTGTTTAAAAAAATAATTGGTTATGAACATATCCATAGATATACATGGGTTGATAAACTAAAGTTGGGCTTATGTGTAGTGTCTGTGGATTCTAGTACCCACTAAGAAATTAAAGTAATTCTTCGAATTGGAGGTAGAGGCTACCAGTTTATATAAAATAGTAAAAGAACCTTTAGACTAAAATTCAAGTCTTTAGGATAAATAATTTATATACTAATTAGGTTTGGTTTTTCTTTTTGTGCAGACATAGCCACTATCCTATCGCTCTGATCATTATTAGACAATGATAAACTTATGGGACCAAACTTTGATAGTTGACATCGAAAGTTAAAAATCATCCTAGAGCATGAGCAGATCCTATATATTCTGACAGATCCTGCACCTGAGGAGCCAGCTCCGAATGCTAGAGGCACGGCTCAAGACACTTACCAGAAGTGGCTCAATGACCGCACCACCGTTTGGTGCATTATGCTGGTGGCAATAAATGATGAGTTTAGCCATAGGTTTGAGAATGCCCAGCCACAGAAGATGCTTAAAAAGTTGAACGACTTCTTTGGTACACTTGACGACGTTGAGAGGCACAAGACTAGTTGTGCCATTTTCAATGCTTGGATGAGGGATGGAACGTCAGTCACCAATCATATATCATACATGATCGAGATGATTGAGCACCTGAATAAGCTAGGCTTTCCCCTACATGAGTAGCTCGACAAGGATGTGATTCTTAATTCTTTGCCCAAGTCCTTTCTCCCCTTCCTTACTCATTTTAGAATGACAAAGCCTGCAGTGAACTATCATAATTTATTAGGATTGCTGCAGAACTTTGAGAAGGATCACCAGCTCCATAAGGAGTCGATGAATGTAGTGGGAGGGTCTTCTTATGGTCATCGATCCTTTAAGAAAGGAAAGAAGAATAAGAAGAAAAAGAATAAAAAGGTGCAACCGCATGTTGAGATGTCTGCACAAGGTCGACCAACAAGCGCAAGTCCGACCAAAGCCAGATGGAGTACTTCTTTTGCAAGAAGCAGAGGCACTGAAAGAAAATTTATCCTCAGTACATTGCCTCCTTGGACCTAAATAGGCTAAGAAAGAAGCAAGCAGTTGCTGGGCAAGATAATTATATGATAACACCTTGCAACTTTTTGATATGTGATACTACTGCCTAGGTATTAGATACCAAAAGCTCTTTTCATATCTATAATTCGATGTAGAATTTACAAGTCAGTAGGAAATTTGGTGGAGGCGAGAGATTCTTGAATGTTGGAGATAGAAGACAAGATCTAGTTCTAACTTTAGGAATCATGAATCTTGTAATCAATTCTCATAATATAATTCTTCATGAATGTCATTATTGTCCAAGCTTTTTGTTGAATGTTATTTCTGTAGGCCTGTTGGCTATGTACAGTTATGATTTTTTAATAAAAAAATATTTGTAATGTCATCATGAATGGTGTTATAATGTTTATTGACCAATTGAATAATATAATTTACTTACTATCACAGCCTATTAACGTGGTTCAATTTTTTGGTAAACGTCCTAGAACTAGTGATGTGTCTAAAGTTTACCTTTAGCACTGTAGGCTGGGTCATATTAACAAGAACAAAATAAATAGATTAGCTCAAAAAAAAATTTTGAAGTCGGTGATTGTAAATCACTTCCAACCTATGAGTCTTGTCTTCTTGGTAAGATGACCAAGTCTCTTTTTACTGAAAAAGATGAGCAAGCCAGTGAACTCCTGAGTCTGGTACATTCAGATGTATGTGGACCCATGAGCTCAAGTGCTAAAGATGGATATTTCTACTTCATAACCTTCACGAACGATCTATCAAGGTATGGATATGTCTATTTAATGAAGCAAAAGTCGAAGTCATTTGAAATATTCAAACTATTTCATAATGAGGTAGAAAAGTAAACTGGAAAGAGTATTAAAACTCTTTGGTCTGATCGAGGGAGTGAATACCTTTTTTAGTGAGTTTCTAACATATCTTGAGGAGAATGAAATTCTCTTCCAATGGACTCCTCCTGGAATACCACAGCATAATGATGTATCTGAGAGAAGAAATTGGATTCTATTGGACATGGTCCAATCTATGATGGAATTTACCAGTCTGTCAATCTTCTTATAGGGATATGTGCTCGAGTCGACTTATTACATTCTGAATAGAGTTCCAAGTCTGCAGCCAAAATGCCATATAAGATATGGATAGGACGTAAGTCAGTACTCTGGCACCTTAGGATATGGGGGTGTCCGACTTATGTCAAATATTTAGTAATAGATAAGCTTGGACCTAGGTCTGATAAGTATTATTTTATAGGATATCTAAAATAGACCAAAGGATATTACTTTTACCTAACTGATGAGCAAAAGGTATTTGTCAGCCTTAAGACAATCTTTTTGGAAAAAAGTTTCTTGGTGAAGGAACTAATGCCTCTAAGGTCGAACTTGAGGAAGTTCGGTAGATGGAAAAATCAACATAAATTACTGAACCTGAACCGGATTTGATAAGATCAAATCCGAAGCCCATTGAACCTGCATCCTTAAGAAGATCTGGTAGAGCACCACGTCAACTGGATAGATACTATGGTTTCTTGATCTGGAATGGTGATCCTATTGAACTCAATGAGAACAACGAGAATTCGATCACCTATATGGATGCAATACAGAGATCTGACTCTGAAAAATGGCTTGAGGCCATGAAATCTAAAATAGAGTCCATGAAGATCAACGATGTATGGATATTGGTTGATCCATCTGAAGGGATAAAACCCAAAGGATGTAAATAGGTTTTCAAAAGAAAAAGGAGCGCAGACGAAAAGGTAAAGATCTATAAAGTCTGTCTGGTTGTCAAAGAATATCATCAACATTATGGTATAGACTATGATGAGATGTTTTCTCTTATGGCAATGCTCAAGTCCATTCGGATCATGCTTGCAATAGCTAGCTATCTGAACTATAAAATCTAGCAGATGGATATGAAAATAGTTTTTCTGAATGGAGAGCTGGACGAAGAGGTGTATATGATATAACCTGAAGGATTGACATCCACAGATGAGTCTAAGATATGTAAGCTTCAAAGATTTATTTATGGACTGAAGCAAGCATCTCGGAGTTAGAACATACGTTTTGACAGAACAATTAAGACGTATGGCTTCATCAAGAATGAAGAAAAGCCCTGCATATATAAGTAGACTAATGGTCTAGTGGTTGTATTCCTAGTATTATATGTGGATGACATTCTTTTAATTGGGAATGATGTCCCTGCATTATAAAAAATAAAGATTTGGCTATCATCATAGTTCTTCATGAAAGATCTGGGAGAAGCTTCCTACATCCTAGGGATAAAAATCTATAGAGATAGATCTAAAAGATTGCTTGGTTATCCCAATCTACATACATTGACACCATGCTGAAATGATTCAGGATGGAGAATTCCAAGAAAGGCTATCTACCGATAGGTCATGAAATTTTTCTCTTAAAGAAGGATTGTCCGACAACACCTCAAGAGAGAGAGTGTATGAGTAGAATTTCATATGCTTCGGTAGTGGATTCTATTATGTATATCATAACATGTACGCAATCAGATGTAGCATACTCACTAGTGATAGTGAATAGATATCAATCTGATCTAGATGAGAATCACTAGAAGGTTGTTAAAACCATCTTGAAGTATTTGAGAAATACAAAAGATCAGTGGCTTATTTATAGTGAGTTTGACTTGAAACTTATGAAATTTACAGACTCCAGTTTCCACTCTAATCATGATGACAGCAAGTGTATTGGGGTAAGTGTTTACCCTTAATGATGGAGCGGTCTATTGGAAGAATTTCAAGAAGCATACCATGGCTGACTCAGTATGCGAGGTAGAGTATGTTGCTGCATCAGATGCTGTCAAAAAAATGGTGTGGCTAAGAAAGTTCATCATCGAGCTTGGAGTAGCACCCTTCTTTGATGGTCCAGTTTTGCTCTACTATGACAGCTTTAGAGCCATTGCTCAGGTGAAGGAACCCAATGCACACCAATGGATAAAGCATATTCTACATCACTACCATCTTATCCGAAAAATCGTGGATCGAGGTGACATCAATCTTTAGAAAATCGATGAAAAGAAGAACCTGGCCAACCCATTCACTAAAGCTATTATGGTGGAAGAGTTCGATGACTTCAAGTCAAAGATGGGTATTAAATACTGCACCAATTGGCTTTAATCCAAGTGGAAGATTATTGGGAATGGTGTCCAAAAGTCAATCATTAGCTTGTTGACAGTTATGCTGATTTTTATATTTGTATATAAATTATAAATAAATAAAAATTATTTTGATATTTTTTATCATAAATTCTTTTATCTTTTAATGAACTCCTATGTTATGGTGAAGTCCTTAAGACTATTTAGAATCAACAAAGAAGGATTTATCATTTAGTCCTTAAACTTGTTCATAACCAAATGATACATTGTTACCTAGGACAACAATATTTATCGAGTATAGGTCATTGTGTGCCATATAGGTTGGTTGTCCTCTTAACCAAAAAGTGTATAGACACTGATATGGCATACAAGTGAGATATATGGGTACATCTGCACAGAACATGACCAACTCCAAAGCTTTTCTACTATCAAGATTTGCTCCGATGGAATATGAGTATAAGTGTCCCTCTGACCTGAGATCACCATGATGACTTTCCAGCAACTCATAGTGCTTTGGTGCCAGACTATCTAAATTTTTAATTTAGTGATAAAAGATTTTTTAGCACAGTCAAGTACTTGAGGAGTCAGTGTGTGAGTCAAGATAGGATTGACTACTCCAGTTCAGGAGCTGTGTTCAATTATATTTTAATTTAGCAAAGACCATAGTCCTAGTGAGGAGTCACAAGACTAATTGCTTTGAGATATGATTTGGATATATTTATCAGAGTTGATAGTTTAACTTTGAGTCATCCTATACATAGAGGTCAAAGAGATGAATTATATGGTAACCATATTCGCGTAGGTTCTGAATATTGCGATTGCGACTATTCGACCTATACAAATATCGAGTACCATTGCTAGATAGTCACTTTAATTAGTACAGAAATTAATTTTTATACTACCAACTTAGGTTCAAACCTACGAAGTCATACATATTAGAGGTTCCTACCTGATCTAATGGCTGGTGAAGAGTCCCATCGAACCAGAACTCTATGGTCAAGAGTCCCACTGGATTAGGACTCTTCGACCAAGAGTCCTACTAAGTTGGGACTTTGAGTCCTACCTATCTGAGACTCTATGATTGAGAGTCTAGACTCTGTGATTATGAGTTTCACTCATTTTGGGCATCAGAGTCAAGAGTCCCACTAGTTTAGGACTCTTCGATTAGGATTTTATATCAATGGACTCTATTGCTCGGATACCCACCAAATTTAGACTCTATATTTATAAAAGATTTAATTAATAATTTAATCATTAATTAACTCAATTTGATTGAGTTTTAATTTTGGGTTCAAGTCCAATTGAATTGAATTCAGTTGGGTTTGACCTGAATAGGTTATGAGATGACCTAATCGCCGAGGAGTTTTAATCTCTGATTTGATCAGAAGTTGGGCTTGATCAATTCTTAATTTTATTAAAATTTAATTGATCTTAATTAAGTCTAAATTGGTTAGATTTAATTTAGTCTAATTGGGCCTGACCAATTTGATTGGAATGAGTTCAATTGGACAAGGTTTAAATTCAAACTAGTTTGACTGGTCTTACTTTCCTGCACCACCTCATATTTCTACGCCCATTTTTCTCTATAAAGAAATTTTTCTCATAATAATTTCTCCATGCTAAGAAGAGTCCACACCTGGTTTCTCCACACCCCATATGGATGAGGATAAGTGGTTAGTGTTTCAAGTTTGAATGGGATTCAAATTTAAATGAAACCAGGCCATTCTTATCCATGCGCCACCTCACCTTTGTGTGCCCATTTTAATCTCAATGAGAATGAGATTCTCATAAGGAAATTCATGCACAAAGAGGGCATGCTTCTAGCTTTCTCATGCCCCAGTGGGTAAGAGAGGGTTGGTTACCATTTGAATTCAAAATGAGTTTGAATGCAAATGGACAACCAACCATTCTTATCTCCTCTACGCATTGAAGACTCCGCTTTGCATTAAAATAAATGGAGTCTTCCTTAAGGCATGCAAAAATGATCTGAATGAGAAACCCAGTTTTGTGAGCCCCCTCATGTGAAAGAAAAATACAAAAAATTATTTCTAGAGAGAGAAAAAACAATAGTGAGGTGCAAGGTTTTGGGTGTGTGCTTACCCTAGGATTTTTGCCTAGGGTTCGAGAAGAATTTGTGTGAGCTACGAGTGTCGTGAGCCCACCAAATTTTAGGAAGAACCTCATCTACCTCTCTACTATGTCTACTAACAATCTGGAGCATCCAAAAAGTCTATAGATAAAGATCGAAGAAGTTCAATCAAAATTAACCGTCGAAGCTTCCGGACGTCAAGCTAGCACTCGGGATGAGCCGATCGGAATTAGAAGCCCCGTGTGGATGATCCGCGAGGCTAGACAGATGATGTGGCTATATCATGAGGAGTGGACCTCCCCAATGATGATCGGATTATGGTGATCGACATGTAAGGTATCATATTCTGAACACATAGTTGTAGTAGTAAATAGTTACCGCTATTGTTTTAGTTTTCGAATTCAAAGCATGTATATCATATTTAGATCCAATGTGTAGAATTTTCTGATATGATCAGTAGTTGATAATTAATTAGATTAATTATATATTCTACTATATTTAATAATTTTTTGAAAAAAAAGTTCAAAAATAGGGCTGGAAATCCTATACTGAAAACCTTCATTTTCTTTAGATGTCGACACCTCCTGGGATCTGAAAGATTTCTGCTCTCTGTCTTCTGTTCTATGCAACAAAGGTTGACCCTGGGGTCGTCCTCTAGCATACCTCTCTACGTGTCAGTCCATGCCAGTGCATGCTAAAATCCTAGGGTCGACACCTTTGCTCCTCGGATCGACACTTGGACTTTCTGAACTTTAAAAACTTAAACTTTTTACCTCGATTCAGGATGGGGGTCGACACCTTTAGCCTTGGGATCGATACCTTCAAGTCAGAAACTCAAAAAAAAAAAATTATGAAGCTCTTGACTTGATGATTTTGTGTAGATCTTTTCTTGGATTAATTTTTCAATTTAAGTGCCTGAAAAGACTTACATCCACTCATGAAACACATGGTTAAATACTTAAATACTCAAAATTTGGCAATCATTAAATATCAATTATGGGGTCAACAATCTCTTCCTTTTTTATGATGGTAAAATTTTGAGTATATATATAAAAATAAAATTAATATATTTCAAAAGCCTTGCTAGTATAAGTTATGAAATGATAATATACATAATTATTAATGCACACTTCATAAAGGCTCCTATTTAACTTAAATTTAGATGTTTCAGGCATTAACATAAACTATATTATAAGCCCAAGCATAACATATACTCAATAAATCCTCTCTCCCTTTTTGATAATATCAAAAAGCTTATAGGAAGGATCAAAGATATATCATCAAAATCAATAAGAATTCAGATAAATATATCAAATTTAGAAAATTTTAAATCAAGTTCAAAAGGATATCAAATTTAGACTTCATGGATATTTAACATGAAAAGTAAACATATAGGATATCAAATTCATATTGATGTCACTCTCCCCCTTTCGAAAATATTTGAATCCTCATTTTATCAAGATATTTAAGGGATAAAGCCAAAATTTTATTTGATACCACTAAAGTAGACTTTCGATTTAGGTTCAAAAATTAGAGCTTTTTAAATAAACAAGTGAACATGATAGTTATTCTTTCCTTTTCTTAAAAGAATTCTAACAATTAAACTTTGAAAAAGATATGTAGCTCGAATGTATTGAATAAAAAAAATTCGGCAAATGATGTTCCAATTTTGAAAGTCTCCCATATGATAGAACTTAAAATCATTTTTACATCTTTAAATGAGTCTCAAGTTTGAAAGAGTGTTAAATTCAGCTTGTTTGTAGCATAGAAAATATTGCTAATTAACTTCAAGTTAACTCTTATTAATTTTTCAAAGAAGTGTGGTAATGTAGTCAAGTAGATCAAAAATAATAAGCATATGTGAATCAATGGATGAAATTAAATTTTCTTAACACAAGTCAATTTGAATCTTTCAGGATAAAATATGATTTGTCACAAGAAAAATTAGGTTTAGAGAATGTTTCAAAATCAGTTAAACTCCAATTAAGAGTTTAAACTCCAATATTATTCAAATTATGCAAGTTAAGACTGAAATTTTTAAAGCACATGAAAGCTCAATAGTATTATGCAATGAATGTTCATTCATACCATTTTTCAACATGAGTCACATAGTAACTTCAAATAAATCAAAGTATTTCTCTTCCTTTTTCTTTCAAATTAAGCATATTTAACATAAAATTTAAATAAATTTTCAATCACTTTATCATTTCTTCTTTAATATTTTCTCTCTCTTTATTTTACAAACATAGCCACTTTCATAACTAAGTAAAATTTTAAAATCACAAAGCATTGATTGAGTTAGGCAAATCATTAGTTAATTCACATATCAAACAATCAGTCAAATCATTCATTGAAGTCTTAAAATTTATTCCTTTTTATGTTAAATATTTTTATTGTTCTCCCATTTTAACGAGCAAAATTTTTTAATTTAATTTTTTATATTATCAAAATTTAACATTTATATTCATTTAAATTATGATTCTTTAGAATTTGCTCTCCCTTACTTTTATAGCAAAATCCAAAATCAAAGATATAAAATAATAATAAAACATCAAGCAATTTCAATATTGATCAAGCCATCAAATATTTTAATATTGATCAAGGCATCATATTTTTCAAAAGAGAAATATCTTTTTCATTTACTCTAAAAGTTATTTACATGAACTGATTACATATGAGGACAAAATGCAAACTCTTATGTTTTGACAAAAAGTAGATTGCTAGGAAGCTTTAAGGCTATATGAGTAATATCCCAGCATCCTAAGTGAAAGGATTGGGCTCTAAGAACTAGGATCAGGTGGAGGAGAAGAAAATAGTCCAATATCTGCAGAAGGCTACCTAGAAGCATCTATCCTCGTAGTAGAGATCTCCTAAATCAGTCGAGCAGTCTCCTCTATGAGCAATGATATGGCCTCTAAGATGAATCGCTGAATCTTCGAGCTGATAGCTATCACGATCCTCGAGGAGATTCTCTCAACCAATAAGTTCTCATCCAGTCTAGAGTGCGGTCTGTCTGAGCTCTCTAGATGGTCCATCGGAGCCTCTGTAGTCTTATAAGTTTGCTCTACTGATAGTGCTGGCTTTGCTGGCTCCTCCATCTGAATATTTAGTACTCGTACAATAGGTGGAGCCTCAACTAGATCCTCTACATGTATCTGAGCTTCTTGACGAACCCAACAAAAACCCTATCTCTCGAAATTCATGTGGCACAAGGAGTGTTCATTGTATGTATCTATGTGCATCAGGACTCTAGAGGCCTCTCCATCAAAATCTACCTCATGCTCCTGAAAAATCAAAGTCAAAGCCATCCCATAGGATAGAGAAGTTCTAGATCTTCCTGTCGTATCCTCCATATATCTAATCATAAGTGCTGGAAGGTTCAAGGAGATCTCTCGAATCACATGGAACATGAAGGATGTCTCTCACAGCTACAAAATCAAATCTATCAGTTTTAGAAAAGAAAATCATGCTGGTAATATGATGTAGGAGGCGCATATCAGTAGACAACTGGTTGGCACTCACCTCCTCTAAATCACTGATATCCTCTCTCCCTAAAATATATTTGAGCTCTTCTGATCTCTTTTAAAGTTTATTAATTTGACTCCCTTCAGCTCACATCCTCAGAATTCTCCCTAACTTTTTACTATCAAAAATAATTAAAACTCCTTTCACCTCGAATTCAATGATCCCATCTTCACTCTTCAAATTTGAATAAAATTTTCTAACTAGATTTGGGTAGGTCAAAATATTTAGGGAGCAAAAGAATTTTCATCCTAGATTTCTAGATTTCCTTCCAAAATCAAAATAATTTTTCTCTAGAAAATCAAAATCAAAATTTCTATCCATGAAAACCACATGAGAGATGGCTGTAGACCGTGAAGGAGTACCTCGGGAAGTAAGGGGGCTGTCGGAGGTGGAGAAGGCCTGGCTGGAGGCAAAGAAGGAGCTGTCGGCGAGGGGGAGAGACTCTCTACTCTACACAGTGTTTCGTTCACCATTCACGGACCGAAGATGGAGAAGGGGACATCCTAGGGCTTGGAGAACTGGTCCGAGGTCTTCTTTCTCATCGAGCAAGATGCTTCACACGAGGCATCATCTTTCAAAACACGGGAAAGAGAGAATGGGGGAGTGTTTCTAAAGGTTTAGATGGGATAGAGAGGGGTTCAAAGAGCCTTGTTCGAAGGTGCGAGCGGAAATAAAAACATGGCAGGGATGGTTTGATTTTTTTTAAAAGACTTTATACCGTAAAAGAGATCGATACTTTGCTTAAAAAGTGTCGACACCTTCCCAGAATGGTTCCAGAAGGTTTTTTCAGCTCAAGTGTCGACACCTACGGGGTTTAGCTAGGGTCGACACCTTGATTAAGAATCAATCCAGAGAGGATCCAAATCAGGAGAATTTAATCAAATTTAGATCAAAAAGATGTTCAATTGATTTAAGAGGTTAAGGATGACATTCAAACTAAACTTTAGATTCAATGATTTGATCAGATAGGATGTGATAATCAATCAAATTAGGAGTATTAAGAAGAAAAACTCTAGATATAGGCTCTATATGTTTGGTTTCAACTAGGGAAGACTTGAAACCTTAGAAAAGACTAAGATGCAATGCAGTTTTAAACATTTAAATTTTATGAGGAGATGATTTATATTCGAATATTTATTTTATGTAAGTATTTTTTAGTGAATTTAATAGTTTAACATTTTATGGGAGAAATTTAATTAAATTTAATTTAAACTTAGTTTCTCTTGTAAACTTAACAGTTAAAGAAATTAAACATTTCTAGGTTTATATTCATCAAATATAGAATTGATAAGGAGAGTCTTAAAATATCATATTGAATATCAAGTTAAAGAATTTTAACCATATCATGATATATAGAGGAGAGCATATTATTCTATAAAATCAAAACATTCACAACATGATATGAATTCATTGCAAGCATCAAAATCAATCAATTAAATATAAGAAGTATTTCAAGCAAAAAATTTTATATGCATGCATATTAATCAAAGAATTCATTCAATCAAAAAGATTTAAACAACCATTGATGGTATGATGAGAGAAAAAAATAGTTTAGATTATAACAACTATCATCACTCATCATCTTGACATCCAAGGAATCCAAATAAGGATGTTTTTCTCTTTTAAGAGAATTGGATTCTTGGCAAACCTGCAAGATCATTTCAAAGCTTTTGGTACCCAAGTCATCTTAGACCTATAGGAGTTAGTATTTAAGATTTCTTTTGAAATCCAAATTTGTCTTATCAAGATTTGGCCAATTCTTTTAAAGTTGTATTCCAAAATCTTGTGGCCAATTTGATTATATTTAAAGAACTTAAAAGAATGATCCTTGATGAAAGCTCTTGTAAAAATATCTTTTATATTTTGCCATTTTCTTGAAGTATTAAAATCGATTTTTGTTTTATTGAAAATAGCCCCATAGGTTTTTACCAAAGATTGAAGATTTTCTAAGCTAATTGTAAACTTTTCAGCTATGGATTTCAAAATCTCAACTTCTCTTCTTAATTTCTTATTTTCTTCCAAGAGCTTTTTCTTTTCAATTGAAAGATTTTCATTTTCTCTTAGGAAAGATTTCAAAATATCATTTTTCTTTTTAAGTTCAAGAATTTCTTTATCTAAAAATTTTTTAGATTTAATCAGATTTTCTTTTTTCTTAGCTAAAGAATTCTTTTCTTCTATTAAATTAAAATTATTCTTTTTAAGCTCCCTACTTTTCTGCCTTAACTTTTTAAATTCATATATTAGTTCATTAAAGGCATCAAGTAGTTCATCAAAGATAAATTTGGATGAGTTTTTAGAATTTACCTCATTATTCAAGGCTATGAGGCAAAGATTCTCATTTTTCTCTTCCTCATCCGAGCTTGATGAGTCACCACTTTTCCAAAGCTCTAGTAAAGCACTCTTTTAAATCTTTTTGGGATGAATTTGATTGTTGGTGATAATTTTCTTCTTTTCTTTCTTCATAAGAAACTTCTTGAATTTTCTTGAATGAAACATCATGTCCTCATCATCTTCTTCTTCATCTTCCTCCGACTCATTGCTTTCTTAAAAATTTGAAGTAGACTTGAAGATGATGGTCTTCAATTTTTTTGGCTCCTCTTCTTCTTCTTTTTGAGCCATTTGCATCTCATGGGTCATAATAGAACCCATGAGCTCTTCTAGGGATAGCTTGGTGAGATCCTTCACTTCTTGTATTGCCATCACTTTAGCTTTCCAATCTTTAGGTAGACCTAAGCATTTTGCAAACAAGATCATAGTTAGATTAAATTTTGCCTAGGCCATTTAAAGTATTTGTCATTTCAGTAAATTTGGTAAACATATCAAAAATAGTCTAATGTTTTTTTCATTTTAAACATTTTATATTTATGAACAAGTAAGTTAATTGATTCTTTAACTTGGCTTGTTCCTTCATGAGTTATTTCTAATATATTCCAAATTTTTTTAGTCGATGTGCAAGATGATATTCTATTAAACTCATGCACATCTAAAGAATAATAGAGTATATTGATGGCTTTTGCATTTAATTAAGCCATCTTTTTGTCAAATTGATTCCATTCCTTTTTTGGTCTGGAAAGAGTTATATCATTTATAATTTTTATGGATGTGTGTGGTCTTCTAGTTATGATTCTTCACAAGTCATAATCTAGAGCTTGTATGAAAATTTTTATTTTAATTTTTTAAAAGATATAGTTGGTGCCATCAAATAAAGATGGTCTAGAAGCGAATTGGCCCTAAATAAAGAAAACACCACTAGGAGTTGCCATGTGATCTTTTGTCCTTGATGGTTAGGTCAATAATTAATAACAGAGTACCTACTCTGATATCACTTATTATCCAGGATAGCAACCCAAGAGGAGGGATGAATTGGGTTTATAAAATTTTTGATCAAATTTAGCTTTAAGGCAAATATGTGCTTCTAATAAGATCAATTTAAGTGATTGTGTTGTGTATTTGAGATATATATATAATGTAAGCAATAGTTAAACTAAAATGTAAGTAAGCAAAGCTTAAATTGAAATGATACAAAGTAGATATAAAAAATAAATAAGGCAAGCACACCACAAAGATAAAAAAAATTTATAGTGATTCGGTGCAACCTTGCACCTACATCCACTCTCCAAGTTCTCCTTGAAAATTCTATTATAATACTAGATTATAGTGCATTTATTTTAACCCAGGATCATAAATAAATCCAGTTGATTTTATCGGACTCACCAATCATAATCCTACATCGATAGTTTTTTCGAGATTACTATCAACCCGATTGGTTTTCTAGGCTCACCAACCAAAATCTATATACCATCCAATTATCGACTTAGACTAGCCTACACCCAAGTTTCTTTCTTCCTAAAAAAACTTGTAAAGAAATAAAAAATATAAATATAAAAATTTAGCTCAAAACTAATAGCAAAAAAGGAACCCTTTTGATGTACAGAGAAGATGCTGAATATATGCTCTTTGATAGCTTCTCTTCTCTTCAAATAATGCTGAGAGACTTGCTTGACGTGTTGTAAAAGATAACACTTGAATGTTCTCTAAATTTGAAGCTCAAATCTCTCTCTTTTCTCTTATTTTTGGATATTCAATGTAACTCCCTTTCCTTGAATGATTTTTTTCTTCAATCCTTAATTTCTTAATCCAAAATATTTTTCTTACTGTTTTTATACTTGAGAGTGACTCTTGAATGAGTTTTGGCCATTAGCAAGCTTGGACTAGCCATTGGAATGGAGAATGATCCATTAGAGAAGTGCAGAAAACTAGCCATTGTAGCTTATCCTGACATTGGGATCAACACCTTTCTTTCAAGTGTCGACATTTTTTTCTTGGGTGTCGATACTTTTTCTCGAGTGTCGACACCTCCTAGAATCTGAAGGATTTCTACTCTTTATCTTCTGTTATGTACAACAAAGGTTGATTCTAGGTTTGTCCTCTAGTACGGGTCATCCTGGAGAGCATCTTCTCAGGTGTCGACACCTCTTAGAATTTGAAAGATTTCTACTCTCTATCTTCTATTCTGTGCAATAGAGGTCAATCCTAGGATCGTCCTCTGGCATAGGGGTCATCTTGGAGGTCGTCTTTTCTGTGTGCCAGTCCATGCCAGTGCATGCCAACATCCTGGGGTTGACACTTAGACTTTCTGAACTTTAAAAACTTAAACTTTTTGCCTCGTTTTGGGATAGGGGTTGACACCTTTAGCCTTGGGGTTGACACCTTCAAGTCAAAAACTCAAATTTTTTTCTTTATGAAGCCCTTGACTTGGTGATTTTGTGTAGATCTTTTCTTAGATTAATTCTTCAATTTAAGTACCTGAAAAGATCTACATTCACTCATAAAATATATGGTTAAATATAAATACTCAAAATTTGATAATCATCAAAATCAATCATGGAGTCAACAATGATCACATCCTTCTTTTGTAAAATAATTTTGATGCACATGATTATTAGAATCCATCCAAATCAAGATTAGTGATATGTAATACATAACATCATATAAGCCATAAATATATACTTAATAATTAAGTATATAACATATCATTATCAAAAATACATAAATCAAAATCATTAATGTATAAAATAATTTTTATATAAATAGGTGATCAATGTCCAAAAATTCTTATTTCTATTAACAATAAATTATGGAACATAGTTTACCAATCCACAACTATATGTCCAATCAATTATATAATTCCAACACATTCTCAATCAACTATCAACATAAAAAAAATAAATTATCATTAATTTTTTATTTTTAAAGCTCTAATATCCAAATTATTTTTAATCCCAAATTTCTTAGCCATATCTAATACATGACTAATTAATAATAAAATTTAAAAATTTACTTTAATTTAGAGTTCAGAGCATAAATCCTCTTGCCCAACATCTTTCCGTTAAATCAATTATATTTTCATATAAAAACTAATGTTTATCATAGAATATGATTGATATGAGGAGGATGAGACTAGTCGAATAGCAGCATCTAGCGACCCTAATCAATTAGAATGATGTAATCAAATTTTTCACATCAATAAATAGATGGCATAATCAGGGCAAGGATAATAAGTCAAGGATTATTAATGGTGAGTCTGAAAATAGCCAATGAAAATCCAGGTAAAGATTAACAAGTTAAATGATCGCTTACGGTACCAATCCAGGACCCCACACTAGAGTCCAACCAGTTGATCTAGGTTTTTCTAGACATCTAAACCCTTTACTGGTCCATAGAATTTCTAGAGAGAAAAATCAATGAAGAGAGAGAAATAATCTAGAGAGAGAAAATAGAAAGAGAAACTTGTAGAGACAGAAAGAAGAGAGGGAATGTATAGAGAGGAGAGAGAGAGAAGAAAGAAAAAATCTCCCATTTTTTTAATTTTTTTTCCTTTTCTTTCCTTCTCTTTTCTTTTTTTTCCTTTTTTTTCTTTTTCTTCTTTCTCTCATTTTCTTCTTTCTTCTTCTTCTTCGTGGAATTTTATAGCCAAAATCTAGACTTAATCAAGGGACTTTGAAGTTGGATGCTAGAGAGGGGGGATGATCGAATTTTTTTTCTTTTCCATGCCCTAAGATTCATGCAGGAAAATCAGGGACCAGGTTCTTACTATATACATAATATATATATATATATATATATATATATATATATATATATATATTATGTATCACTCAACCCCACTATGTATGAGTTCAGACTTGATTGTATAGAGCCATGGGGGTTGATTGTGGTGATGCCCACTACAGGGATAGTGTGGCAATCCTAGGAGTGATCAATCATGGTGATCCCTACCATGGAGGACATCATGGTGACCCCCTCATAGGGATAATTGTAGTGATACTTGAGCTGTAGGGATATAAATGTACCAAAGTATGGGCTACCAAGATAAAAAGATTGGGTACCCGAATATATATATATATAAGTATGATTATAAAACTAAATATGTATTGGACCCTATAATGATATTGGACATATATTAGGCTCTACAATGATGTATTGATTCTTTAGGTCAATATTATTTAAAAAATGACCTATAATTCTGATGTGGATATCATTAATTGTATGAGTATGACATTCGATATGTTGATGTAACACATCTTTTATAATTTAATTAAATTATATTATTAATATGACTTCAATAAATTTATAATGTATACTTGTTATTTACTGAGTTGTGAAGCTCATAATCTTTATCTATTATTTTTCAGATCTAGGAATCAAAGGTTACTCTGATCAACATTTTGGGAAACTAATGGCAAGGCCGTTCCTATAGATATTAGAGCTAGTTTGATTGGTATATATTTATTATAGTATTTCTAGATAATGTATAAATAACTTGATAGTTTTGAATTGTAAAATATAGAAGATGAACCTCTATGGTATGACTTATGGTGGTTTAAAATATATATAATATTTTGAGTTAATAGTTTAGTTATTCTAATATTCACTATCTTCTATATGTGAATTGTATATTTTTCAAGTTATATTGAATTCATTGACAGGTAGAATGCCTTCCATGAGTCAGTCCTATGGATATGTGGTATTTGTCTGACTCTCAAATTATATTTTTGGGATTAGGGACCTGAGACTCTCTCTCTCCATAGAATACAAAAAAACTCTCTCTCTCTCTCAACCATAACGCTTTTCCCTCTCTTTGTATTTCTCTTGCTGAAACCCTCCTCCCTACCACCACCTCTCCACACATCAAGATCAGCTCGGGCACCTCTCCATTGAATACTTCTCTCTTTCTCCCCACAGAACCCTCTCTCTCTCTCTCCAGACCTCTCCCACCCTTGTTATGTCTCTCGGACCCATCTCTCTCTCCACATTTATTTCTTTCTATTTGAAGCAGTCTCTCCTTCAGCACTCCATCTCTCTCATCACAACCTTCTCTTCTCTCCTCACAGCCGTCTCTTACCAACCTCACAGCTCTCCACCATCTCTCTCACTAGAAAGAAGCTCAGAGAAGCTCTCCTCTCTCACACTTTTTATTGTCTCTGAACATTGAAATCTGAACAAAGATAAGAGCAAGGAAAGGCTTCCATACATTGAAACAGTCAACAGCTACTCATAATTACAATCCTTTATTCTCAGCCTCCTAAATGCAAGGAACTCCTTAACCACCCTTAGTGTTTTTTAGTTACAATTAACCACCCTTAGTTAATTAGAGGATAATGAACAAGGTTGCAGCGGACAGAAAGAACAAAGCAAAAAATTCATGCAAAGTAGAAGATGCTATGATTGCAATGTACTGGATATCGATCACTTGAGCATGCTATGATTACAACACACTTGATATCCAAAGGAGGACCTTCCATCATTAAAATTAATTTCTTGATGGGCGATAGAAGTTTGAGTATTAGAACTGGAACCGGATAGGATATGGATCGGATACTAGCATATCCATATCCATATTTATTTTATCTAACAAATACAAATATGAATATAGATATTATTTAAATATAAAAATTTATATCCATATTTTATTTTAAATATATATGGATATATATAATTCGGATACTGAAAGTATAGATACAATTACAGATATAACTTAGATAATTAAACTTTATGATTATAGAATCAAAGATATTACTAAATAGATGATAAATTAAGTTAGTAATTATTGCGGCCAATCCACCTATTGCGTCCGTCGTCGGAGGAGAGCACCTGCAAAAGAAGTCCACTCTGACTGAAATTATTTTCGATGGGGACCCTCTGATGTTTAAGTCAGTAGAGGATTGATAAATAAGAGAATTAAAGTAAGAATTTGGTAGAATCTAGTCCAGAATTTTCTTACCAATGTACTTAGTTTATCTTCTTTTTATAGAAAAACGTAGTAGTAACCATCTATAACGGTTGAAAGTCGTGAGGTCCCATTTATTCCGATATTAAAAGAGTAGTTAATACTCATATGATCGTGGAGAAGCCGTTACGCGTGTTCTGCACCTAGAATGTAGGTCATGCCGATATATGTCGGTCGTACCAATCATATGTCGGCATCTAACTGATATTTCAATCAGTCAGTGATCGTCTATTTTTAGAGAATTGGTCAGGATTTATCAATCAATAGTCGTATGAAGTCGGTGAGCCGATTAATAGTCGGTTGAAAAAAATCGATAGTCGATCAACTGATTGATTAGTAATCGATTGGCCGTAAGGTTTGTCTATATGTCGGGCGCCAAATTAGTTGATAGTCGATTGATGAGTTATCTTTCTGACTTATTATCATTCGCTATGGTCTTCGTTTAGTCGGCTCTACTGATCATCAGTCAAAATGCTAACATTGAATCGGGGTAGCGAAGTCAATTAGCCCAACATTGCCCCCACTCTCGAGTTCAAATTGGGAATGGGCACGTGATCTGCCACATGATCTAACATTTTGAATAACGAGAGTCTTCATAATTTATCTCAAGCTCCAATTTGATGGCTATCTTTCTTTCGTCATTCATAATTGCTTCACGAGTCGAGGTCATTTCGATGATCGTGCAGTAATTATTAGCATGTTCGACGAGAAGGATTTCTACCATTTTATCATTTTGATGTTCGTGTTGCCATCATTAACATGATCAATCGAAAAGATGATTTGACAGCTTTTCATTCTGGTTGATTTGGTTTCGAATCAATCCGATGTTGCCATGCGTCTAGCTTTCGTTGGTCATCAGTTGTTCTCATGGATTGTGATGTCGTGGCTGATCTAAGCGGTGGTGTATTGAAAAGTCTGAACATCCGTGGGTCTAGATTTTGTTAGGTTCAAGAATTCGTGCAGCTCCATTTTCATTGAAGCAATCTCAACCATCGATAGTTTCTATATATATATAGGACCACTGTTACTTTTCTTGAATTTTTATAGTGACTTTGTCTTCTGCTGGTATTCTAGAGTTCCAAGTTTCTTGTCCTCTCCTTGCTCTTACTATTCTTCCGAGTTTCCCCTTCATCTTTCAGATTAGGTTTTCTTTTCCCTTTCTTTTCCCCTCCTTAGAGCTTTGTTATGGCTGGTAAAGATAGGGATAGGACTGTAGGTGACGGTGGCCGGCCATCTAGTTCGACGATCGTCTTTCTACCAGTCCGACAGCGGAGGTTTCTTCACTGTCGGATTCTATAGTCGATCAACTCCAAGAACAATATCAAGTTCGAGAGCAATTCCAGTTCTTTACCCCTGGTCCAAAAGGTTGAGTGTCCTCTCCGCCAACTGGTCAGGTAACATTTTATGTAGAAAATCTTAGGTTGAATCTCCGATTTTCAGTCCCGGAGTTCATTCGAAACATCCTAATTATTATCGAATTTGTCCAACGTAGCTTGCGTCGAATTCCATTCAGATTTTAGTTTTTTTTGCTCTTCTTTGTCACTCGATCCTGACCACTCCTCATCTTTCGTTATTTCATCCTTTTTTCACCCTTCATCCACATCCTAAGGTCAATGGCTGGTGGATGTTTTCTCCAAGAAAGAATTTATCTTTCATCTCTAGTCTTACATCATCTATTCATGATTGGAAGATCCAGTTCTTTTTTATTTCTTTTTCTTTTTCTTAGAGTTTTTCTTTCACTTGGGGAGCTCCAAACACTAGTCCGAATGATAATAATCAGATTGATCTGGTCGATCGGGAGGACTTCCTTAAGTTGAACATGAAAGTTCCACCACAAAACCAGCTGCTGATCGAGCATGCTTTGTACAAGGCTAGGCTTGGTCCGACACCGACTGCTAGTATTGTCCAACATACCAAGTAGATTTTTTTTTCCTTTTGCTTTTTGTTGTCGGATAAATCTGACTTTTGTAATTTGGCTTTGACCTCATATTGTAAAGACTTTGAATATGAATGAATAGAAAATTTTTCTTAGTACAAGTCTTCCTTCTGCTTTTTGTATTGAGTGCCAAAAATTTTTCAAGTATTGAAAATTTTTTCTAAGTACTGATGGATTTCTTTCTTCTATAGTTTACTTACCGAACATCAAGTTGAATAGTCGATAAGTAGACTGTCTGACCGAATATTAATCGGTGAGATAAGATGAAACATTTCCATTGAATTAAATGTGGGCATTAACTTCCTCTCAACCTTAGTGAAGTCGGCATGACATTTTCCCAAGCCATAGCTCGGTCGGCCGTTGATATATGTCTGATCATAAGTCGGTGTGATATTGAATTATTTGATTTTCAGTCGGTCATCGATATAAATCAGCAAGCAGTAAAGCTATCGGTCATTAATAACTGAATAGTCGCCAATAACCAAATAGTCGCTAAGTATGCCATCCGACCGAATATGAATCAACTAGATTTTAGACATAAAATTCATTTATATTTGATAAACGAGGGCAAGCCAAATATCCCTCGACTAACTGGAGTCAAATCGGCATTGTTCTCATTAAGTGGGCATAAGAACCTGCTCAACTATAGTTAAGTTGGAGATAAACGGGGGCAAGCCGAATATCCTTCAACTGACCGAAGTCAAGTCGGGTTTTTTTTCATCATATGATCATTAAATTCCGCTCGACTTTGATTAAGTCGGCATAATATTCCACTTAGTCGTAGCTAAATTAGCATGATTTTGAGTCATCCAATTATCAGTCGGCTTTCAATCTTTAGTCGATAGATTGCAGGATCATTATTCGTCGGCTGATAATTAATAGGCCTTGGATGACATATCATTGATCAAGCATTGCTTAGTCGAAGTGAAGGAAATCCAGTATATTCCCACTAAGTTGACATGGGCATTGAGTTCCACTCAACCTTGGTTGAGTCAGTATAATGTTTTGCTTCCGATTGGAGTCGGCATACATAGTCATCCGATCGTCTATCCGATGGTAAGTTGATATATAATAACTGGCTTATGATGTCATCCGACTAAGAGTCGATTTATCGTTGCATGAATAGTAGTCAATTTGTAGGATTGTCCAACTTAGAGTTGGCGATTTATAGAATCGCCTGACTTTGAGTTGGTGATTTGTAGAATCATCCGACTTTGAGTTGACTAACCTTGTCATTCAGCCAATAAGTAGTCGGAAAATGATTTGGATGAGTAGTTGTCGATCAATAGTCGAGTATTCAGTTGAATCAAAATAACCTTTCTGAAATATCGTAGGTCGTCACTGTTTAATATCCGAGAATAATCATTCTGCTGTAGAAGAATATTTATCATATATCATTCCGTTGAGTAGAAATGTTGTTATAAGCCGCTCCATTGTAAGGGAACATAATTATTATTTGAAGATAACGAGTGAATCGTCATTTAGGAAAGCTTTTCATATTGTAGATCATGCTCAATTTATTGTGTGGAAGAATTTTTCAAATTGTCTACCCTCCAAAGTGGCAATCGTTCAGCCATAAATAATTAGCAGTTTCAATTCCAAGGTGTGATTGAAGCCGATGGGGATCCTTTAATTGGTGCTGTTGTTATGATATTTGCTTACTGAGAAGCTATGAGTTATCAACATCTGTATTTGGATTTGAGCATCCATCATGATGGCTGGACATAGAGAATTAAGCTCTGCCGGTTGAGATAGAGGGGAGAGATCTTCCCAACAGGGAGATTGCCTGGTGGAGCAGATAAAATTTTGGACTTGCATTTTTGGCATCTTTATTAGAGCAATTTATTTCTTTTCTCCCCCTTCCTAATGCACCAATCTATTGCGGCCAATCCACCTATTACGCCCATCGCCGAAGGAGAGCACTTGTAAAAGAAGTCCACTCTGATCAAAATTATTTCCGATAGAGACCTTTCAATACTTAAGTTAGTGAAGGATTGGTGAACAGGAGAATTAAAGTAAGAATTTGGCAGAGTCTAGCCCAGAATTCTCTTACCAATGTACTTGGTTTACCTCTTTTTTATAGGAGAACGTAATAATAACCATCTATAATGGTTGGAAGTCATGGGATTTCGCTTATTCCAGCATTAAAAGAGCAGTTAATGCTCATATGATCATGCAGAAGCCGTTACGCGCGCTCTACGCCTAGAATGTAGGTTATGCCAATTATATGTTGGTCATACCAATCATATGTCGGCATCTGACTGATATTCCAATCAGTCAGTGATTGTCCATTTTTTTAGAATTGATCAAGATTTACTGACCAATAGTCGTCTGAAGTCGGTGAACCGATTGATAGTTGGTTGAAAGAAATCGGTAGTCGGATAGCTGGCCGATTGGTGGTCGGTTGGCCGTAAGGTTTGTCTATATATCGGGCGCCAAATTAGTTGACAGTCGGTTGATGAGTTATCTTTCCGACTTATTATCGTCCGCTATGGTCACCATTTAGTCGGCTCTACCGACATTGAATTGGGGTAGCGAAGTTAATTAGCCCAACAATAATATATTTATATGGTTGTATATTGTCCTTAAACATTAATTAATGCTATATAAAACTATATACAATTACATGTAGATTCGAATATTTGAATATAGATCGGATAGTTGTCTATTCATATTCATATCTATTTTTCTTTGATGGATATGAATACAAATATGGATATTAATTAGATCTTCAAATTTTTATCTATATCCGGATTATTTTGATACAAAAATGAATCTAGATGAATAATATCCATACTATTTTCACTCCTATTGAGTATTAAGATCTTCTATTTGTTATAATTTATTATATCATTATATAATATTTTGAAAATAATTAAAAAAATTAAAAAAAACTCAATAGATCAAAATTTTAAAAATTAAAGAAAAAATACTTGCTGAGCATTATGATCACGACTCTTCATACAAAAATCAGTTGATATGTGGCATTCATGTATCAACACGATTTCAGTTAATTCAGCAAATATTAGAGTGCTCTATTTTTTTTTTTCTACATAAATTCTAGTGCACGTTTAAATCCTGTATGAATCAGTTCAATTATTGCATCGAACCAATTATATTAAATCCTACACCTGGATGGCACATCTCTACTTGCACATGCACAGCGTGGGACAACGCTTGGCTTTTGGCTTTCATTTTTCTTGAAAAATTTGATGGGACTTCTATTATCTTATCTTAAAATAATCGTGAAGAAGGCTTGGCTCTTATTTATTTTCTCAACAAAACAAAGCAAGATCACCATCCAGCAGTTTCCGTGGACGAAATACAAGCAAGCGTCGCATCAATGATTATAACAATATTATTGGTTTTCCTTGCTTATGGTATCTGTCGTTTGCTAACTTCATGCCAACATTACTAATTCCATTATTCTCTTTTCCTTTTAATTTTATCTGAGCTCTCAACAACTATACGGGGATCGTATTTATATTTACTCTCTCCCTCTTAGACAGGGAGGAAGAGTCCATCCTCTAAAATATGAAATTCTAAAAAAAAAAAAATGTATCAACAGCTATGACTTTGAATTCTTAAAATCATATGTATATATAAATATATATATAGAGGTAGACTGATTTTCATTCGATCGGATTTTAGTCCATATTCGATCAGATTTTCGATCGTTGAACCAGTACATCTGCACGCATGCACCTTCAGGCTGAAAAAAATTTAAAAAAAAATTTCAGGTATACTAAAGACGACTTTAGGCTGAAAAAACTAAAAAAAAAAAATTCAGACATAGATGCGCGTTTATTTTTTTTCACGCACGTCTTTTCAGGCGCGTGCATGTAGATGCACGTTGATCCAATGGTCGGGAATCCAACCGAATATGGATTGAGATCCGATCGAGTGGAGCCCAATCCACTTCTATATATATATATATATATATATATATATATATATATATATATATATATATATATATATATATATATATATATATATATATATACATCTTACATACCACAAACTGAAGATAACTTTGAACACTTGAAAGAGCATACTTGCAAACTTGATTATAAAAGCATGAGTATCAAACTAGCAGAAGAAACTAAATATAAGTGGAGAAAAAGCTTGAAGAAAATGAGAAGGATATGAGGGGGTTCCGGCTGATATTTTTTCCTTTGTAGGGGGTGCAGAGAGAGATGCCTTTCTTCACTACCTTGTTCCCCTTTTATAGGGCTTGGCAGACTTCAAATTCTTTTGGTTCCACTTATTGATGACTTGAGGTCCTCATCCTTTTTGTCAAAATCCAGGGGCGAAAAATCATGGGTACTAGTTGTTTTTGGATTTCTGTGGATGAAAAATCACAGGCTGGTGGAAAATCATGGGTGGTAAACCATGGGCACCAATTATTTTGGATTTCTAAGAGCTGCAAAACCATGAGCTGGTGGGCCATGGTAGTTTGATGGCTAGGCATCTTTTGGTAGTGCTTCAGACGGATCTGACTCCAAGGTTTCTGATAGATTTGTTCTGAAGGGAGACCTTACTGGTGGTGGTGGCAAGGGTCTGGCCATGCTGATACACCTTCTGATCCAGTTGGCTTGCCTTTGTCTCAGATTATATGCATCTAGTACTATTTGGTCTTGAGCTACGGAGGAAAATTGTGGAGTTGATGATGAACTTGAGGAATTGTGGTTACTTGAGGTATTGATTTCAATTGGACAATATTGTTGCCCTCTCATTTGAGCTCATCTGGCAGTCCTGTAGGAGTTGTTATCTGTGCTAGTGTCTTGGTGTTCTATGTTTTGGATGGCATTTGCCTATTGGTTTTGTGATTGAGGAGCTTGGAGAGAGCCTCTTACTTGGGTAACCGGTAATGAATCTTCAAGAGGAGGAGACTCATATACAGGGAAAGAGCTTCTGGTATTCTGAGTGCTCTGAGTTGTGGATTTAATGCTCCTGGCATGTGGATGATGATGGTGATGGATCCTGTGGGGACAGGATCTATGTGTAGATAGATGTGGTAGTGATGGCATTTTGGCCTACAAAGGTGGTGGTGCCTTCTTGGTTGGCTAGAACTGAAATTTTGGAAATTGACCATTTTTTAGGTTGGTAAGGTGGCCAGAAGAGGAGCTAGAGAGGTCCACTCCTTTTTCTTCTTCGGATTTTGGAGGGGGCTTCAATGATGGCTATTTGTAGATGCTAATGGAAGCTATTGGTGGAGCTTATCGAGGAAGCTTGCTCACTTAGGAAGCTTCAGATGTCTGTTTGATTTGATAGCAGAGCATCTTTGCTTTGTCTTTTGTTGGATTGATGGTATTTTAGCATGTTTGTAACTTTAATGTAGGCTGAGTTTTGTACCTGCAAAAGAAAACGTTTTCTACCATTGAATTGGTAGGTTGTTAGTAAAATAAGGTTTTTCTTTTTCCCTTTCTTTTTGTATTTTGCTCTTTTCTTCTTTGTTCTTCTCTTGAGTTATGATGAATGTCTCCTGTAGAGAGTGTCCTTTGACGATTGCTTTTTGTACCAGGTTTCATGAAGTTGTCCTTAATATTGAAAAATCATGGGTAAAAATCATGGGCTTTGTTTGTTTTGATGAAACCATGGATGGATAGCCATAGGCTGTGGTGCTTGATGGAAATCTGATTGATCCTGTTGATCATAGCCACATGTCTGCTGATGGAGTAAGAGAGTCCATTGGGACAGGGTGTCGTGGATTGATCTAGAGGAGAAGCACTGATGTACTGATTCTCTGTATGGACTTGATCATCTTGAATTTCTTAGAGTAGTCTGTATGGACTTGGCTAACTTGAATTTTTTGGAGGTGTAGTCCTCCTGTAACTAATGGATCTTCTTTTGGTAGGTCTTCTTCTGTAGGCTTTAGTGAGGCCTGATGGTAATAATGGGTTTGATAGTGAATAGTTGTAGAAAGCCTGGATGTCTTGAAGTCTTGGTACCACATGAACATCGGCTTCATTGATGTGCTTGAAAAGAACTTTGAGTGATTCTCAATTGGAGAAAGGGGAACCATCTTCCAAAGACTGTGTCCTTTTGCTTCAATTGATGTTGCTTCTTTCAATGTTGTGAATCTGTTGGAGGATGTTGAGCAGGGGGCCTGTTTTATCTGGGCTTTTGGAGATGGATTTTGAGAAGAGGATGTTTGGGATTCCCAGGGGAGGAAATCAGGGGAAGAGTTATTCTTTTTTCTTTTGAACTTAATTTGAAAATCAAAGGTTGAATGAACATCTTGTCAATTGGCAAAAATTTGTTTTGAAGTAAAATTTTTGAAAATCTATTTTAAGGCAAGATTTTTGGCATCCTTTTCTAAAATAAATTTTGTAGATTGACAATCAATTTAGAGTAAAAAGAGATCATTTTGAAATCTCAAAATGCATTAAACAATCGATAAAACTTCTTTTGTGGTTGAATGTCTTTTCTGGGTTTTGTTTCAAATACCTGTATGGTATTGTGCAAATTATTTGCTCTGTGTTCCTATTGTTCTTATTGATTGGATTTAGCTTTCTTCCCTCAAAGAAGGATTTCTTTAGAATCTATCATAGAGCGGCTTGGTAATGATTTTGGGATCCTTATAGTAGTCTAGGACTTGATTCAGATTTTCTAAGGATCTTTGTAGTTGAAATTTTTCTAGAATTTTGTCAAAAAATAAGTATGAATTCTAGATTTTCTGGGATAGGCCTAGTGAGCTCTAGAAGCCTGATTTGTATTTTGAATAGGTTTATTTTTGATGTAGAAAGGGCAAGGTCATTTCTAGTTATCTCATAAGAGATTGCTTAAAGGTGTTTGAAGTATTGCTCTGGAAATGCTAAGGTGTAGATATCATTGATGATCCTCTAAAACTTAGAGGGAGTGTTTTTGAATGTCATATTATTCCATTTGAATTTGCCAAAGGGCATTATGAAAGTGATCTTGCACTTATATTCTTCGGTAATCTGGGTTTGAGGTTGAATTTGGAAAATACTTCTGCTTTTATAATTCTAATCGGATATCTTATCAAAGGTTTGTAATTGGTAACAGGTTTAATTTTTAGGATACTCCTTTCTATCTCAGTTCTTTTTTGAGTATAGAAAGATGTTAGAGATCGAGGGGATCTACTGGGTCTAATTTTGCTTAAGAGGGATTGAATTTTGTTTTTGCAATATCCTAAAACACTAAAATTCATTAGGTTGTCAAAATTATCTTTGAGAGGTTAGAATATTTTGGTGGGTAGGAAGAATAGGTCTTGACCTAAGAGCCTAGTTTTGATCCTATCTCCAGCGTAGGAAGGTTTGATCATGCTTAAGAAAGGTATAACTAATTGGTTTAAATTTTTGGTAAGTATGAAAGGGGTCTTCATACAGATGTTAGTGTTATAGACAAAGGTATTAACTTTAGGTTCTAAACCACTAACGGTGGTTAGTTTACCTTTGGTTTTGACAAATTTTGTGGATATCAGGCCCTTCCGAATGTAGCTTGGATCATTACCTAGGATAGTTTTTAGTCCAAAGCTATCTATTAGCAGGTTTATTCCAATACTCCACTTTTGGATTTGTATTTGAGAATGAATCTCAACAAAGGTTGGGATCTTAGGATCATCTGTCCCTTTGATGAGGCTACTTGATTGTACTTGAATTATTTCTTTTTGGAGATCCTGATGGCGGTCTCTTTCTTATTTTTAGGTTCAACTCTTTTTAAAAGGTTATTCAGACTATATGTCTTATTGCCTTTTGCTAAAGAGTCCTTTAAGGGTTGTTGTTTGGTTATTGCAAGGATGAGGGTGGAAACAGCATCTTGTATTTCATTTCCATTTTTATCTCTGAAGGTTTGGTTGTCAGGGTTTCTTCTGACAGTCTCTATGATTTGTTATTTTTTTCTCATTGACTAGAAGGAAGTTCCTCCAACCTTTGAGTTGGTTTGTAAAGCCAGAAACCAAGGTTACTATTGTGGCCTAGCCTCGGGCAGTTGCAATCATGATCACTTTGAGTTGGCTTGTGAAGCCAGCAATCAAGGTTACTACTGTGGCCTGGTCCTAGGTAATTGTAATCATGAGTCTTGTTGCAATGTACCAATGATGATATATTTGGTTTATCCATTTGTATTCCATCTATAAATGGCTTGGGCCAAATACTGGTTTTGATGCATGGGATTTTCCTCGAGGCCCATGTCAGGCATGGTTGGTTTGGGCCAATGGGATTTTTGAGGATTTGGACTATATAACCTGGTGTTCATAGTCCATTCTCTGGTCTTATCTTTTGGGTCAATACTTGGTATTGGGCTATTTGGGTTAGATTCCTCTATTTGTCCTGAGTTACTGGACTTACTGAGGTAGTTACTCATCTAGTCTAGGATAGCTACTGATCCTCTGCTTTCTGAGATTTTGGGCGTATCCAGATCAGAACGGGTTTGGATTTCATAGGCTTTGAGCTTTAGTATAGTACCAGAGGTTTCAACTCCTGGCCTGCCTATAGCCTTTTGTTCTATTTTTATAAATTGTTTATCCATAGTCTTAAGGCCTTGGTTTACTAAATTGTTTTGTTCTGTTGCAGGCCTTTGACCGAAGGTCTAGTGTTTTATGGATGGGTCGGATTTTTTCTCAAAGATTTTGGTTTCAAAGTTTATTTGGAAATTGATTGGACTTAGGTTGGGAGGCTCGATCCAATTAGGATGAGTTGTTTTAGAAATTGCATACTCTAAGTCTACCTCTGTTGGGTTTATCTCTATTGGATTTGTCTCAACAGATTTTCTGACTGAAGTAGTAGAGTTTTTAAGTTTGTTGGTTTTAATTGAGATATTACCTCCGGGTGTAGTGGTAACTATCCTAGGGTAGTTTTTGTTTGGGCAGATGGAGTCTGGGTCAGGTTTTGAGTCCAATTCCAGGTTCAAACTAGATCCAAAAGCTTAGGATACTTGACTAGAATCCTTGGTTTGTTTACGGAGTTCTAGGTCAGTGGCTTGAGACATTTGACTAGAACTCTTGACTTGTCCATGGGGACTTTGATCAATTTTCTTTGGTAGAGTAAACTCTACTTTTGTTTTGAAAGGTGCTTTTCAAGTTTTTCTTATTTCTTTTTAGAGTGCCTTTATTTGATATTTGGGTGGTAAGTGCTCAAGAGTTTTGACATAATGCTTATCATACTATTCGAAGTGAGGGATGTTTCTTTCTTCAAAGATCATTGGTTTATACTAGATTTTTCTAATAAAACTTTGTTTTTCTCCATCATAAGTTTTGAAGAACCATTGTCTATTCTTAGCATTCTGTTCTCCATGAAAGTCTCTCCTTAATTGTTCTTTGTCAATTTAGAATTCAGATATTTCAATCTCAGGTCTTAGAAAGTTACGAATTACCTTTTTGATTGTTATTTTTAGTTTTTCTGATTGGCTATGCTTGATGTCTATGTAGGTTATTATTTCAAAATTGTTTATGCTATGAGTTTTTGGTTTGAAAGATGGATGATAATGGAATGTAGCTTTTAGGAGTTTTCTGAGAATTGAGGCCTTTCTTAAGATTTCTATATTTAGAGGATAATATGGAATTTCTTCTTGAATTTCCATACTTGAAGGATTATATGGGATTTCTCCATCATATGAATCCATGTTTGAAGGCTCATATGAATCTTCTTCTATGTTTAAGGGATATGGGATTTCTCCATCATATGAATCCATGTTTGAAGGATCCATGTTTGAAGGCTCATATGAATCTTCTTCTATATTTGAGGGATCATAACAATTCTTGTTCCCTTCGATGTCTGAAGGATCAAAAAGATCCAGAATTTCTTCTATATCTGAAGGATCAGAGGGATCCATGATTTTTTCTATGTTTGAGGGATAATAAAGATCCGAGATTTTTGTGTTCGAAAAATCATAAGGATCCGTGTTTTCCTCTATGTCTGAAAGATCAGAGATTTCTTCTATATTTGAAGGATCATAAAGATCCGTATTTTTCTCTATATCTGAAAGATCAGAGATTTCTTCTATGTTTGAAGGATCATAAAGATCCGTGTTATCCTCTATGTTTGAAAGATCATAAAGATTCGAGACTTCTTCTATGTTTGAAAGATTAACATAAGAGTCATAAGAGGGATCATAGGGGTATGAATCCTCTTCATAGGTTTCCATGTTTGAAAGGGCTATAGGATTTCTACTTATCAAGTTGTGTAGTACAAGAATTTATCTATGATAATGCTTATCCCTACTTTAGTTGGGTCATACAGGATCTTACTATTACTTATCCCTTCACCTCGGAAAGAAGAAGAAGAATTTCTGGATAGAAGACTTATACTTGTTTGAAACCTAGTTATAAAAATCTGAGTTGAAGAAAAGAGAAGAGTTTCTGAATAGAAACTCCATGCTTAATTGAAAACTAGTCTCTCAAATTCTGATTCTATTTATCTATAGAAAGTACAAACTTACACTTAATTATAAACTAGTCCCTCAAATCCTAATCTTAAGTGTTACTCATACTTAATTAAAATCTATTCCCTCAAACCCTGAATCTAACTACCAAAGTGCTATGCCACCACTAAAAGAGTTCCCTATTCCCAATTAGACTAACTACCCTGCCCAACAAGTGGTTTTCTTGGCCTAAATGGGTCTCTGAGACTTACTGCCTCTAGAGATAGATTCCTTCTTTCTTGGAGTTACTTAACACTTAGCTCAAAGACTCAAAATGCATGAACTGGTTAAAAACTAAGCATAAAGTAGGCTACTCAAAGATTGAAATGCACGAACTAATTCAAAACTAAGCATAAAGTAGACTATTCATAGACTCAAAGATTCAGAATGCACGAAAACACCATCACTACCATATCCATCTACATATAGATCATGTCCTCATAGGATCCATCACCATCGTCATCCACATGCCAGGAGCATTACAATCCATAACTCAGAGTACTCAGAATAATAGAAGCTGTTCCCCTGTACAGGAGTCTCCTCCTCTTGAAGATATGTTATCGGCTACCCAAGTAAGAGACTCTCTTCCACTAAAAAATCAACAAGCTCCTCGATCACAAAACCAACAGAAAAATGCCACCCAAAACATAGAACACCAAGTCACTGGCACAAATAACAACTCCTACAAAATCGCCAGACGAGTCCAAATGAAGGGGCAACAATATTGCCCAATCCAAATCAATACCTCAAGCAACCATAGTTTCTCAGGATCATCACCAACTCCACAACATCCCTCTGCAGCTCAAGACCAAATAGTACTAAATGCATACAGACTGAGATGAAGGCTAGCCAACTAGATTAGAAGGTGTATTAGCATGGCCAGACCCTTACCGGCACCACTAGTAAGGTCTCCCTCCAAAATAAATTAATCAGAAATCCTGGAGTTAGATCCATCTGAAGCACTACTAGAAAATGCCTAGCCACCAAACCATCATGGCCCACCAGCCCATGGTTTTGCAGCCCTTAGAAATCCAAAATAATTGGCGCCCATGGCTTACCACCTATGGTTTTCCACCAGCCTGTGATTTTTCACCCACAGAAATCCAAAACAACCAGCACCCATGGTTTTCCACCCCTGGGTTTTGGAGATAAAAGGTACAACAAGGATGAGGACCTCAAGTCATCGACAAGCAGAACAAAAAGGATTTGAAGTCCGCCAAACTCTATAAAAGGAGAAGAAGGGAGTGAAGAAGGGCATCTCTCTCTACACCCCTTACAAAGGGAAAAATATCGATCGAAACCCCCTCATATCCTCCTCATCTTCTTCAAGCTTTTCCTCCTCCACTTGTATTTAATTTTCTTCCGCTAGTTTGCTACTTTTGCAAGTGTGCTCTTTCAAGTGTTCGAAGTTATCTTCGATTTGTGGTATGTAAATAGGTTTGCTATCTATGTAATAAAGTTTACTACTTTTTGATTCTCCTTTCAAGTTGTTTATTCCGCTTTCGCATAATTCTCTCTAGACTAATTTATCTATGATGTTTTATTTTTCTTTCACGTAAACCTCCATCCTACTTTAGTTTGTAGTCATATCCATAGTGGTATCAGAGCCATGACTTATCCTCTTCGCCCCCAGAAGGGAGTATCTAGAGTAGGAGTAGTCTGCATAGATCGTCTTATGCTTAGTTGCATCCTAGACAGACTTTCAGAGTAATGGTAGAGGCTAGATTAGTCTCTGAACGGTTTACTTTATGCCTAGTTTTGAACCAGTTCGTGCATTCTGAATCTTTGAGTCTATGAACAGTCTACTTTATGCTTAGTTTTGAACTAGTTCATGCATTCTAATCTTTGAGTAGCCTACTTATGCTTAGTTTTTAATCAGTTCATGCATTCTGAGTCTTTGAGCTAAGTGTTGAGTAACTCCAAGAAAGAAGGAACCTATCCCTAGAGGCAGTAAGTCCCAGAGACCTGTTTAGACCAGAAGAGCCGCTTATTGGGTAGGGCAGTTAGTCTAACTGAGAATAGGGAACTCTTTTAGTGGTGGCATAACACTTTGTTTAGTTAGATTCAGAGTTTGAGAGACTAATTTTTAATTAAGTATGAGTAACACTTAAGATTAGAATTTGAGGGACTAGATTACAATTAAGTGTAAGTTTGTACTTTTTACAGACAGATAGAATCAAGATTTGAGGGACTAGTTTTCAATTAAGCGTGGAGTTTCTATTCAGGAACTCTTCTCGTTTCTCCAACTCATATTTCTGTAACTAGGTTTCAAACAAGTGTAAGTCTTCTATCCAAAAATTCTTCTTCTTCTTTCTGAGGTGAAGGGATAAGTAATAGTAAGATCCTATATAATCCAACTAAAGTAGGGAAAAGCATTATCATAGATAAAATCTTGTACTAAACAACTTGATAAGTAGAAATCCTATAGCCCTTTCAAACATGGAAGCCTATTCATATCCCTATGATCCCTCTTATGACTCTTATGATGATTTTTCAAACACGGAAGAAATCTCTGATATTTCAGACATAGAGAAAAATACCGATCTTTATGATCCTTCAAACATAGAAGAAATTTCTGATCTTTTAGACATAGAGAAAAACATGGATCCTTATGATCTTTGAAATACAGAAGAAATCTCTGATCTTTCAGACATAGAGAAAAATATGGATCTTTATGATCCTTCAAACATAGAAGAAAATATAGATCTTTATGATCCCTCAAATACAGAAGAAATCTTGGATCCCTCTAATCCTTCAAATATAGAAGAAATCTCAGATCCTTCTGATCCTTCAAATACTGAAGAAATCCCAGATCCTTCTAATCCCTCAGATATAGAAAAAATTTCAAATCTTTCTGATCCTTCAGACACCGAAGGGAACAAGGATCGTTATGATCCCTCAAACATTGAAAAAGATTCATATGAGCCTTCAAATATGGATCCTTCAAACATAGATTCATATGATGGAGAAATCCCATATGATCCTTTAAGTATGGAAATTCAAGAAAAAATTCTATATTATCCTCCAAATATAGAAATCTTAAGGCCCCAATTCTCAAAAAACTCTCAAAAGCTACATTCAAAAATCCATCTTTCAAACCAAAAACTCGTAGCACAAACAATTATGAAATAATAGCCTACATAGACATCAAGCATAGCCAATCAGAAAAACTAGAAATAATAATCAAAAAGATAATTTGTAACTTTCTAAAATCGGAGATTGAAATACCTGAATTCCAAATTGACAAAGAACAATTAAGGAGAGACTTTCATGGAGAACAAAATGCCAACAATAGACAATGGTTCTTCAAAACTTATAATGGAGAAAAACAAAATTTTATTAAGAAAATTTGGTATAAACAAATGATCTTTGAAGAAAGAAACATCCATCACTTTGAATGGTATGATAACTATTATGTTAAAACTCTTGAGCACTTACCACCTAAATATCAAATAAAGGCACTCAAAAAAGAAATAAGAAAAACCTGGAAAGCATCCTTCAAAACAAAAGTAGAGTTTACTCTACCAAATAAAACTGATCAAAGTCCCCCTGGACAAGTCAAGAGTTCTAGCCAAATGTCTCAAGCCAAGGATTCTAGTCAAGTGTCCCAAGCCTCTGGATCCAATTTGAACCTGAAATAGGACTCAAAACCTGACCCAGACTCCCTCGGCTCAAACAAAAAGTCCTATCCCAAGTGGTATCAAAGCCCGGCCTTTTTTCTTTCAGCCTCAAAAAGGAGAAGTAGTTAGTGGAGCCTCTGTATAGTATCACCTCAGCCTCAACTCTAAACTAGTTCTAACTTACTGAGTTTTTAAGTAAAGTATTAAGTAACTCCAAGAAATTGAAAATCATTCCCTAAAGGCAGTAAGTCCCACAGTCCTGTTTGAGGCCAGAAAGTATCGTTGTTGGGCAAGACAGTTAGTCATATTTGAAAAATGATTTCTCTTTTCGTTATGGCATTGAAAGTTACTAGTAGCATAACACCTTACTAGTGGCACTTAGACTTAGTCTTCTACAACTAGTCTTCAGTTAAGTATGAGTATACTATCCAGAGAGGTGAAGGAACTAGCGAAGGCAAATATAAGATCCAGTATGACCCAACTAAAGTATTAATCCCAATCTCCCCACCTACTAGAGAAAGTTGTTTTGTAGAAGCAAGCTTAGAATCAAAACCACACTACAATGAACAAGTAGAATCCCCAAACTTAAGTCCAAAACATTTCCAAATGGATCCTAAAATCAACATGATAAATAAGAAATTTATCCTAGATAAAGACCTGCTTAGAAGGGATTTCCACTCAAAAAGAAATGAGACAAAGAGGATTAATTTCTTTACCAAAATTAATGAAACTGAAAGAATCAATCTTAGAACCAAATGGTATGATTTCATGAACTCCATCAAAGACAACATAGGTTTCTTTAAATGGTATGAAATGCATGCCAAACCCAAACAAGTTGACATGATCCACCCTAAAGTCATGATCTCATGGCAAGATGGAAGAGGAAGGGTCATAGAACGAATCCACCCTCCTTTCCAAGAAGTCAAAATCCAAGCTAGACAAACACAAGTTACTGCTTCACCAGTAAAACTCAAAAGTGATCCTCAAGAATCAGTGAACTATAGGGATCTCAAAAATATTTTAGAACAAAATAACTGGACCAACCAAAGTCTCAAAACTATAGGTGACCAACTGACCAGGATGGAAGAAAAGACCCCGGACAATCCAGTAACCAAAATTACTAGCACTACACTGGCTTTTAAGCCCTTCGAGATTCCCAAAAAATGCAAAGATGACCTAGGAAACAGAGATCTTCTGGCTGAAATAAATAAACGACTTGAAACCCTGGAACACATCCATTCTATCCTAGACACACCAAAAGCCTCAGAAAGAAGGAAATCAATAGCTATCCTAGACTAGGTGAGTGACAACTCTAGTGAGTCGTCTGATAACTCAGAGCAAAGTGACAAAGTCAAACCTAGTGAAGTCAGGATAGACAGCCCTACGCCAACCATTGGTTCTGATAAACCAAAACAAAACCTCCAAATTAACAAAATTATAGGATGGACTGAAAACACCAGCCTTTATGGCCCTAATCCATAGATTTTACTGGCCTAGACCAACCATGCTTAACATAGGCTTAGAAGAAAAGCCCATGCTGCAAAACCAATATCCTACTCAAGCCATTTATGAATGGAATATAGATAGCCAAATATAATACAATATTCTTGGCATATTGCAGCAAATGACCATGGTTGCAACTACCTATAGAACCAAAAGTAAAGCCTATGAGCAAGCCATAATTGCTGCCTTAGTTCTGACTTTATAGGCCAGCTCAAAGAATGGTGGGACTTCCTACTAACCGATGAAGAGAAATAACAAATCATGGAAGCTGTCAAAAGAAACTCCGACGGCCAAGCCATCAGAAATAAAAATGGAAATGAGATACAAGATGTTGTTTCCATCCTCATCTTTGCAATAACAAAATACTTTATATGTGATCCATCAAAATTTAGAGATAGAACCTCTAAAATCCTCACAAACCTTAAATGCAAAAAACTCCAAAACTTCAAATGATATAAGGATGTTTTCCTAACTAGAGTCTTAACCAGAGATGATTGTAACCAGTCCTTCTGAAAAGAAAAATTTCTCATAGAATTACCCTCAGTCTTCTCTGAAAAAATAAGAACAAAACTCAGAAATTAAAACAATGGTAGGATTCCATATGATAGCCTGACATATGGAGATTTGATAAGTACCATAAATGAAGAATTATTAAGTATCTGCACAAAATTAAAACTCAAACAATAGCTTAAAAATGAATAGATAATAAGTAAAAAGGAATTAGGAGACTTTTGCCAACAGTTTAGCCTTCTACCCATCAAAATCCAGGCAAAATCCTATAAGAAACCTATAGAATGAGGGTGCCACAATAATCCATCAAATGCAGGATCTCTACCCACAGAAGTGTCTGCTGAGCTCTTTTTGCAATTTTTTAATATCATTATAGCTCCAATTTTCAGATTATGAAATTAACTTCTAATATTTTCCTTTGATATAAAATATAATTATACTAGATAACCAAAAAGAAAATATTTTCAAAAATGTGGAGGGAATTTCGTTTTTCTCGAAGTACACTTGCTTAAAAATGATGAGCCAACTAATTCCAAATTCTGATGGTACATATACAAACATTGTGATTCAGACTCCTCATCTAAAACCACGTGATATTTTAGTATCCATCTACAGGATAAATACTACATGGTGAGACTCCTCAATAAAACCCATTTAATATATTTGTTTCCATTCATAGTATAAAAGTAGAGACTATGCACCAAGGACGGGGGTAGTTACTCTCCCATAATTTTAGGAATAGGAGAATTGAAATAACACTTAGTCAAACATTGTGATGAAAACTCCTAAATTGTGTTGCTACTAAATCTTAAATTTAAGGTGGAGTCTAAATGAAAATAATTTTTATAAGATAGAAGCAATTCAACCATGCCAATCTTCTTTTAGAGATTAACTAGCTTATAACCTCGTGCGATGCACGAGATGTAATTTTTTAAAAAATATTTTATTTATCTATTTTATTATATTTATTTTATATATATTTAAAAATAATTAAAATAATAAAAAAAATATTTTGTGTATAGTATTGATTATAAGTTATTAGATAAATCTTGTGAAGATTGACAAGCTTGATTCCACGAAGTCCTTTTATAAATCCATCATTTCTTACTACTTTTATCTTTAACCACTTTAAACATTTCCATCAATCCTTCACCTTCTCCTTCAATCCGCTCCTCACACACCCCACAACTCTTCCAATAGTAGAGTCCATGATATTGTCTATTGGCCACTACTGCCACCAATGGCAACAGCGTCTTCGAACTCAAGGTGGAGCAAAAATATATCGATGTAATAATAAGTGATGGTCCTGTAGGATATCGATCATATATCGCTTAGTGAGCATGCATCCAAGTGAGAGATTTAAATTTTAGAAGTGTATTAAAATTTTGAATATCTAAATTTTAAAACAAAATTTAAAAAGAATAAGAAATCTAAGCTTTAAGTTTTTTTTTCCTTTTTTTTTCTTCCTTACTCCTTCATAATAATCAAGGATCCAAAAGAGATGGGTAAAAGCATGGTGAACTCCCCAAAAGCAAAGATAATACCAAATAGTACTGGCAAAGGTGGGGCCGCTCCGATGGCATGTTAGATATATGTGCCCTAGAAGTTAGAATTGGTTGATACTTGTAATACACTTTTAGAGGCAAAATTATAATTTTGACTATAATCAATAAAATGGATTATTTTCTATCATATATATGTATTTAGTGTCTGTGATACATTCTTTGAGTTAATGATAATGATAATTCATATTTTCAAGAGTTAAAAATTTAAAACATGAATAATCATTATTAACTCATAAAATACTCCAGACCATAGGATCATCATGAGGATGGTAATTGATCCGAAAGGTTAGTGTACAATCGCTTCTCTTTAGTAGATGAGTCTTGAGTCTATGGTGTGGAGATATTGGAGCGAGAGTATAGGTACTCATTAGAGAACCAGGGCACTGAGCATGACTACCTTGAGTAGTCATTAGAAAGTCTACCTTCTCGTCAATGACTGACTCGATGCTGCAGTGGTGTGTCTGGTTCTTTAATCTGAGGTGCATCGATAATTCACCTTGAGGATATTATAGTTTGACTATACCATAACTCGATCTCCTAGCCATTCAGAATCCTGAGGTGTATGTTGGCTATAGTATGTTCATTGTAGAAACTAGATTGCATCAAGATGGAATCTATCTATCTCGGTGGTAGAGGAGCAGCCCTATGATGATCATGAGAATCAAGTCCAAAAGCCCATGGCCATGACAGAGTGAAATAATAGAAAGAGTTTCTATTTAAATTTTCACATCAGACTTGAATCGAATAATTACATCATATGACAGAAACTAGGATTTGACGAGTTCACCTTAACCCTAATCTGATCGGAGCTCAAGATAGAAGAACTTAATTATACAGATAGCTGCACCAAGAGATTCGCATTCAGCTCTGATGGGTTGCCACCATATACTGCTAGGTGTCACTGGTGGATTTTGGGAGCAATTAGAATGATTTAGATGATCGATCATTCTAGCTGTTCGAATCAGAAGAGTTCTGATCCATCGAAAGGAGTTTTCGATGATGTCGATGATAGAGATCATGACATATCCCATTACCATACAGAACTGAACCTAACTGGGATTCACACAAATAAGAGTTTGAATCTGGTGATCATCAATTGAACTGATCTAGTTCAATTGATCTGAATGAGATTCAATTAAGTTCAAGAAAATCATGCTAGCACTCGATTGAACCTAACATTCTTCTTTTACTATCATAAATAGTTGTCCTGACTAAGCCAAAGGAGTTTATGCTCAATCAGATGCCTTCACTTGATCTGACTGAAGCCTGTCCAGGTTAGAAAAGGGTTGTCTTATTTTGTAAGATAATACCTGCCATTTTTGGTTACCTACCATTTCTCGTCCTTTGACTTTGGTCAAAAGTTGATCTTTGACTGGTCAAATATTGACCATTGATACTTTGACTTCTGTCGACGTGTCACACACCTATTGGAGAGCTAGTGGAGGCTTATTCTCCTGCCAGAAACTGGTAAGAAGGAGGGTGCACGCCACTAGTGGGGGCTTGTTCTCCTGCCAGAAACTGACAAAGAGGAGACCCTTGGCGTGCGCCCAAGTTTGAGGCACCCAGGAGTCCCTGTTGGACAGGAACTCTACCTCCTTATTGGATTCTGATTGGACTCCTCCTAAGAACCAACTTTGACTGATCTTAGATGCCATCTAAGGATGAATCCAAGGGTCTCTATTCCCACCAATCAGATTTAGATCTGATTTTATAAAGAATTATGATTGGTTGGGAAGAAGAGGAGTTGGATCATGCATAGTCTATAAATAAGATCCTGCGCCCAACTCAAGAAGGAGAAGAATTTTCAATGCCCCAAGACTGCCTCTCTCTTTCTCCTCCATGCCAAGTTCATCTTCTCCCTCTCCTCTCCATGCCCAAAGTAGTTTGGGATCTCAGTTGGTGCAATTTAGGTGAGAGAAAGGCGACAGAAAGCTAGAAGACTGCGCTGCTGCAAAGGACAACTGCTGATCTTCGAAAGCTATTTTGAAGATCCTCCAAATTAGATTCAGATCTAATTTTTGGAGATATGATAGAGAAGAAGAGGATCTCCAGATCCAGTCTAAGTGGATACCGGTAGAGGCCAGGCGCTTGCGTGGCTAGATCCAGAACCTTCCGCTGCTTATAGGATCATCAATGGATAATAGGATTATCCTACATCAAGATAAATTAAATCTAATTTAATTTATCTATATTTTATTTTAATTATTAAAATAATAAAGATCAAATTTGAAATATGTCAGATCTGATTCAGATCAAAGAAAAAAAAATTTAAAATATATCTCTTAATCTGATCAGATCTGAACGAATCTGGTCCGAAAAATCAGGATTTTCCTTCAACTGGTATCAGAGCCATGGTTCTAAAAGTATTTAGATCTAATTTTAAATTTATTTTAATCAAAAAATAAGTGATTTTAGATGTCACATGAGATGTGATCAGATCTGAAATCAAAAAAAATTAAAATTAAATGATTTGGATCTAAGATTAGAAAATATGCATGACTAGTTCTAAAATAGAATAGTTCTATAGAATAGTCTTGCATGTTTTTAATTTAATTTGATTAAATTATATTTTAGATCTATTTATTTACTATTTTTTGATATTATAATTATTATAATAACATCTAAAAAATAGTAAATAAAAATTATTTAATTTTAAACATCATATGAGATATGATTGATGCATGTCTAGACTAGTTGTAGAATAGTTCTACATAAGTTATCTAGATTAGAATTTATTTTGATTAAGATCAATTTAAATCTAATTTTTTAGATTATTATGAGATAATTTAGATCTAAAAATATGCATGATTTGATACATGAGATGTATGCAAAATATGCCATGATTAGATCTAATTTGTATATGAGATATATGATATAGATCTAAAACTATTTTGTAGTATTGACATGTTCCTGATTAAGGCGTTCCTCTTGGCCGTCCGGTCATAAGAACGAAGAAGGGTTTAAAGGCCCTCTCTTCCCATTCGATGGGGTGTTCTTATGATGTGTAGGGGTGCTGCGTGTTCGTCCTTAATCAGAAATCCAAAACTTACTTTCTGCAAAACCCTAGATCCTGAAACCCTAGGATTTATTGTGCATATTTTGTTTATGAACCCTACTTAATTAAGAATTAAGTTTATGGAATATTAATTAGGTCTAAAATTGAGAATTTTAGATCTAAGACATATTCATAATACTGGGTTCGGGCTTGGGTAGCTCAATTAGGTCTAAGCGGTTGATCAAACCGAATCAAGAGTTGGTTAGATGGGATCAACAATGCTTAAATTGACCAGCCTAATAGGATTAAGTCTGGGTCAAGATCGAGTCACGATCAAGCAAGACCTAATTAGGCTCAGAGGTTAGAGTCTGGATTGTAGGCTAACCCAATTGGTTCTGACTCAACAATTTGGTGTCTAAGGTAAGTTTGGCACATACGACCGACTGGATTTTTAATTGGAAGCTACTCGACCTGAATGCATTCTTGTACGAGTTAATGGCATATTCCCTTCCACCGATCTCACTTACCTGGCCATATCTGTTGACACAGTTCTGATCTGAGGTGGTCAATAATCCGAGCTAACCCATGCCACTAGGTTAGTCATAATTGTTATGACTATGACAAGTCTAGTTTAATGAGACCTGAATCAATTCTCCCTAAGAAAAGATTAAGTCTGAGGTCTTCCACCATTGTAGATGTGCGGGCCCTTCCCGGGGTTGATTGTTCTCGGACTGGATACAGTGGCTCAGTTGCACCGGAAAGATGCAACCATGTCTATTAGGCATTGGATGCTATGGGCTGGAGGATGAGTTGGGCTCAATATTTTGGATACGGTGAGAGACTCAATTAGGAATCCAGTCTATGCAAATGGTGGGTCTGACTTAACTAAGGAGTGGATCAATATTTCGGATATGGTGAGATTCATGAATTAGAGACCAAGTTTGGGTGCACCATGATTAGAGAATCATTGAACAAGAGTTGTTCACTCATTGGCTAACCCATCACCAATAACTGTTAGGTGAGGTGATGAGTCAGTTGGTGAGACCGCACCACCCACTAGAAATCATTAATCATGGAGATTTTCGCATCTCTACAGAGGGAGTGTAGGGATCCGAAGAAAATAGTGGAAGCTAATTTATTTAAAAATAAAATTTTTAAATAAATTGGTCAAGTCAATAATTACAGTATCTAACTAGAATCTTTGACTCTCTACAGGAAAATGTCTGCGTCCAACCCATTGGCACGTATCCTGGACACACATAGACTGACTCGGACCCAATTATAAAGATTGGCTCAGGAACTACAAAATTATTTTGGGATTTCGAGAAGTTAACCCATGTATTGGACCAGGACCCTCCCACCTTGTCAGCCCGTCCATCCACTGAACAGAGAGCGTCTCTGGAAAAATGGATAGACGAAGATAATAAGGCCAGATATTACATGTTGGGCTCGATGTCTGATGAGCTCCAGCGCCAACATGAAGATATCGGGACTGCTCGCCAAATGTTGGCTCACCTGCAGGAGATGTTTGGTGAACAGAGTCGCGCAGCCAAATATCAAGTCATGAAATGACTTTTTAAGGCTAAGATGCGTGATGGGCAGTCAGTCCAAGATCACTGTCTGACTGATGATCAAGGACATGGAAGAGCTTGAGAAGCTCGGTGTGAAGTTAGACTTGGATCTGCAGAATGATATTATTCTGCAATCCTTGACTGATGCATATGGGCAATTCATCATGAATTACCACATGCATAAACTTCAAAATTCCTTGGCCGAATTAATGAATATGCTGGTTCACCGCTGAGCTTTCTATGAAAGGTTCTAAAGGCTCAGTTCTTGCTATGGAACGGACTTCTTCCAAAAGAAAGTCTTATGGAAAGAAAAAGAAGTCTGCGAAAAAGCAAAAGGTGGAAGGATCAAAGAAGAAGAAGGCAGAGCCGAAGAAGAAGGCCGATGTCAAAGGAAAGTGTTTCCATTGCAACAGCGACGGCCATTGGAAGCGGAACTGCCCTACTTACCTGGCCACCCTGAAGAACAAGAAGGAAGGTCCTTCTGGAGGTATGCTCGTTATTGAGTCTAACCTTACGGATTTCTTCTGCATCCAGTTGGGTGCTTGACTCTGGTTCTAGTGCTCATCTGTGCACTTCCATGCAGGGATCTTGAGGATAGCAGGAGGCTGAGGGATGGAGACATGATCCTACGCATCGGTAATGGAGCAAGAGTTGCTGCAGTAGCCGTGGGAACATACCCTCTTCGATTACCATCTGGTTTAGACTTAGTTTTGAAAGACTGTTATTATGTGCCTGCAGCTAGCAGGAATTTGATTTCTGTTTCATGCTTAGCACAAGAAGGTTATGTGATTACCTTCTTTAAGGACCATTGTAACATTCTTTATGAAAGAAATAAAATTGCAAATGGTTTTCTTATTAATGGTCTTTATCAGCTACATATTGATGTATCTATTCTAACTATCGAGCAAAACGTGAATGCCAAACGACCTAGGGATAGTCCAAACGACAGATATCTATGGCACCTGAGATTAGGTCATATAGCAGAAGATAGGATCAACAAATTGGAGAAAAATGGGCTATTGAGTCCATTGACTTTCGAGTCATATCCAACTTGTGAATCTTGTCTTCAAGGCAAAATGACTAAACTTCCTTTTGTTAGGACATGGGGAGAGGGCCACAGATCTCCTTGCCCTAGTACATACTGATGTGTGCGGCCCATTTGATGTGCCGGCTAGAGGCAATTTTGTCTACTTCATTACCTTTACCGATGATCTGTCTAGGTATGGGTATGTGTATCTTATGAGACACAAGTCTGAAGCTTTTGAAAAGTTCAAAGAATTCAGACATGAAGTAGAAAAATAAACTGAAAAACCCATTAAGGTTCTTCGATCAGATCGAGGAGGTGAATACCTTAGCCGAGAATTCCTAGACTATCTCAAGAAAAATGGCATAGTCTCTCAATGGACTCCACCAGGAACACCTCAACTCAACGGAATTTCAGAATGGAGAAATCGGACTCTATTGGATATGGTTCGATCCATGATGAGCTTCACAGACCTTCCTGATTTTCTTTGGGGACACTCATTGTTAACTTCAATTTATCTACTGAATAGGGTTCCCTCTAAAATCGTTCCTACCACACCGTATGAGATATGGCACGGTAAGAAACCAAGTCTGAGTCATCTCAGAATTTGGGGTTGTCCGGCTCATGTCAAAAGACAACAAGCGGACAAGTTAGAGTTTAGGTCCTTTCAGAGCTCGATTCATAGGATATCCTAAAGAGTCATTAGGATACTATTTCTACATTCCAGAAGACCACAATGTGATTGTGAGTCGACATGCCATCTTTCTTGAAAAATAGTTTATTCAAGATAGCGGCATTGGAAAGCAGATTAAGCTTGATGAGAAAGTCTCACAAGTACAACGAGCTAAGGACCAATTGGAACCAAATCAGGTTGAGCCAATAAGAACACTACCTCCTCCACCTCGTAGATCGGAAAAGAGTTTTCCATCCCCCTGAAAGATACTTAGGTATTATTTCAGAGGAAAGTAGAGAAAATGTTCCTCGTAGGTAATGGTGCTCATGGTGATGATCCCAAAACCTACAACGAGGCGATATCAGATATCGACTCCGAGAAATGGCTAGAGGCAATGCAGTCAGAAATTGACTCAATGCACTCAAACCAAGTCTGGACCTTGGTAGATCCACCAGAAGGTATAGTACCTATTGGGTGTAAATGGATCTTCAAGAGAAAGATTGGTGCAGATGGAAAATGTGGAGACATTCAAGGCTAGACTAGTGGCAAAAGGTTATAGTCAATGCGAAGGCATTGACTATCAGGATACCTTTTCCCCAGTGGCTATGCTAAAATCCATCCGCACATTGCCTGCCATTGCAGCCTATTTCGATTATGAAATATGGCAAATGGACGTGAAAATGGCATTCTTGAATGGATATCTTGAGGAAGATATCTATATGGAACAGCCGCTAGGTTTCACATCCAGTGATACTGATCACAAGGTTTGCAAGCTGCAAAGGTCCATATATGGACTTAAGCAAGCATCTCGGAGCTGGAACACTCATTTCAATGATGTGATCAAAAAAAAGTTTGGTTTCATCAAAAATGAAGAGGAACCATGTGTTTTCAAAAAGGTCAGTGGGAGCGCTGTTGTCTTCCTCGTATTGTACGTGGATGACATCCTCCTTATTGGGAATGATATTCCCATGTTGACAACAGTCAAAATATGGTTGTCCAAGGAATTCTCCATGAAAGACCTAGGTGAAGCATCCTTTATTCTAGGAATTAAGGTCTATAGGGATAGACCGAATAGGATGCTAGGACTTTCACAGAAGATGTACATAGAGGAAGTACTAAAGAGGTTTAGTATGGAAAACTCTAAGAGGGGATTAATACCCTTCAGACATGGTATTCATCTTTCCAAGAAGATGTGCCCTAGCACACCTGAGGAAATAGAACGCATGAGCAAGATCCCTTATGCTTCTGCAATAGGGAGCCTCATGTATGCCATGCTATGTACACGACCTGATATAGCCCATGCTGTGAGTGTCACAAGCAGATATCAGTCAAATCCAGGTGAAGAACACTGGACTTCTGTGAAATGTATCCTTAAGTACTTAAGAAGAACTAAGGATATGATGTTGGTCTTTGGTAACGGAGAACTCCAAGTCCAGGGATACACAGACTCGGATTTCATGTCCGATGTAGATGATCGAAAGTCGACATCTAGAAGTCTGTTTGTGTGCAATGGTGGTGCTGTCAGCTGGAAGAGTTTCAAGCAAATCATGATAGCAGATTCCACCATGGAAGCAGAATATATCGCTGCATCAGAGGCTGCGAAGGAAGCATTCTGGTATAAGAAGTTTGCTGCAGAAATTGGAGTAATGCCATCAGATGCCATTCCTCTATACTACGACAATAATGGTGCCATAGCCCTTGCTAAGGAGCCGAGGTCTCACCAAAAATCCAAGCACATTGAGCGGCGATACCACCTCATCCGCGATTACCTCGAGAAGGGTTACGTCGAGGTCAAGAGAGTCGACTCCGCAGATAATGTGGCAGACCCACTTACAAAGCCGTTGGGCCAGCAGAAGATCGAAGCCCACCTTGAGAAGATGGGACTTAGACTTGTAGCCAATTGGCTTTAGGACAAGTGGGAGATTGTTAGATATATGTGCCCTAGAAGCCAGAATTGGCTGACACTTGTAATACACTTCTAGGGGCAAAATTATAATTTTGACTATAATCAATAAAATGGGATTATTTTCTATCACATATGTGTATTTAGTGTCTGTGATACATCCTTTGAGTTAATGGTAATGATAATTCATATTTTCAAGAGTTGAAAATTTAAGACATGAATAATCATTATTAACTCATAAAATGCTCCCGACCATAGGATCATCACGAGGATGGTGATTGATCCGGAAGGTTGGTGTACAATCGCTTCTCTTTAGTAGATGAGTCTTGAGTCTACGGTGTGGAGACACCGGAGCGAGAGTACAGGTACTCGTTAGAGAACGAGGGCACTGAGCGTGACCACCTCGAGTAGTCATTAGGGAAGTCTACCTTCTCGTCAATGACTGACTCGATGCTGCAGTAGTGTGTCTGGTTCTTTGACCTGAGGTGCATCGGCAGTTCACCTTGAGGGTGTTATAGTTTGACTACACCATTACTCGGTCTCCTAGCCATATGGAATCCTGAGGTGTATGTTGGCTATAGCATGTTCATTGTAGGAACTGGATTGCATCAAGATGGAATCTATCTACCTCGGTGGTAGAGGAGCAGCCCTATGATGATCATGAGAATCAAGTCCAGAAGCCCATGGCCATGGCAGAGTGAAATAATAGAAAGAGTTTCTATTTAGATTTTCACATCGGACTTGAATCGAATGATTACATCATATGACAGAGACTAGGGTTTGACGAGTTCACCTTAACCCTAATCTGATCGGGGCTCAAGATAGAAGAACTTAATCACACAGGTAGCTGCACCAAGAGGTTCGCATTCAGCTCTGATGGGTTGCCACCATATACTGCTAGGTGTCACTGGTGGATTTTGGGAGCAATTAGAATGATTTAGATGATCGATCATTCTAGCTGTTCGAATCAGAAGAGTTCTGATCCATCGAAAGGAGTTTCGATGATGTCGATGATAGAGATCATGACATATCCCATTACCATACAGAACTGAACCTAACTGGGTCACACAAACAAGGGTTTGAATCTGGTGATCATCAATTGAACTGATCTAGTTCAATTGATCTGAATGAGATTCAATTAGGTTCAAGAAAATCGTGCTAGCACTCGATTGAACCTAACGTTCTTCTTTTACTATCATAAATAGTTGTCCTGACTGAGCCAAAGAAGTTTGTGCTCAATCAGAGGCCTTCACTTGGTCTAACTGGAGCCTATCTAGGTCAGAAAAGGGTTATCTTATTTTGTAAGACAATATCTATCATTTTTGGTTACCTGCCATTTTTCATCCTTTGACTTTGGTCAAAAGTTGATCTTTGACTGATTAAATGTTGACCATTGACACTTTGACTTCTGTCCACGTGTCATGCACCTATTGGAGAGCTGGTGGGGCTTGTCCCCCTGCCAGAACCTGGCAAGGAGGAGGGCGCACGCCAAGGGTGGCGTGCGCCCAAGTTTGAGGCACCTAGGAGTCCCTGTTGGATAGGGACTCTACCTCCTTATTGGATTCTGATTGGATTCCTTCTAAAAACCAACTTTGACTGGTCTAAGGCATCATTTAAGGATGAATCCAAGGGTCTTGGCGTGCGCCCAAGTTTGAGGCACCTAGGAGTCCCTGTTGGACAGGAACTCTACCTCCTTATTGGATTCTGATTGGACTCCTTCTAAAAACCAACTTTGACTGATCTTAGGCATCATTTAAGGATGAATCCAAGGGTCTCTATTTCCATCAATCAGATTTAAATCTAATTTCATAAAGGGTTATGATTGATTGGGAAGAAGAGGAGTTGGATCACGCATAGTCTATAAATAAGATCCTACGCCCAACTTAAGAAGGAGAAGAATTCTCAATGCCCCAAGGCTGCCTCTCTCTTCCTCCTCCATGCCAAGTTCATCTTCTCCCTCTTCTCTCCACGCCCAAAGTAGTTTGGGATCTTAGTTGGTGCAATTTAGGCGAGAGAAAGACGACAGAAAGCTAGAAGGCTACGCTGCTGCAAAGGACAACTGCTGATCTTCGAAAGCTATTTTGAAGATCCTCTAAATCAGATTCAGATCTGATTTTTGTAGACGTGATAGAGAAGAAGAAAATCTTCAGATCCAGCCTGAGTGAATACCGGTAGAGATCATGTGCTTGCGTGGCTAGATCCAGAACCTTCCGCTACTTACAGGATCATCAACGGATAATAGGATTACCTTACATCAAGGTAAATTAAATTTGATTTAATTTATTTATATTTTATTTTAATTATTAAAATAATAAAGATCAGATCTGAAACATCCTAGATCTAATTCAGATTAAAGAAAAAAAATTTTGAAATATATCTCTTGATCTGATCAGATCTGAACGAATCTGATCCAAAAAATCAGGATTTTCCTTCATGGCGACCACCTCTCTAATCCTCCATCTCACCAACACTCTCCAAGGATCGGCAAATGCTCCCCTTGGCCTCCCTTTCTCTTTCTAACCCCACTCTCTCTCTAGCCTTCTCCTCCTATCATGTCATCGAAGCCGACCCAGCCTCTCATCACTCTCCCTTTCACCTCGTGTGCTCCATTTATTTCCACTGCCCTGCTCCCTCTTTCTCTCTATCTCTCTCGATTCCTTCGATCTTTTCGTCTCTGGAAATGGAATCGAGGAGCTACAAGAATAGGGTTCGAAGCAGCCAAGCTCGATCAGCATTCCACCATGTACTCCACCCCCAAATGGATGGGAGTCTAGTCGAATGGAAAAAAAATAGAAAAAAAATAATGCATCACTGGCCACGAAGAAAAAATCACATATCAAACAAAGGCATCCATATTTAATATCTCCATTTTAATATATATATATATATATATATATATATATATATATATATATATATATATATATAATATTTTATAAAAAAGAACTCTAATTTCATCCATATCATCCATTTTGGTGCACAAGAGTGGGAGTGAGAGAGAATTTCCAACGAGGAAAAGAGAAAAAGAAAAATAAAGGGAGGTAGCCTGATAGCATGAAAACCAGCCAATGTAACCTAACCAAAAACCAATCATTATAGTACCCATGTGTCATTAAGATTGCCATCTAATCAGCAAATGCGTGGTTAAATCCCTACATGAATCAGTTCTATTATTGCATTGAAACATCTTTTTGGAAAAGTTGATGGGACTTCTATTGTCTTATCTTAAAATAATTGAGGAGGCTTGGCCCTCATTTATTTTCTCAACAAGCCAAGGTCACCATCCAGCAATATGCCCGGACGAAATAGAAACAAGCGTCACATAATTATTATAATGATATTATTGACTTAATTTTCTTGCTGGCGTTCGGGTCGTATCTTTCATACGAAGCAATGATTGATCTATTATAATAGATATTGAATTCGAGGGAGCGGAAGAGGTGCAGTAGATGTGAACCTAAAAGCCATTTCGCCTCTGCTCCCAGCTTTGGCTTCTTACTAGGAGGAGGGGGAGCTGAGTCCGGTTTTTTTTTTTTTTTTTTAGATAATTAATTTTTTATTTTTTATTTTTAAATTCATTCTAACAAAAAAAAAAAATTATCCAAAACTTTAACTTTGAATCCATTCTTTTATGCTATAATAATAAAATATATTTTTACTATCATTTTATTTTATAAAATATCCAACTTATCTTTTACCTTTATAACAATATATCTTTTATCTTTATAACAACTTATTCATCATTAAATACTCTCATAACTTTTAATTATAAAAAATAAAAATACCTTTCATATTTATTCTTTCTCTTCCATACGGGCTCTTTCTCTCATAATATTTAATTAACTATGTACTATATTTAGTTAACTATTTACATTATTCATTTAACTGTGTACCTAACTGTGCACAGTATTTATTTAATTATGTACAGTACTCATTTAACTATATATAATATTAATTTAATTATATATCATATTAATTTAACTATGTACTATATTTATTTAAATGTGTACCATATTAATTTAACTGTGTATAGTTTTTATTTAACTATATACCGTGTTTATTTAACTGTGCAATATTTATTTAATTATGTATTATATTGGTGCAGAATCTGATTGACGTCGGATCGAGCTGGAGACGAGGAAGATGATGTCACCGTCGGTGACCTACAAAATAAAGTTTCATCCAGAGTCGGTGATGGTAGCTCCAACAGAACCCTCCGACGATCAAGTCAGCTCTTCTGGCCAATAGAAATGGAGTGCTCAGAAAAGAGTTCGGCAGAATTTTGGGAAGGAGAAGAGAACTTAAAGAAAACATATCTGGAGGATCCTTTTTTATGGACGGAGCCTGTAGCAAATTGATAGTGACAGTTATATCCGTCTGGTAGCGGGCTGCTAGGAGCCGCGTGGAGTCTGTCATGGAGGAAAGCGCCGTCTGTAGCGCTGCCTATAGCAGATTGATAGTGACAGCTATAGCTGTCTGATAGTGAGTCGTCTGGAGTCTATCACGAACGGAGGCGTCATCTATAGCAAACTGATAGTGACAGCCATAGCCATCCGATAGCAGACCGCTCGGGGCCACGTGGAGTTTGTTATGGAGAGAGGTGTCCATTGTCGTGATGTCGAAGCAGGTATTGGTTGGTGAAGAGCTTTGACATACATTAATTTCAGAGTTCGAACTCCTAAAGAAAATACGGCTAGAGGGGATCATCCAGGAGGAATGCTAGTTGAAATCTGAAAGTAATCTATTGAAGAAATTTGAATAGAGTTTGATTGATGGAGATGTCCAAGAGGAGTTCGACTGGTGGAGAAGTTTGATCGAAGGAGAAGTCCAAAAGAAGTTTGGCTTCTATAGAAATCTGACTGAATGAGAAGTCCAAAAGGTGTTTGGCTCCTAGAGGAATCCGACTGAAGAAAAAGTCTGGAAGGAATTCGGCTCCTGAAGAAATCCAAAAGGAGTTCAGCTCTTATAAAAATCTGATTGAAGGAGAAGTTCGGAAGGAGTTCGGCTCCTATAGAAATTCGACTGAATGAGAGATTCGGAAGAAATTTGGCTTCTGAAGAAATTCGATTGAAGGAAAAATCTGGAAGAAGTTTGGCTCCTATAGAAATCTGGCTGAAGGAGAAGTTCGGAAGGAGTTTGGCTCCTTTAGAAATTCGATTGAAGAAGAGATCCAGAAGGAGTTTGGCTTCTTGAGGAATCTAACTGAAGAAGAGGTTCGGAAGGAGTTTGGCTCCTGGAGAAATTCGATTGAAGGAGAAATCCAGAAGGAGCTCGATTCCTAGAGGAATTTGATTGAAGGAGAAATCTGAAAGAAGTTTGGCTCCTAGAGAAATTTGATTGAAGGAGAAGTCTCGAAGGAGTTTGACTCCTATAGAAATTCGACTGAAAGAGAAGTCCGAAAGGAGTTCAGCTTCTATAAAAATTTGACTGAAGGAGAGGTCCAAAAAGAGTTTGGCTTCTGAAGGAATTCGATTGAAGGAGAAATTCGGAAGGAGTTAGGCTCCTGTAGAAATCTGACTAAAGGAGAAGTCCGAAAGGAGTTCGGCTTCTGTAGAAATCCAACTGAAGGAGAGGTCCGAAAGAAGTTCGGCTCCTGTAGAAATTCGACTGAAGGAGAAGTTCAGAAGGAGTTCGGCTCCTATAGAAATCTAACTGAAGAAGAGATCTGAAAGAAGTTTGGCTCCTGTAGAAATTCGACTGAAGGAGAGGTCTGAAAGAAGTTCGGCTTCTAGAGGAATTCGACTGAAGAAGAAATTCAGAAGGAGTTCGGCTCCTATAGAAATTCGACTGAAGGAGAGGTCTAGCAGGAGTTTTGCTCCTGTGGAAATCTAACTAAAGGAGAGGTTCAGACGGAGTTTGGCTCCTGAAGGAATTCGACTGAAGAAAAAATCTAGAAGGAGTTTGGCTCCTTGAGTAATTCTACTAAAGAAGAAGTTCGGAAGGAGTTTGGCTTCTAAAGGAATCTGATTGAAGGAGAAATCTAGAAGGAGTTTGGCTCCTAGAGGAACTTGACTGAAAAAGAAGTCCGGAAGGAGTTTGTCTCCTAGAGGAATCCGACTGAAGAAGAAATTTGGAAGGAGTTTGGCTCCTGGAAGAACTTGATTAAAGAAGAAATTTAGAAGAAGTTTGGCTCTTAGAGGAACTTGACTGAAGGAGAAGTCTGGGAGGAGTTCGACTGAAGGAGAAGTCCAAAAAAAGTTTGGCCACTAGAGGAGTTCGATAGAGGGGTTCGACCACTGGAGGAAGAATTTATGATCGAAGCTCTTCTATGATTACCAGTTACATTAGACTAAGCATCAGACTGAACTTCGACGGAAGTAAAATTTATCTCCAATAATAGTTTTTCCACTTTCGAGTTCGAAATTCGAAGGAAGGAAGTATAAAAAAAGCGACTATCGAAGTCCTTTTTCAGACTCTGCACCTGTTGAGGTTGAAGCTTAGGGGAGATCTTATCTCCAACCGAGATTGAAGGAGATCTTATCTTCTATCGACATTGACGTTGAAGCTTGGGGGAGATCTTATCTCTAGCCGAGGTTGAAGAAAATCTTATCTTCTGTTAACGTTGACGTTGAAACTCGGGGGAGATCTTATCTTCAGCCAAGGTTGAAGGAGATCTTATCTCCTATCGATATTGACGTTAAAGCTCGAAGGAGATCTTATTTCCAGCCAAGGTTGAAAGAGATCTTATCTCCTATTGAAGTCGACGTTGAAGCTCGGAAGAGATCTTATCTCTAACAAAGGTTGAAGGAGATCTTATCTCCTGTCGTTGTTGGGCATAATAGGGCCGTTGTCGAGGCCTCTCCTCTTATCTCGTCTAAAATGAACGAGACCTTCGACTTGCTCATGTTAGGACAAGATTCTCCTTCTGTTCCTAACATGATAATAGGAGCACAGATGGGCCATTGAATGAGCCTCTCCCCTCCTTCTGTCTTAAATAATCGGAAGTCTTCGACTTTGTTCATGTTAGGATGAGGTTCTCCTCCTGTTCCTAACGGGCTGTAGGGGCACATAAGGGCTATTGTTAAGGCCTCTCCCCTCATCTCGTCTAAAATGAATGAGGCCTTTGACTTTGCTCACATTAGGATGAGGAGGACCTCCTCTATTTCATACGGGTCTTTCCAATTTGGGGTAAGCTTTTTTTGACTTTGAGGCTAAGAGATGGTGGCTTGCCGAAGCACTAAGTTCGCCAGAGATAGTGTCAATGATGTCGAGAGGCGACCGATCTTCTTGCTGTTCCTTCTCCATTGGTGGTTCTGGCTGCGACAATGCCCCTTGCCAATCTTCTCTTGCTTTAGACTGGCGTCTGAGGAATCGATCCAGTCGGCCACTCCTTATGAGCTCCTCGATCTCATCTTGGAGCTGGGTGAGAGCGCATCCTTTCATGCCTCGACAGTTGCTCCTCGATCTCCATTAATACTTATACTTTTGGAGCATCGAGGGGGGCGTAGTTGTGAAACCTCCTAGGAAGAGAACTTCTTCGTGCCTTTTTGTCGGAGCTTCTTTGACGATAAGCTCGAGGAGTTCAGGCTCGCTTGCACTCGGGGGGAGTCCGTGAGCGTGGCCGAGCTTCATTCGACCCTCCATCAGCTATAGGTTTATTAGACTCATCCGCCCGCCGCTCTCCAGCGGCTTCCTCATCTTTCAATTTGAAGGTTTCTTCCGCTCGGGCATATTCCTCAGCCCAAGCTAGTAGATCGGTAAAGTCCTTGAGATACTTCTTCTTTAGGAAGAACAGCAAATCATTCTTCTGAAGGTCGCTCTTGAGTGCGGCCATTGTAATAGACTGGTCTAAGTTTTAGACCTCCAATGCTGCAATATTAAACTGGATGACATAAGTTCGGATAGATTCTTCCTTCTTCTGCTTAATATTCATTAGAGAATTCAAACCTCGACGCGGACGTCGGCTGCTGACAAAGTGAGCCGCAAACTGATGGCTCATCTGATTAAAGAAGAAGATCGTACCTAATCTCAATGCTGAGTACCAGTTTCTTGCTGCTCCCTTCAAGGCAGGCGGGAAAGCTCAACATAAGATAGTATTTAATGCGCCATGGAGCAGCATCATGATCCGGAAGGCCTCTAGATGATCGATCGGATCAGAGATTCCATCGTAGCTTTCAAATTGGAAGAGCTTGAAGTTCGATGGAATGGGCTCTTGCATAATTCGGAGAGAGAAAAGGGGATCGGTGTAAACGTTGTCATGGTGAGCCGGGACAACGTGGTGGAGTTCCTCAATCCATCGGTCCATCTTTCATAGTTTTCGATCAAGGACGTCATCTCGATCGCAGATCTTGGATGGCTTCTAGCTGTAAATGGGGAAGGTCTCTTTAGGAGGAGAATCATGATCCGAATATGGATCCTCTGCTCTCTATTTTTTCTTTCCAGAGGAAATGGGTATGCTAGCCGAAGTGCTTCTCCTTGAGATCGATTTCTGACATTCCGATGGCGGTTTTTCTGGCGAAACTGCTATCGAAGGTTGCCATATGGCCTGCATCATTTCGGTAAGGCCCTGAACCTACTACATCAGCAGGTTAAACTGCTTCGGATCTACCATGACCGTTGGTGGAGGTGGAGGTTGAAGCATCGACGATGGAGCAGAATAGATGGATCTGGCTCAGATCTGATGATAAAAATGGTAGATCTCTGGGCAATCGCCTTCCTTAGAGGCATTTTATGGGATTAATAAAGAGGATAGAGATGAATCTTGAAGAAAAAGATCCACAGGGTCGACTGAGCACTCCTTCAAGAATAAGGATACCTCAAGAATGAAGGGCCCTTCCTTTAGCGTCAATCCTGTTGGTGCAGAATCTGATTGATGTCGGATCGAGCTGGAGTCGAGAAAAATGAGGTCACCATCGGTGACCTATAAAATAAAGTTCCATCCAGAGTCGGTAGTGGTGGCTTCGGTAAGACCCTCCAACGATTAAGTCAGCTCTTTTAGCCAACAGAAATGGAGTGCTCAGAAAAGAATTTGGCAGAATTTTAGGAAGAAGAAGAAAACTCTGAGAAAACGTATCTGAAGGGTCTCTTTTTATAGACGGAGCCTGTAACAGATTGATAGTGACAGCCATAGCCATCTGGTAGTGGGCCGCTCAGAACTGCGTGGAGTCTATCATGGAGAAAAATACTGCCTGTAGTGCTATCTGTAGCTGACTGATAGTGACAGTTGCAGCTATCTAGTAGCAGACTGCCTGGAATCTATCACGTAGGGAGGCACCATCTGTAGCGCTGCCTGTAGTAGGCTGATAGTGACAGTCGTAGCCGTCCGGTAGTAGGCCGCTTGGAGCCACGTAGAGTTTGTTACGGAGAGAGGTGTCCATTGTCGTGATGTGGAAGCAGATGTTGGTTGGTGAAGAGCTTCGACATACATCAATTTCAGAGGAGTTTGGACTTCTAAAGAGAATACGGCTAGAGGAGATCATCCGGAAGGAATGCTAGTTGAAATCTGAAAGTAATCCACTGGAGGAATTCGGATGGAATTCAACTGATGGAGAAGTCTAGGAGGAGTCCGACTGATGGAGAAATTTAGTCGAAGGAGAAGTTTGGAAGAAGTTCGGCTCCTGTAGAAATTCGACTGAAGGAGAAGTCCAGAAGGAGTTCGACTCTTGGAGGAATCCGACTGAAGCAGAAGTCCGAAAGGAGTTCGGCTTCTAAAGAAATCCAGAAGGAGTTTGGCTCCTAGAGGAATCCGACTGAAAGAGAAGTTCGAAAGGAGTTTGGCTCCTGTAGAAATTCAACTGAAGGAGAAGTCCGAAAGGAGTTCGGCTCCTGTAGAAATCCAACTGAAGAAGAGGTTCAGAAGGAGTTTAGCTCCTAGAGAAATCTGACCGAAGAAAAAATTCAGAAGGAGTTTGGCTCCTGTAGAAATTCGGCCGAAGGAGAAGTCCGAAAAGAGTTTGGCTCCTGTAGAAATCCGACTGAAGAAGAGGTCTGAAAGGAGTTTGGCTCCTATAGAAATTCGACTAAAAAAGAGGTTCGGAAGGAGTTTGGCTCCTGGAGGAATCTGAATGAAGAAAAAATCCAGAAAAAGCTCTGTTCCTGAAGGAACTTGACTGAAGAAGAAATTTGGAAGGAGTTCGGCTTCTGGTGGAATTCGACTGAAGGAGAAATTTGGAAGAAGTTCGACTCTTGGAGGAATCCGACTGAAGGAGAAGTTCGGAAGGAGTTCGGCTCCTATAAAAATCTAACTGAATGAGAGGTTCGGACGAAGTTTGGCTCCTATAGAAATTCGGCTGAAGGAAAAGTCTGGAAGGAGTTTGGCTCCTGTAAAAATCCGACTGAGGGAGGGATGCAGAAGGAGTTTGGCTCCTAGAGGAATCCGACTGAAGGAGAAATCCGGAAGGAGCTCGGATCCTAGAGGAACTTGACTGAAGGAGAAATCTGAAAGGACCTAAAGGAATTCGACTGAAGAAGAAATCCAGAAGAAGTTCGGCTCCTATAGAAATTCGACTGAAGGAGAGGTCCGAAAGGAGTTTGGCTCCTGTAGAAATCCGATTGAATAAGAGGTCCGAAAGTAGTTTGACTTCTAGAGGAATCCGACTAAAGGAGAAGTCCGAAAGAAGTTCGGCTCCTGGAGAAATCTGACTGAATCTGACTGAAGGAGAAATTCGGAAGGAGTTTGGCTTCTGAAGGAACTTGACTGAAGGAGAAGTTCAGAAGGAGTTTGGCTCATGGAGAAATCTGACTTAAGGAGAAATTCTGAAGGAGATCGGCTCTTGGAGGAACTTGACTGAAGAAAAAGTCTGAAAAAAATTTGACTGAAGAAAAAATTTAAAAAAAATATTTATATATATTAATATAAATAAAATTAATATACATAAATAAATTAGAATTGGGCTATCCTTCGTAAAAAAAAAGGGACCTATGGAGCTTTCTATCTCTTTCTCGACCTGGGAACCACTGGGCCACCTATCCGTGGGGTGTCTCCTAGTCTTTTTTATGGCCACCAACCCGTGGGCCATCAAAAAGAGACCTTCGTAATTGAAGCTTCCTAGCCCTTACTCTTTCCTTTTTATGAAAAAAGTTGATGGGACTGCTCATATTTTATTTTTCATTTTCCATGGTGCACGGCATTGATCGCTGAGCGTGATGGAAGATGGCTAAGTGCCACTGAAAATTATTATATATACCCCATGCATAGTGTCGCACCTTCACTTTCTACAGTTCTTTTTGGTATGGAAAAATGGAGGCTGGTGGATCTACACGCTATTCTTCAGGTGATGGAACTGTTCGCTCCCTTGCAGACTTCCCTCATACCATTTGGGGTGATTACTTTATTAAAAATTATTCATTATCTTTGAATCTCCAGGTTACCTCTTTCTCCTCGGCACTGATATTTGTTATCTGAACCTCTTTACAAACAAGCATTGGAGAATATTTTCCTTTCAACCTCGCATTGATGCTTAATTTTTCAATTGATGCAAATTTCTGGATATCGTACGTATCGTTGTAAACTTTAAATTAAAGATGGATAACCATGTATTTTATCGTATCAACATCTACGAGAGTGGCCAACAAAAGTAGTGCCACTATCATGAGTTGGATTTCTTTTTTGCAAGGTAAGGCACCAACAGCCTTGGATAAAGCCAATTAAAATCAAATGTGGCATGAGGGATGTCCTCACTCCACCTCAAAACCTTCAACTAGGTGAGGCAATTACTTTCCATCACCACCCTATTTAGGTAAAATTTTCAAGCCATGCATATAGAGACTCTGGTGAAGAGCTAAATATACAGGTGATAATTGATAGTCGCCACATTATTCATCATATAGATGGATGATTGTCAAAGCATGGCATGATGCATTGGGTGCCAAGCATGGTGCATCATGCTAGGATGCCAAATAGTCATCTATCTCTGTTGACGCAGAAATTGATCGTCGTCGGAATCTACTGGAGTGGAGGCCGATGAGATCACCACCGGGAATCTGCAAAACAAAGTTCCGTCCGAAGCCAGTGGGGATGGCTCCGGCAAGACCCTCCGACGATCAAGTCAGCTCCGGTCAACAGAAATAGAGTGCTCGGGAATGAGTTCCGGAGCTTGAAGAAGAAGAGGAGAACCGAAATCCGCTGGAGTGGAAGCCGATGAGGTCGCCGCTGGGGACCTACAAAATAAAGTTCCGTCCGAAATCAGTGGGGGATAGCTCCGGCAGAACCCTCCGACGATCAGTTGCTGCGTCAATAATCTCCATAGTGGGATGATGTAGTGGCTGCCAAGAGTTGTCTAGCCCTCTATGATGCAAAACATGTACCGCAGAGGATCCCGACTTCTTATAAAGGACTTGTTGAAAGCTAACTCCATCCAAAATTTGAAGTTATTAGCTTTGTGCATATCTATTTGGAAGCAAATCGAGCTGCTAACTGTATAGCAAACTAGGCATGCGATGGCAAGGCATCGTAGTTTGAGGAATGTTATACAGTTAGAACATATTTTATATTTTAATATATATATATAAAGATTTAAATAATTTTTAAAAAAATCAATGAAAGGATAATAGAATGCTCATGAACTACTAAACTGAATACTTGAGATTGTTTTAAATTTTAGACTAAGATGTTGAATGAATTGACATGCATGGATATGGTTATTCATTTTGAGCTACTCTCTAAATCTTTTTTCATTTATCTACTTATGTACATACATATATACACATACACACATTATGATACTAAAAAAATAGATAAATTCCATATTAGATCCCATCAATCAATTTTTTTGATCAAAGCGCCTTTAGTTCTATCTTTGTGAATATATTAAGAAGTTAAATATATAATCTACGTGCATCTCTATTTATTTTATGTCTTTACCCCTCATCTACATGGTTTCTTCTAATAAGAATGAAAGTAAATCGGATAATATCCATTCGGATCTATTTTCATATCCAAATATATTTAGATATAGATAGGAATTTGAGCATCCAACTAAAATCTATATCTGTGTCTATATCCATCAAAAAAAAATGGACATGAAAAGGATAAACATCTATCCGATCCATATCCGAATATCCAATTATATTTATAATCTTGTTAAATTTTATATAGTACTTATGAATTTGTAAGGAAAATAAATAATCACATTAACATACTATTAATATGATTTATGATCAACTTAATAATATTTTTGATTCTGTGGTCCTTATTCAACTTATATTCATATTTATATCTATATTTCTAGTATCCAACTTATATTTGTATTCATTTAAAATAAATATAAATATGATTTTTACATCCAACTAATATCCATATTCATTTCTGTATTCATCAATAAAATAAATATGGATATGGATATACCGGTATCCAATCTATATCTGATTCGATTTCAGCCCTATCTTATAGGCATCCTAAACTAGTTTGGGTCTCTTTAAAACAAATTTCTACCCACCTCTCATCTACATCTCCAACCCATTGGACTCTATTTAAAATTTAAAAGACAAACCAAGAAAAATAGTGCTCTTTCTTTAATTCATATACTTTCTCTCTTATCTCCCAGCTCCTTTGAACAACTTTCTTATTAATTTAATTTTAAAATAGTTCCTTCAGTTTTTATTAATTTATTTTTTAAAAATTTTATTGCAGGTGTTTCGTTTCTTAGTATATACGTATAATACATACATAGATATAAGCATTCACACAAATCAACTACAATCCCTATCCAATCATTTTATTTAGAAAATTGCTACTTGTTGTCCATGTTTCTAGAACCCACATTGAGTGCTTTCCTCTGTTGTGCTTTTTCTTCTTAAATTGCATACTATTTATTTTTATTATAATTATTTGACAAAAAAAGCCATGGACATCCTCAACAAATCATCCTTGATGAGTCAAGTGTTCACATGTATTTTTTTTTACTATCTTGCCATATTTTATACTTCTAGCATACTATACATAAGGAGATCTTTAGGTGATCCACCATCGCCTTGAGTTCTAATAGGATTTGGGACTCTCTCAAGGATTAGATAGTCAATTAATCCTATTCTTTTTTCCTTCAAGTTTTATTTGGACTGTCAAAAATGATATAAAGATCCTAAAATCATTTGTATTTACTCTTATCTCTTGGAGAGGGAGAAAGAGTCTATAGTCTTAAATGCTAAACTCTAAAAGTTGTGTCATTAGCTGCGGTTTTACATTTTCAAAATATACATGTACTAATGTCTTTTAAGGGGGAGGACAGAGATTTCATCTTAAATAGAGAATCCATCTATCCACAATTACTGCTATGCAAATTAAATTTTAATAATTCGAAAACAAACCAGCCACTTGATATATGATCTAGAAAATATTAAAAAAAATAGAAAGATGGATGGATGCTTGGACTCCCAACTAACAAGCTTCCCATCTACACTTTACATGTAGTCATGTGAAAAGAAAAGGAGGTAAATAAAAACAAAATTTGTTGCCCAAAATGGTGACCGTCAACACTCAATCTCACCTAATACATTACATTTTATAGACTTTTGACGTCGGGGACCCAAATCTAACAAAATTTCTCAAGAAATCTAAACATTAAAATATATAGAAAACCCTAACTTTTCAAAATTGGTATAATCATAATAAATAACTGTTAATATATTTTTTTTCTTTTCCATATGAAAAAGCATCCTTATTTGAATGAATAATCTTGAATTAGAAAAAAAAAAATCTTACTGATCAAGAAGCTGTATGTGGAAGGACAAAGACCAATTTATATAGAGAATCAATCTATCAATGTCAATGTATACTTTCTAGGATCAATACTGTAAAATTATTCATCTCTTCATAATATTGAATGTATATTTGCAGAACTTGGAGGCATGTATTGGAAAAAGGGTAGGAGAGCTAAAAGAGGAAGTAAAGAACTTGCTAAAATATGCTAATGATTACTTACAAGAGATGGAATTAATTGATGCACTTCAACGTTTGGGAGTGGCATATCACTTTGAAAGGAAGATAGATGAGATACTAAGCCAAATTTATAATACTCATATTGAGGGTGAAGATTTGCATGCTGTTGGCCTTTACTTTCGACTCCTGAGACAGCATGGCTATAATATACCCACAAGTAAGCAATTTTTAGATATTGTTGCCATTCTTCTTTTATGTTTACTCACATAAGATGCATGAACTTTATGTAGATGTTTTTATCAAGTTCAAAGAAGTTGAAGGGAGTTTCAAGGCTACCTTAAGAAATGATGTGAAGGGTTTGCTAAACCTATATGAAGCTACTTATCTTGGCACCCTAGAGGATGATATATTAGATGAAGCACTTAAATTTGCAAAAGTGCATATCAAGTCCATGGAAAGCCGGTTGAGACCACCTCTTGCAACACAAGTATTAGATGCCCTTGAGATATCTTTACATAGGAGAATGAGGAGGTTAGAGGCAAAGAATTATATCTCCATTTACCAAAAAGATGAGGGACAAATTAAGGTGGTACTGGAGCTTGCAAAGTTGGATTTTCATATGCTGCAATCAATTCATAGAGAAGAAGTTAGGAGCATCTCTATGTAAGTTTCCACCTGTCAAGTTGCAAAAATCAGGTTGTTGATTAGATTAATTTGTCATCATTTGTTTTAGATCAGGAATTTTTATTATAGATATACCCAGGGCATATATTTATTTTGTGTGGTAGAAAGGTCATATATTTTATTACTCTCCTTCCTGGAAGGATAATATCTCTTAGATTATCATCAAAATTGGGTCATCTAATTAGTTTATAAAGGTCTGGCTACATCTCAACATATATTTCGTCAACAATATATGGAAACCTAGTAACCAAATGGTTGTCAGTTCTTGATAAACTTTCATGTATTCCTCATATGTATGAAAGCTTGCATTTGTGTATATACAAAAACACTCAAGTGATTTTGGAATTGTACCAATTCCATATATACCACCATCAAAATATAGGTTAGATTAGTATCATGTATATCTATTGAAACTAGAAAAGTAAAATTTTTATCAATGTAACTATCAAAATCATGCTTTTATTGAAAAGTGTGTCAAGGATGCCACCACCAATGTTTAAACCATGACCTGTACCAAGTGGAGTAGGGTGCCAACCAGCTTGGTAAAATTGGTTGATCATTTGGGGTATTCTCATGTATTTTAACTAAGCGCAAATCATGTGATATATAAGAATATAACACTAACCCAAAATTGTTTAGGATCTATATATTCAAGAAACTTTATGGACTATAAATTATTTGTCCTCTTTATTTCTTAAGGTAACTAATTATTAATCATTCAAACTTCTTGTTAATGCTAGACAAATTCTCAGCATTTTTCTACCGTGCAAAATCTTTGCATTTTGTTAAAGAATTTTAACATATTAGTGACTTAATCCATATGTTTATTTAAGTTTCACATTTTTAAATAAGAATATTGTAATTCAAAAATCTTTACTCTGTTATTCATTCATTCATTGATTCATATATCTATTTTTGAATGTCTCATAACTATGTTACTTGTATGTAATATTGTACCAACTTAAGTATTTCCTCCATAGATCCATTGTTGTGGCACTTTGATTTTATTGAGGTTGCAATTTTATTTAATGCAAATCTAGAACTCCTGTACATGTCACATAGGTGGTGGAATGCACTTGGCCTTGCAGAAAAGCTAACCTTCTGTAGGAACAAAGTAGTCGAATGTTAATTTTGGAGTCTCGGGATATATTTTGAGCCTCATTATTCTAGAGCTCAAATTTATTTTACAAAAGTGATTGCTTTACTTTCAATCATGGATGATATCTGTTGGTGCAAAAACTCGTCATCGTCGGAGGTAGCCGGGGTCGAGGCTGCTGAGGTCGCCGTCGGGGACCTGCAAAACGAAGTTCCGTCCGAAGCCGGTGGGGGGTTGGCTCCGGCAAGACCCTCCGACGGTCAAGTCAGTTTTCGGCCAACAGGAATGGAGTGCTCGAAATGAGTTCCGGAGCTTAGAGATGAGAGGAAGAGCTTAGAGATAAGAGAGTTCAGAGAGCTTAGCCTTAGCGTGTCGGGAGGGGTCCTTTTTATAGCGGAGCTTAGTTGATGATGACGGCCATGGCGTCTGGCAGAGAGTCGTTGGGGCAGTATGGAGCTTGGCACGGAGAGGATGACGCCGTCTGGTGGATCGTGGGAGCCATACTGGCACGTCGTGGGCCGCATGGAGTCTGGTACGGAGAGGATGGCACCGTCCAGTGGATCGTGGGAGCCATACTGGCACGTCGTGGGCCGCATGGAGTCCGGTACGGAAAGTAAGGCATCGTCCGGTCTTGTTGCAGGCGACAGTTCGTCCAGAGGAGTTTGGACTTGTAGGAAAGTTCGGCTGAAGGAGAAACCCAGGAGGAGCTCGACCGCAGAGAGGTTCGTAGGAGCTCGGATGGCCGAACGGGCGTCTGGGAGGAGCCCGTCTCCTGAAGAAATTCTGCCGCTTGGAGTCCAAGGAGCTCGGCCGCCAGGCAGTTTGGCCCGGAGCCTGGACGCTGGGGAGTTCGGTCGCTAGGCAGTTCGATCGGCTGAAGGAGTTTGGCTAGACCAGTGCGCTGAAGCTCTTCTGTGGCCACTGTTCGCATTATGCTGAGCGTCGGGTCCAGCTTCGACAGGAGCGGGATTTATCTCCAACAGTAGCTCCCCTACTCCCGAGTTCGAAATTCGAGGGAAGGGAGTACCAAAATAGACGACTGCCGAAGTCCTCTTTCGGGCCCCGCGCTTGTCGCAGCTGAAGCTCGGGGAGGTCTCATCTCCAGCCAGTGTTGATGTTGAAGTTGAAGCTGAGGCTTGGGGGAGACCTCACCTCCAGCGGGACTCATTTCCAGCCGAAGTTGATGAAGTCGAAGTGAATCCCGCCTTCTGTGGTCGGGGTCGGAGTTGGGCTCCTCGGGGGCGACATTGTCTCTATTAGTCGAAGTTGACTCGGGGGAGACCTTCTCTCCCACAGCCGAGGTTGTCGCGGTCGCTTAGGGAAGAGCTTACCTTTTGCTACCGAAGTTGGCCCGGTCCCTCGGGGGAGATCTGATCTGTAGCAGAAGTCGTCCACGATCGCTCGGGAGAGATCTTATCTCTGGCCGAGGTCGATAGAGATTTTCTTTCCTATGGACTTCGGAGTTTGGACTCGAACTTTGCTCGCGTTAGGATGGAGTTCTCCTTCTGTTCCCGATGGGCTGTGGGGGCACATTTGGACCGTCGTCCGTCTCCCCCCATCTCGCCTCAGGTGGACGAGGCCTTCGACTTTGCTCACGTTAGGACGAGGTTCTCCTCCTGTTCCTAACTGGCTGTGGGGGCACATGGGGACCGTCGTCCTCGCCTCTCCCCCCATCCCATCCTTTGTGAACGGGGCCTTCGACTTTGCTCATGTTAGGACGAGGTTCTCCTCCTGTTCCTAACCGACTGTGGGGGCACATGGGGACCGTCGTCCTCGCCTCTCCCCCCATCCCGTCCTTTATGAACGGGGCCTTCGACTTTGCTCATGTTAGGACGAGGTTCTCCTCCTGTTCCTAACCGACTGTGGGAGCACATGGGGACCGTCGTCCCCGCCTCTCCCCCCATCCCATCCTTTATGAACGGGGCCTTCGACTTTGCTCATGTTAGGACGAGGTTCTCCTCCTATTCCTAACTGGCTGTGGGGGCACATGGGGACCGTCGTCCCTGCCTCTCCCCCCATCCCGTCCTTTGTGAACGGGGTCTTTGGCTTCGGTAGGGCCTTATTTCACCCGACCGATGTAGACACGAGGGGAGACCTCATCTCCTGCAGCCAAGGTTTAGACCGTCGTCCGTGCTTCTTGTTGGCTTTGACAGTGGGGGGTGACGAATCGCCGATGTAGTCCCTCCTCTGGGATAACGTTGATAATGCCGTGAGGTGGCCGACCTTGAAGTTTCTGGTTACGGTAGTGCTTTTAGCCGATCTTCTCCTGCTTCAGGTCGGCGTTGAAGGAATTTTGCCCCATCGAGTTCTTCAATCTCGTCTTGGGGCTAGATGTATTCCTCAGTATTGTGGTCATAGTCGCGATGCTAGGGGCATTACTTGCTTTCACCGCGTACGTTCGGAGAGGCCATAGTCTCTCAGGTCTTGGCGGCTGGCTCTTAGCTTCGTTGAGAATTCAAGTTAAAGTAGAGGGGCATAGTTGCGGAACCTTTCGAGAGAAGGGTTTCTTCTCACCCTTCTATCGAAGCTTCCTTGGTGGCGTGTTCGAAGAATTCGGGTCTTGTGCTGCGAGGTTCGTAAACGCGGTCGAACTTCGTTCCTGGGGCGGTCGTGAGCACAACCGAACTTCCTCTGACCTTCCGTGAAATATCAAACTTCATTCCGCGGGAGAACCTCGTTCCGCCCTTGTCTGCACCGAACTTGATGGTGAGCTTTGAAGGGAAGTTCGGCCTCACTTGCGCCGAACTCCTTTCAATGATGAGCTTTTGAGGAAAGTGCGACCTTATTTCCGCTGAACTTTATTCTGATGAGGAGCTGCGGAGTTCGGCCTCGCTTATGCCAAACTTCATTCCGCAGGAGAACTTTGTTCTGCCCTTGCCCGTGCCGAACTTCTGGCTCACGCCGAACCTATCTTGGTGAAAAAAGGAGCTCGGCTTCACTTGGGCTGAACTTTGCTCCGCTTTCTCGCGAAAGCTTCCGCGGGAGAGCTCCATGGAGCTCGGCTTTCCTCGCGCCGGACTTCATTCCGAATCTTCATTCCATTTTCCCACGAGACCTTCCGCGGTGGAACTTCCTGCTTTTTTGTCGGGGCTTCCTCGACGATGAGCCCTGAGGTTGTAGACGCGGTCGAGCTTCATGCCGCGTCCTTGGACACAACCGAACTTCATTCCGCCTTCTTGCAAAATCTTGCGGGGGAACTTCTTTCTTCATTATCCGAACTTCCTTGACGACGAACTCGAGGTGGAGCCGAACTTTGCTCCTCCTCCAAATTCTTTGTAGGAGGTTTTGTTGACGACACACTCAAGATGGGGGAGTTTGGCTTGACTTGGGCGATGAGAGCTTCGAAAGAAAGTTAGGCTTCACTTGCGCCGAGCTTCATTCTGCTTTTTCGTGGAGACTTTTTCGCGCCGAACTCCATTCCGCTTTCGCGGAAGAACTTCTGCTCTCCGTTTCTCTCCTAAGGGGCGATCGGACTCTTCCTTAAGGCTGATTTCTCGTGCCCTCATGGCGGGCTTGCTTCTTCCCTATCGTCATGTGATCCTAAAATAATAACATCGAACGAAGGAGCTTTATTAAGGGAAGCCTACTGGTGATACATTCTCAGATTTTCTGAGTTCCAAGGTCGAGAAAGCACTGTTCCCCCGAGCTCCTTCAGGCGATAGGTTTCGGGTCGGATGATCTCTACCACTTCATATGGACCTTCCCAATTCGGGATGAGTTTCCCTTGGCTCTGAGGCTAAGAGACGGCTGCTCGTCGAAGCACTAGGTCCCCCACTCTGAATGCCTTGTCTTTGACCCTGGAGTTGTAATATCGAGCCACCTTCCGTCGGTAGGCAGCCATCCGGATGTGGGCTTCCCCCCTTTTTTCTTCTAGAAGGTCGAGGTTGACTCTAAGGTCCCGGGGGTTGTGCTGCTCGTTGAAGCCTATGACTCGCGCAGATGGGAGTTTGAGCTCGATCGGGATAACCGCCTCGGTACCGAAAGCCAAGGCGAAGGGCGTCTCACCGATCGACAGCCTCTGCGTAGTTCGGTATGCCCAGAGGACGTGGTAGAGTTCGTCCACCCAGGCCCCCTTCGCCCCATCGAGCCTCGCCTTGATACCTTGCAGTAGGGTTCGGTTGGTCACTTCAGCTTCCCCATTGGCCTGCGGGTGAGCCACCGAGGTGAAGTGGTGGGAGACGTTTAGTCCTTCGCAGAACTCGGCAAACCGTGCTCCAGCGAACTGCCGCCCGTTGTCGGTTATGAGGGTTCGGGGCAGGCCGAACCGGACAAATTAGCGACTTCCATACGAAGTCCTGCACCTTGGCCTCGGTGATCTTCGCTAGTGGTTCCGCCTCGACCCACTTGGTGAAGTAGTCAATCGCGACCAGGAGAGAAACTTCCGCTGTCCGGACGCTGTTGGGAAGGGGCCGAATATGTCCATCCCCATTGCGCGAAGGGCCACGGCGCGCTGAGCGGAGTAAGTTCGGACGCTGGCTGCCTTTGCACGCTGGCGTTCTTCTGGCAGCGATCGCACCTCCTCACATATTCCACGGAAGTCGCAAAATAGGGTCGGTCAGTAGTACCCCTGTCGAAGTAGTTTTTGCGATAGGGACCTGGCCCCAGCGTGACTTTCGTAGAGTCCTTCGTGTACGTCCCGCAGTGCGAAGTTGGCCTCCGAAGGTCGGAGGCATCTCAGCAATGGGAGGGAGTACGACCTTTTATACAACCTTCCCTCGTATAAGACGTAGCGGGAGGCCTGATTCCTGAGCTTCCGAGCTTCTTTTCGGTCGTGGGGAAGGACCCCTTCTTTAAGGTAGGCAACCAATGAATCGATCCAGCTGGGCTCGAAGTTCGTCCGTAGGATGGCCTGAGATTCTTCCGTGGTCGGGCACTTCAGAGTTTCCAAAAATACTTCTTTGGACAGTTCAGCCGGGGCAAAAGTGGCCAACTTAGAGAGAAAGTCGGCTCTTGCATTTTTCATCCTCGGGACGTGCCGAATGCCGAAGCTATCGAAGGCTGGAATCAAATTCTTCACCTTCCCGAGGTACCTCACCATGTTTTCCTCCCATGCCTCGTAGTCGCCGCCAACTTGACCGACCACCAGCTGGGAATTGCTGTAGACCTGGAGTCGATCTACCTTCAATTTTCTTGCTATCCGCAATCCGATGATCAGTGCTTCATATTCGGCCTCATTGTTGGTCGTGGAAAACTCGAAGCGCAGCGCATACTCGGCGACAATCCCCTCGGGGCTGACCAAGACCAGCCCCGCACCCACTCCGGCGGAGTTGGATGAGCCATCTACGTGCAGAACCCATAAGCTTTTGGGAAGGTCGGCCCTTTCTTCGGGGAGGCTCGGCTTCATCATAGCTCGGTCCTGCACCGACGTAGGTATCGCTCGATCCAAGCTCGGCTTCGACCGGAATGGTGCATTCTAGCACAAAGTCTGCCAGTATCTGGGCTTTGATCGATGGCCTGGGCCGGTAGTTGATGTCGAACTCTATGAGCTCGATTGCCCATTTTGCAATTCTTTCGAAAGCGTCCGCTCGATGGAGGACCGCTCTTATTGGTTGGTCTGTGAGGACCGTTATGGTGTGCTCCTGGAAGTAAGGTCGGAGCCTTCTGGCAGCAATTAGGAGACAGTAGGTTAACTTTTCCAACCTGGAGTATCTGGTCTCCGCATCCCTCAGGGTTCGGTTCACATAGTAAACCAGTCGTTGTGCCTTCGCTTCTTCCCTGACCAACACCGCCGCCAGGGCTCCAGGGGAGACAGCAAGGTATAGAAATAATTCCTCCCCAAGTTCGGGCCTTGCCAGCAGCGGGGGCGAGCCGAGGTAGCTTTTGAGCTCTTCAAATGCTTGTTTCGCACTCCATCGTCCAGCAGAAGTCCTTCGATCGCCAGAGAACTCGGAAGAAGGGCATGCACCGCTCGACCGACCTTGAGACAAAGCGACTTAGGGACGCCACCCTTCCGGCCAGGCGCTGAACTTTCTTGATTGTCTTCGGAGCAGTCATTTCTTAAATAGCTCGGATTTTCTCGGGGTTTGCCTCGATTCTGCATTTTGACACCATAAATCCGAGGAATTTTTCGGAGGTCACGCCGAAGGCGCATTTGATCGGGTTCAGCTTCATCTTGTGCCTCCTGAGCGTACCGAAGGTCTCTTCAAGGTCGGCCAAGTGGTCTGTTGAAGCTCGGCTTTTGACGAGCATGTCGTCCACGTACACCTCCATGTTGCGGCCGATCTGTCCCTTGAAGACCTTGTTGATCAAGCGCTGGTACGTCGCTCCTGCATTCTTGAGTCCGAAAGGCATGACCCTGTAACAGTAGAGACCTCGGTCAGTAATGAAGGTGGTCTTTTCTTCGTCTTCGGGCGCCATGCGTATCTGGTTGTAACCGAAAAAGGCGTCCATGAAGGTGAGGAGCTCGTGGCCCGAGGTTGCGTCCACCAGTTGGTCGATCCTGGGCAGGGGGTAGCTGTCCTTCGGACAGGCCTTGTTCAGCTTCTTGAAGTCGATGCACATCCTCCACTTGTTGTTCGCCTTCTTGACGAGAACCACGTTCGAGACCCACGTCGGATAGTTGACCTCCCGGATGAGTCCGGACTTTGAGGAGCTTGTCCACTTCTTCGGCGATCGCCCTCTGCCTCTCCGGGGCGTGGTGGCGCAGCTTTTCTCTGATAGGCCGGTGCCTTCGGATCGACGGCCAGCCGATGTTCCATGACCTCGGCGTCGATCCCTCGGTACATCCGCTGGGGTCCATGCGAAGACGTCCGCATTTCTTCTGAGGAAAGCGACGAGCTGCTCCCTAACCTCGGCCGCCAAGCCGGAGCCGATCTGCACCACGTGCCCCGGGTTTCCGTCATGCAAGGGCACGGAGACGAGGTCTTCCTGCGGGCTCGCCCCGCTCCTCGGTGAGGTCGTCGCGGACGTCCAGCCCGTCAACAAGATAAGGGTCGGGCTGGTCCCCCCCGCGCAGGGTGGCCGAGTAGCAATACTTCGCCAAAGCTTGGTCTCCTCTGACCTCGCCGACTCCGTGACTCATCAGAAATTTCATCTTCAAGTAGTAGGTTGATACTACCGTCCGGAGCGTATTTAGGCTGGGTCGCCCGAGGATCGCATTGTAGGCGGACGGGGTTTTTACGACTAAGAAGTCGACCTACGCCTTGGCCAATTTTGGGTGTCGGCCTGCCGTCACCGCCAAAGTTATTACACCTTCGACCAGAACGGCGCCGCCAGCAAATCCTACCAGGGGGAGTTCACAGGCCCTAAGCGGTCATCAGGCAGGGACATTTTTAAGAAGGCATCGTAGAACAATATGTCCGCCGAACTTTCATTATCCACCAAGACACGACACACATCATAGTCAGCGATGTTCAAAGAAAGTACAACCACATCGTTATGCGGAAACTAGATCCCCTGGCCGTCTGCCTCGGTGAATGTCACGGGCTCCGTCGTCCTCCGCCTCTTTGCCGGTCCCCCGGATCCATCGGTTTCTTCCCGCTGAAGCCCCCCCGAGATGGTGTTGATGACGCCGAGAGGCGGCCGATCCTCTTGTTGGTCTCCTCCGATTCGGCGGCAACGCCCTCAGCCGATCTTCTCGCTCTTCAGGTCATCTTCGCAGGAATCGGCCAAGTCTGCCTCGCCTGACGAGCTCCTCGATCTCGTCCTGGAGCTGGATGCACTCCTCAGTGTCGTGACCGTGGTCGCGATGGTAGAGGCAGAACTTGTTGGGGTTGCGTTTGCTGGGATGGGAACGCATTCTCTCCGGCCTCGGAAGTCGTTCCTTGATCTCCATCAGCACTTGGGCCTTCGGGGCGTTGAGGGGGGCGTAGCTGTGAAATCATCGTCGGAGAGGACTTCGGCGCGGAGGGGAACTTCGGCGAAGAGGGGAACCTCGGCGAGCCCTTCTGCCGGGGGTTCCCTGCTTCCGAGCCCGAGGGGGAGTTCGGGCTCGTCCGCGGCTAGGGGGAGTTCGGGAGCGCGGCCGTACCTCGGTCCGCTTTCTTTCTTCGGCGGGCTTTCCTGGCCCGCTGATTCGTCGCTTGTCGCGAGCTTCATTGTCCTTGGCTTCGAAAGCCTCCTCTGCCCGGGCGTAACTTTCGGCCCGAGCTAGCATGTCAGCGAAATCCCTGGGGTATTTCTTTTCCAGGGAGAACAGCAGGTCGTTCTTCTGGAGGCCGCCTTTGAGGGCGGCCATTGCAACTGATTGGTCCAAGTTCCGGACTTCCAGTGCGGCTGCGTTAAACCGGGTGACATAAGCCCGGATAGGTTCTCCCTCCTTCTGCCTGATGGCCATCAAGGAATCCGAGCCTCGGCGCGGCCGCCTGCTACTGACGAAATGGGCCGCGAACTGCTGACTCATTTGGTCAAACGATTGGATGGTGCTCGGCTTAAGCGCCGAGTACCAATTCCTGGCTGCTCCCTTGAGGGTGGAGGGGAAAGCCCGGCACAAGATGGCGTCTGGCGCACCATGGAGCAACATCGTCGTCCTGAAGGCTTCCAAATGGTCGACCGGATCGGTGGTTCCATCATAGCTCTCGAAGTGCGGGAGCTTGAAGTTCGGCGGGACCTGTTCCTGCATGATTTTCTGTGAGAAAGGAGGGTCAGTGCAAATATCGTTACCGCGGGAGGAGGGAGTATGACGAAGTTCTTCTATGCGTCGGCTCATTTCTAAGAGCCTTTGATCCAGGAGGTCCTCGCGATCCTTGATCTCCAAAGTCTTCTCGCAGAATGGGCACGAAGCTTCTCCCTGGGTCGAGCCGTGGTCTGAGCAGGGGCTCTCCCCCGGCTACTTCCCCCTTCCGAGGACTGAAGGTCGGGTAGTCCATGCTGGCCGCCCCTGGGCCGGACCCCAGGACTCCGGAGAATCCCGCATCGATCGAGCTGATACCGATCCCACGGATGCAAGGCCTGCATCGCCAGCACTGCCTCCGTAAGATCACGGACCTGCTGGGCGAGCAGGCTGAACTGCTCCGCGTCCACCGCGGCTACGGAGTGAGCTCGGGTAGCTGGGGCCGGAGTGGGAGCAGATGGACCCGAACTGGATCGGGCTGCGGAGGCTGCCGATCGCCGGATCGAGGCTCTCCTGGGGGGCATTTTCTTTCGAGAGAGAAAAGAGAGATCTTCGAAGAGGGAAGAGAAGAGTCGCCGAGCACTCCTTTAAGAACAAGGGAACCTCGGAGGTTCGTTCCCTTCTTCCAGTGCCAATCTGTTGGTGCAAAAATTCGTCATCGCCGGAGGTAGCCGGGGTCGAGGCCGCTGAGGTCACCGCCGGAGACCTGCAAAATGAAGTCCCGTCCGGAGCCGGTGGGGGGTTGGCTCCGGCAAGACCCTCCGACGGTCAAGTCAGTTTTTGGCCAACAGGAATGGAGTGCTCGGAATGAGTTCCGGAGCTTAGAGATGAGAGGAAGAGCTTAGAGATAAGAGAGTTCAGAGAGCTTAGCCTTAGCGTGTCGGGAGGGGTCCTTTTTATAGCGGAGCTTAGTTGATGATGACGGCCATGGCGTCTGGCAGAGAGTCGTTGGGGCAGTATGGAGCTTGGCACGGAGAGGATGGCGCCATCTGGTGAATCGTGGGAGCCATACTGGCACGTCGTGAGCCGCATGGAGTCCGGTACGGAGAGGATGGCACCGTCCGGTGGATCGTGGGAGCCATACTGGCACGTCGTGGGCCGCATGGAGTTCGGTACGGAAAGTAAGGCATCGTCCGATCTTGTTGCAGGCGACAGTTCGTCCAGAGGAGTTTGGACTTGTAGGAAAGTTCGGCTGAAGGAGAAACCCAAGAGGAGCTCGGCCGCAGAGAGGTTCGTAGGAGCTCGGATGACCGAACGGGCGTTTGGGAGGAGCCCATCTCCTGAAGAAATCCTGCCGCTTGGAGTCCAAGGAGCTCGGCCGCCAGGCAGTTCGGCCCGGAGCCTGGACGCTGGGGAGTTCGGCCGCTAGGCAGTTCGGCCGGCTGAAGAAGTTCGGCTAGACCAGTGCGCTGAAACTCTTCTGTGGCCACTGTTCGCATTATGCTGAGCGTCGGGTCCGACTTCGACGGGAGCGGGATTTATCCCCAACAATATCTATGATGCTTATGGCATGGTAGAGGAACTCCAAGCATTTACTTAAGTCATTCGAAGGTTTGAGCATCTCTTAGACCTTGATTTTTTTTTCCTTTCAGAAGAAGCATTTGGAAGTTGCATAGATAATAAAAGTAATATATAAAATAAAATCTAATTATATAAAAAAATAATTAATTAGCATCAATTTTTTAATCAAAATACTTAAAAGGTTTATGCAAGTAAAATTTAAATATTATTTATACTGCTTTATATATATTGTGAACTTTGGGAAATGGACTCCATCTTAATTTGACTCCATAAATTTTTTTTTCCAGAACTATCGTGGAGTTAGTTTTTCATTGTAGCCTCATTATGGAGGAAGAATTACTACAATTCTAAATATTATCTCAAAGAGTCTCCAATCATAAAATGTTGAAAAGCAAAAATAAAAAATTTGAATGACAAAAAACATGCAAGGAAAATACATGTTATAACCTGTGATGGACAAAGTAATTCTAGGGCCCAAACAAACCAAAACCTTTATTTTTTAAAGATTATTTGGAGCAAACTATTGTAGCTCATGGAACAAGAACCTAGTTGATGAATTAACGATTCAGATTCTGTCAAACTTAAATAAACCAGTCATATATGCTCTTTATCTCAGCATCTTCTAGCAACAACCCACCTATTATAGTATATTGGAAATGCCTTTTCAAATTTTTCTCCTCCCTTTTTTCATATTTTTTTTTCTTTTTCTGCCATATACAATTTAACTAATCCAATGATTAAAGAAATTCTCAGTGTCTATATATACCATAAAAGGAACTTTTCCCAGTTGATAAGTGGAGATTTCACAAAAAAATTCCTACACTTCGATGTTACTTCCATTTAGAGGCTTCCACCTCTTCCACCATAAGTTGTTAACGAATGAAGAAGAAGTTAAGGCATCCTGCATATTTGTCATTATTTTCTCATGTCTCTTTTCTCCTTATTCTTTTTTCTCCATATTGACTATGGTAGATATAACCGCATGCAGATGGGACATAGAGGCAGCGGATCAGCTAGAGGGGGTCTATAAACTCTACTTTCTTAATCTTTATAACACAAAGGAAGGAAACTCCTATAGAGTGGAATATCTAAAAGAATCAATACGATCACTATCTTAATTATCATATCATTAAGCTCTTTCTTCAAATAATTTTGGTCAAAAAAATGACTCATGATTGCATGCATCTCCAATCTGAGTCGACTACTAATCTTCCTTCTCTAAATGTATACGTACAAAATCACCATCTATATTAACTATGTCATTTTTCATGTCATTCTGAGAAAGAGCATTACTGTTTGGGCTCAAAGAATATATAAATTTGATTTGCTATGTTGAGATTCAAATATGATGTAGCTCAAAGAATTATCAAGGGCATATTTTGAGGAAGCCAAATGAAGGGATAAAGGATGTGTGCCATCTCTTAAAGAATATCCGACTGTTTCATTGATCTCCTGTGACTATGTTGTGTCATCCTGTGCTTCGTTTGTTGGCATCGGAGAAAAAGCAACAAAAGAGGCATTCGATTAGGTTACAAGCTTTCCAAGAATCATAAAGTATATTTGCTCAATCTACCGTCTCCTGAATCATGTTGTGTCCAGTGAGGTAATAGTACTGTTTGGAAGTTATTAATCTGTCAGTTTTTAACAAAGCCATTCCAAGGCTGCCAATGTGTTGAGTTTAGTTAAGCTAAGTTGAGCTACTTAATATCTTCATCATCTTGGTATACAAAGTGCTGTAGCTTGACATGAGCTTAGGCTATATGGCCAGGTATAAGCATTGAAGTTCAACTTGTGATCTACTTGAGCAAGCTGATGCTTGAGCTGAATGCTGGGCATGAACTTCTGCAAGCTAATTAAAGGCAGCTGGAGCTAGCATGCCTAGTTAAAAACCCAAGCCCCAACATGTCAGTCTTAGTTTGCTCATTTAATTTCTAAATGAAATAACTCAAGCTTGAGTTTTTCTATTCATGAACTTCTAGGTTGTTTTGCATAATTATTTTAGTTATAAATTCTTTTCTAAATGATGTAGTTTGAACAAAAAAGAAAGTATGCCTCATTGACAGTCCAGTGTTACATTAAAAAGTATGGCACTTCAGAGCAGGAGGCATGTGAGAAGCTACTGGGAATAATTGAAGACGAATGAAAAATTCTGAATCGGGAGTGTTTTAGTACAACTGTTGTGCCTCATACGCATCGTCAACCTCGCACGAATGATGGAAACCATATACAGGAAGTATGATTCATACTTCGGGTATAACATATCAATGATGTTGTAGATTTGGATTTTCCTATTGTTGGTCCTTCGATGGGGAATATGTGCTCTGCTTCCATATCTATTCTTGGTATCATATAGCGCATGTAATCCTCTAGAACACTTATCAGTGTGATATGAGAAAGTTAATTCTCAATAAAAAAATGTATGATATTATTATGCAATCATCTTGACCATGGCAACAACTTTATAAAAAATAGTGGATTTTCTTTAGCACTGTACATTAACCTTGCATACTTGCCGGCCAAAATTGCTGATGTTCTCTATGATTTTACCAACAAGAGTTTGCGCAGTTGATTTCGTGACACAAGAATGTTTCATGAATAGTTCATAGAGTTAAATTAGTTGGTAAAAAACTATGCTCAGTTGATTTAATCACCTATGAATAGTCCGGAGAATCATCCAGCTGCTAAATAAACTATTAACTCAAGCAACAGGCAACATCAAATCACAAATACATGCGAAGGTGAGGTATTCATCATGACATTCCTGAAGACCAATTTGTTCTTCAATATACTGTAAGGTACACGTGGCTATTGGAAATGGAAGGATAATTTTTATTACAGAGCAGAACTGATGAGAAAGTGCCCTCATAGAGATCGCAGTAGGCAAAAAGAAAGAAACGATCTTTCAACAAGTTACCCGATAGATATTATAAATACAATGATGGAACAACTTGCCAAGATGAACATCACAAATGCATCCAATCGTGATGTTACAAGAAGATGCAAAACCACATCACAAGTGATGGCAAATTAAGAGCTGCCACAATTGGATGATGATTAGCTTGTTATCAAGGATGGACAAGTTTGTTTCCAAATTCTGTTTCATCTTTTGAGCAACGAGCTTCCTGATTCTTTCTTGTCTCTGTCAGATCTGATAGTTTGTAGCAAGGAGTGCAGGTCTCTAGCAGTTTCTGCTGTGACGATGGCATCAATAGGTTGATGAAGCTTGATGGTCATCTCTCATCAGATTCAGCAGAGTAGTGCTTAAACATGTCCAGCAGGACTGGCATCAGATTGTTTTTCTCTGAAGTTCCAAAGATCATTTAGTTCTCCTCTTATCCCACCCAAAATAATAGTAACACCTGATAATATAACCCATCATTCATGAACAACATCATAACAGATCGATGGAGGATTTAAATATTCATGATCAGAACAAGTAGATACGGTTCATTACCTAAGGTGCAGGGAACCAAGTAGAGCAGGGCAGGCTGTCCATGTCCCTTCATTAGGTATAACCCAAGATATGTCAAAGATAAGCCTGCAAAAGGGAGAGCATTTTCTTAGGACAAAAAGTTTGTTACAGGTGACCATGTGGACCCAAGCATTTCCTATTTTGTTCTCTGCTTTTGTACAATTAATCAACTAAAAGTTTCAGTCTCATGCATTTCACATTATCTGGTTCTGTTCTTTCGCACAACATAAACAAATGAAAGTTTCAATTAAGAGGTGTTGACTGGAAGATCACAAGATGCAATTATCAACAATGCATTAACTATCTAGTGGTACCAATCGTCAGCCGTGCAACCAGTGCAGATGAAGGAAATAATAAACTACAATAAAGACAACAAAAAACATATAGGCTCATAATATGGTTGTTCAGCAGCCAACATGCTGAAATCTTTCATGATATAATGAAATTCCTGTAGCAAATAGATAATTTTAATATACAAACATGACCAGCTGATGCATGTGTCCTTTTTCTGCAATGAGAATGAACATAAGAAATCTCTTTTTATGCAATTGGTTTTTAAGAGACCTTCCATAAAAGCAATTTAACTTGCACAATTATGTGAGACCTTATGAATGGAAAAGAAAAAAAAGGAAGTGCCTAAGGCTTGTTTTTAAAAAACCAAATCATTCAATACATTTACCAATATAGATCTCAATGACGCACTCCACAGCTCAGGTGCACCTTGAGTGTAACTGCCAATTGGCGAACCTGACCATCATTGGCAAAGCCCATGACTAAGGCTATGTCATGAATCTGGCAGACCTTGAATTAGCACAATTTTCAGCTGAAGCATTTCTGAGTATAAACTAAAACTATCAAACTGAAAGATAGGTCTTATTTGACCCAGAAAGTCAAAAGCCCAATTTAGCTGTTCTCAACCTATTTCTAATACCAATGAAGATGTTCAAGAAAGTCCTACCCCCAAAGTTTTCATATATTACAGCCTAGACTATTCGGCTAACAGGAGGTTGGCCTTTCCCCCAAGAGAAAAAAATTTAATAGCCAAGCATTCAAGACCAGTGGCAACATTAATTCAACTGACCCAGTACCTAGCCCACTTATAACATAATATGGGGTAGATCGATGGAGTCTTGCGCTGTCTAATGCTCCCACAGAAAAAACATGTTACCAGCTGCACTCCTCTCAAAGCTCAATACTGATCATGCTTCAAGAAGGTCTTGGAGTAATCCTTATGAAAAATTCATTCATAAGAAACTGCAATATGCAATATGGACCGTGATTGACTGTTGGTAAAGTGTATGACCTCAAGGATTCTGATACAGCAAACGAGGATTTTTTTGAGCTATGAAATATGGGTTAATCTCAACACTAATTTGTTCGTATGCATTGGAAAGAGGTTATCTAAAGCTAGAGGTCCCCCACTGGTGTGCCTCCTTTCCATCTAGGTGTCAAGTCATCTATTGCTTGTGTTTTGAGCAAGGTTATATTTTAGCATGCAGAAGAGTGTCAATCAGATAATGTACTCCATATTTTTGCTGAATTTGGTCCCACACGCAAGCAACAGCTTTTAAAGCAATAAAACACCAGTGAGGCCTTTTAAGGATGAATATAAATTGACAGAGTACTATAATAAGATGAACAAAAACAGCAAGTATATTTGAACTTCCATCCAAGGTTTTAAGTGAAAACTTGCACTAAACAGCACAGGTTGTACCGTTCTCACCTTGTATGGTACAAAGGCTTGATACATACCCGTACAAACACATGGTACAGGTACTATTCCAACTCCAACAGCATATTGTATGTCCATATACTAGCATATCATACCTGATCAACCTGTACTGGTAAGTTACCAGCACACAGTCTGGTATTGGGACTTAAAAAATTGCTTCCAGGCAAATTCGTAATTGTGCATTTAATTTCAACATGACCAATATGAACTAGATTCTTCAATTAGTTCATTACGCCCTTCCATATTCAAGGCATTTAGGAAATGATCCAATACTTTTATAAACAACAATAACCATTGAGCTGGACTGCTATTTTATCCATAAAAAAGTGTGAAAAAGGACATTTGTCGCTATATACATCACATTGAAGGAATAATATGTCAACATCTTTACTAAATCCTTAAGGGGAGATGGTGATTAGCTACATGCTCTTCCAAGCTTCAATGCTTAAAGGTCTTATCTCTGGAGGTTCATTGAGATGATTTATATATCTACACAGTTGGCTTTACTTGTTATAAATGCATCCGTGCTTTCATGATAAATTTTGGATGCCTTGTGAGCAGCCTATAAACCATGCCCATGGCATCAGGCATGACAGGTGCCCTGAGGGCATTTTGGTTATTCAACAAGATAGAAGGCGCAGCCTGATACATTATTAAAACGAAGAAAAGACAGCCTTGAGAAGCAAACTTTATGCCTCTTCCCTTCTTTTTTCATTCCTCTTCCTTTTCCCCCTCATTCAGTAATACATTCTTAGGCAGTATTTGATCGAAGAACAAAGAATTCTGATTAGGTTAAAGGGAATAACTAGGAGAAAAAAGAATGGAGTGTTAAATGATTCCACCAATTAATGAGAGTAAGTTCTTTTTGGATTAAGTGGACTAAATGGATTAGGAAGTCAAAAAGTGAAGCATTTATATGGACCTACTTTTCAAAAATACCAATTTTCCCTTTTGAAAAGTTGATTTAACCCAGTGCCCAAGGAGTGTTTGGTTGAAAAGAGTGGAATAAGTGGGTTAAAGGTCCTATATCTCTTCTTATTTCCCAATGAAACGCAGCCCTACTCATCCTTTATGCATCTTAATCCATTGTCTCCAACAAACAGGCCGATGTTCTGATCATAGGTTCTCAATATCTATTATGCTAACCTTTAGTGCTATCCACCAAAACATACTTGAATCATGGTGAAACCATCCAAAACACCACATACTTCAATAAACCAAGCAAGCTTTGCATGATAAATCTGTGAAGAACATGCCATTAAGCTTTATAGAATTACAATTAAAAAATAGACACATGGTCACAACCCATACCAACATTTTAAAGAGCAGAAGTAATAAATTCTGTCATAAATGCTCGAAAAAAAAAATCTTCCAAGAATAAAGAAAAGTAACAAAACCAGAATTAAGGAAAAAGAAGACCCACCAAATGCATAGCCAAGTACCAACCACAGGAAATAGCCATTCAACACACCCTTTTTAGTTGATTTATCAAATCTGTGCCAAAAGAAGATTAGTTATAACACTAACAACAGAAGCTAAATCTTAACCAAGTAATGCGCATATGATCAAAGTGCAGCTCATAAATGGACACAGTAAAGATGATATCATCTATTTATCACATTAATTTTCACAATCAAAGACTGAACACTCTTCAAATATCATGCCAAACTTATAATCAGCATGGAGTAAAGAAGTCATGAGAGGTAATAATGGAAAGAGACTATAAAGAGAAGATGATGGAAGCATGGATTAAGGAAGAGTACTGCAATTTAGGAAATGGGTGATGTGATGGTGCACTAATTTTATAGGGAGGGAAAAAATGGTATTGGACAATTAATTTTACTCTCTTGAAATTTTCGAAGGGTCCAGCTAGTCTAACCATTAAGAGATCCCCAACCTCCATGAATCATTTCAGATCAATCTCTATAAAGGGAAAATTGGAAATTAACAGTTGTTTTCTTTTAATTGGAATCAAATCCTTCTAACTTAAGTCAAATGAAGCTGAGAGTAGAGATTGAAGCATTACGGGTTTGGTTTCCATGTGGAGTAAGGTTACGAGTATTTTAGGAACAATTTTTGACAGATAGATACTATGAAGCAGTATGCCAAAATTCAAAATTGTTGCTCTTTAATATTGTGTGTGTATAAGGCCAATAAGCATGTATGCATGCAAGCAGTTCTTGCCAACAAGCCATCATATATTTTTAAAATGTTGATTTGATTTAAAATAGTTGATGTCAATGAGCTACATTATATATTTTTTGATTTCTTGGCAATTGGGTCACACTAGAAATAATTTTCTGAACACATAACTAGAAGTTCTTTGTCACTTTAAATGTCACTAGTAATGGTTCACCGAACCACCCTGAACCGGATGGTTCAGGGCATGCTGAACCATACCTGTGGCTAACCAGTGCAATTTAGGCGTTTGATTCGGAACGCCAGTGTAAACAAAGCAAGGGAGAAGGAAAGAAAGGAAGATGGGGAGGAAAGGAGTGGCTTGCCGAGGCCGCCGAAGGGCCGTCGAGACTCCACGGTCCTCCGCGAGATGCGAGAAGAGAGAGAGAGATGGAGAGGGGGGAGGGAGAGAAGAGGAGGGAGGGGAAGGCAGCATGGAAGCCGGCAAATCCATTGCCAACTTCACTGCGTATTGTCTTTTTGAAAAGGTAAGACGAAACAGGAGCAAACCCGCAGTAGCCACAGGCTGTTTTGGACCATCTGGCGGCCCTCCAGTGGCCTCCCTACTACCTTCCCCTCCCTCCTCTTCTCTTCCTTCCCTTTTCTCTCTCTCTCTCAGCTCTCATTCTCTCACAGAGGACCATGGAGCCCGAGAGGCCTCGGCGATCCTTTGATAGCCTCCGCGGCCCTCTGGTGGCCACCGCCGGCATATCTGCCGGCACCTCTTTCCTTCCAACTCTCTCCCTCCCTCCCCCTTTCTCTTTCTCTCTCTTTCTCCCTGGTTCATCCCTCATTTTAGTTTCAGTCTGGGCTCGGTACGGTCCGGTATGAAGGCATACCAACTCATACTGCCGGCTGGCCAGCACGAGGTCCAGTTCCAAGTTGGTGATGCTTGGTCACTACACTGCAAATTGTATCTTGACCCTGCACCAGCTCTTTAGTGGCTGCCTAAGCACAATAATAAATATAAAAATAAATGTTCAGCTAGCAGGCTTTAGCTGCACTTGCTACTTTCTTATTCCTTCTTATTTTTCCCTTCCTTCTTCACGCTTACTTTAATTGTTATCAAGCTGACCATTTAATTACTTCCATCCTCAAAGCCTTTAAGGCACTCATATTGACAGATCAAGGATCAAGACTTCCATTAACTGGTGTGAACAAGTCAGGTTTGGCAAAGGCCAAGCAAGGTCCATCCAAACCAAAAAGCTAATCAGTTTCAAATTGTCCTTATCAGGTTCAACTTGGGTTCTATCTGCAATCAGATTCAAGCAGCACTTTATTAAATTTTGAAAACTATTGACCCTATTTATATTTTTCTCCAGCATCTCTTTTCATGACATGTAAGAACCTCATAATGATAAAGCAATAAACTTGTTCGTATCTGAAATACCAAATTTTTGTTTTCATCATACCAAGTAGTTTCCACATAATTGAAACCAAGGATTGTGGCCTTTTGTACAATCTCAGATTTGATGCTTTATATCTAACTCTAAAAGATGGCAGTAGAAGTAAATCCATACTTCCACTAGGCTCATTTACCCAAAACATCATTTACATTCATTACCACTCACTCGCAGAAATGCATGCTTTATCTTAATATTTATTACACATCCAAAGGTTCTAAATAATGGTTGGACACCAAAGAAAAGGAATATGATGTTTGGGATAGATGAGGTTTTTAGACCTGTTTTTATACATTTCAAATGATAGATGGCAAAACTTTGAATGAACATGTTGGTGCAGAAAACAGACTGCCGTCAGAGACTGCTGGAGGTAGAGATCAAGATCTTGTCGGTGGAACCTACAAGACAAAGTCCTAGCCGGAGGTGGGTGGCTCCGGCGTGGACCCTCCAACGGTCAAGTTAGTAGTCTGGCCAACAAAAATTGAGTACACAAGAGTTTTTTAATGAAGAGAGGGCTTAGAGAAGAAAGCGTATATGAAGGATCTTATTTATAGAGAAAGCCTATAATAGATTGATAGCGACTGCTGCAACCGAAAGTTAGTGGACCGTTCAGGCAGTTTAGAGTTTGTTGCGGAGAGTGGGCTGTCAGTTGTCGCCACTCGCCGATGGTTGGGTATTATTTGTTGAAGTTCAGACAAAAAGTCGGATACTTCCGAGCTTGACCATGAATTACTTGATATAAGATTATGCCGTTGGAGCGTAGGATCAGAAGAACTGAGCTTGAAGATTAGTCTTTAGACTAGAAGTGATGAATTTGTAGATCAGATTCCTAATTTGGACTATGATAGGACTGTTTCAACTGCTCTTAGAAACTCGACTGTCTTCAAGGTTGGCTAGTGATGGGGGTTGGTATTTTGGTCTAAAGTTGTATCGTAAAAGTTGAGGTCATAAGGAAATAACTGGAGGGCTAGCTACATGGATTGGATCCATAATTGAGATATCAAGGTCGGCCGAAGTTGAAAACCGAAAGGATAACAGGTTCCTTAATTGAAACTGCGACAAAGTTGGTTTAGTCGTTTTGACGAAGTTCGGACAGTACTCTAAGGTCGGCCAATAATCAAGGTCGGACATTGTTGAAACACTTGATATTGTGGAGCAGTTGTCGTCTATCCTGAACTAAAGGTCAGAGCCAAACAAATATTGAATCTCCTTGCTAAAACTCACCCAGCTGAAGTTCAAGATCGAGTTTTGACAAAATCTGCTAACATGATGACATTGTTATCAGGCCTGAGCTGAAGGTTCGGGTAAAGATGCTTGGCTGTCATACAAGTTCGGATATCGACCGGAAGCTATAGTCATTTTTGGGATGAGCTACCCTCGATTGAAGCTCGGAAATAGTCGAATTTAGAGGTCGATCTTTTAGTACACAACTGGACCAAGAGACTGACTTGATTGAACCTCATATTGGATTGCATCTTGACCCAGATGATATTTTTAGAGAATAAACAAGGTTGAACCTTACCAGACTTCGACGGGAGCTATTTTACCCCTAACACTTGTCCCCCCACTCTTGAGTTCTAAGTTCGGACGAAGGGAGTATTATCATTTGCAATCGTCGAAGTACCATTCTGCTTTCCTGCCTTTGAGATATGACATTTTTGGATTATTCAAACCGGCGTAGAGGCTTCTTTATTGCATAACGACCCAAGACGACCTCGAATTTTGAAATTTCTCTTGGCGCAGAGCTCAATTGTACGGCACAATAATTATTTCATTTGACATCTACAACCACAATAATTAACTGGACACGCGGAAGGCCAGGATTGAGCATGGGCAATTCGCAATCATGGCAGTTCGAAGCACTACTGTCTATTTAAATCTCCTCTTTCTCTCTCTTTTCCATTTCGAGTTTCTTCTCCTTCGTTTCTTCTTCTCCCGTCGTCTTCCTCGACTTCGACTGCCTTCGCCCTTCTAGGATTTTTCAAACTCGATCATCTCCTTTCCATCCATCATCTGCTACTCTGTTCGCCGGATCAACCCCTCCGCCACTTTAGATTAGTGCTCCAACTTCTTCTTTTGAGTTTGGCATCTTTTTCAGCTTATGGGAGTCTGTTTCGAATTCAACTGTTCTTCCTTTAGTTTTTGAGATTTTTCCTAATTTTTTCTAATTTTTGATCTATTTTCCTTGATTTCTTTGATCCAAAATGTCTTCTCATGATTGAGTATTCGTGGTCTTCACCTTCCGAAAATTCTTCCAAACCAAGCCCTTCAAAACTCAGGGCCGAAGTTGATTCCGAACTCGAAACCCATCTGACCTTCGTTCCTGGGACCATCACCTCCACCCTCACTTTCAAAGACCTTTCATTCGTTCGAACCTGGTACGCAGTTCCCCCTGAGTATGAACTTGAGCTACTAGGATTGGATGAAAAAATTTGTTCTCCTCCTCCAAGTCGGCTTGGTCTGTACACGGAGGCTCTGCGTGCCGGGCTTCGATTGCCGATCCCTACCTTTGTACTTAAACTCTTCCACTTTTTCGATATCTCTTTATCTTCTGTAGTCCCAAACTCTTTCCATTTCATCATAGGATTCTTAGTAGTTTGCTTTCTGGCCGAGGTCCAATCTATAATTTTTTTATTCTGAAACTTTTTCACTCTTAAACATCACCCCACTGCTAAGGACTGGTGGTATGTTTCTCTCCAGTTCAGCAAGAAGAGGTTGATTAAGGGTGCTCCTTCCTCTGTTCATAACTAGAAGAAGAAATTCCTTTTTGTTGCTAATCCATCAATCGAATGGAGACTTCCTTCTTGGGGTCAACTTAGAGAATCGGTCCGTAAAGCTCCGAGGTTAGAAAGGGGTGATCTTAAGTCTATTAAAACCTTAAAGGATTACAAAGTGCCCTCACTAATTGAATTGCTGTCTGATCAGACTCTCTTCAACCTCGGCTTGAGTCCCGCTAATCCCGAAGGTTTTAGCTTATACTTCCCTTATTTCCTTATCTTTGTTTAACTTTTACTTGATCTTATTGACAGAGATGACCCCCAAAAGAACTTAAGCTGCTGGAGGCGGGTCACCCAAAGAAGAGGAAAGGTTCAAGTTCAGCCGGTTCATCTAAAAGAGCCAGGGCTGTTGAACCGAGCCAGGCTACCTCCAACCTTACTGCTACAATTCCAGAGGTCGGAGCAATTCTACCAGCTTCGAATCCCTCTGGCAGTACCGCTGCTCCAGTACCTACCGCGGAGAAAAAGAAGGCTAAAAAGAAATCTGTTGTTGCTAACAAACTTAAGAAACAGAAGGAGATTGGAGAACCGAGCACTGATGATATCGACTGGGAGAAGGCTACCCTCGACAGTTGGAGGGTAGTTCGGTCCCTTGTCGAGGGATGCATGCTTCCAACGGAAATCGAGAGGATCCACCAATTGAATTTTCAGGATCATAAAAAGGATATACTTGCGACCTTTCTTGAGGTAATCACTTTATCATTTTTCGAATTCAATTATATCATTATTTTATGATGACAAGACTTACTTCATCGTTTGCAGTTGGGCCACTATATTTCTATCGGCGTCGAGTCGATCAATGATAGCAAGGCCGAAGCTTCCAAGGCCCTGAAAGAGGCTGATGCAACCAAAGCTGAAGCTTTCGAGGCAAAGGCTGAAGTTAAGCATCTTGAGGCACTCGAAAAAGCAGAGAAGACTTCAGCCAAAACAAAGACTGACTTAGTCTCGGAGATCGAGAAGAGAAAAAAGGCAGAGGCCGAAGTCGAAAAGGTCAGGAGGAAAGGGGAGAAGAAAGTGACAGAGGCCAAACTGACAGATGTGGAGGAATTCAAAGTCTCCGAAGAGCTCAAGGATATCAAAGTCTAATTCGCTAGAGAGGCGTACGATGCTGGTTTTAACACTTGCCAGCGAAAGATTTCGAAACAATATCCTGAATTAGACCTCGACTTCCTAGAAGAGGAGTCAGAAGATGACACCGACCCTCCTCAAACTGAAGCCAATACTTCCACTGTCAGTCCTCCTACTGCCGATCCTTCTGCTGCCGGTCCTTCTACTAATGTTTCGAAACCTGCCGAGGTTGAACCAAGTTCCCTCATTGTTCTTCAACCAGAGGTCGAAGACCACCTTTAGTTGTATATATATTTTTTTTTCTTTCTTTCTTTCTCACTTGTACTTAAATATTTTTTTCAAGCAATGAAATTCAAATTTCTCATATCCTATCTCATATGTCATGATGCATTTGCAAAACAGAATTTTGTTTGTAAATACTATAGACAAGCTCAACCATGGACCGCTGTCGCTCCTCTACCTCAAGGCATTCCTCTCAGAACTCAAATAAAAACTTTGAAGGAAGAGATACTTCAAACTAACAAAAAATTAAAAGAGGTTGAGAAGGAGCTCCATACATCAAAGGAAAATTATAAGGCAACTTCCGTCAAAATCAACTGTTTACGCCGAGCCTCAAAACAGGCTTTTAGAGATTACACTTCGAAAAAGTATCGGCTATCTGAAGAGCTTCGACGAGTCTCCAAGCAAGCCAGCAAAAAATCTTGGTCTCTGACTGCCAAAGTTAGTTTTCTTGAAGCCGAACTTAGGAATGCCGAGAAGAAGATCTAGCTTTTTTATATTTTTCCTCTAATAAATCAAGATTTGCCTTAAGATCCTGTGAATTATTTTATTCATTGAAGCTTTCAACTCGTGCTGAAGGAAGTCCGAGTTCAATTGGAATAACTGCTTCGATTCCAAATGCTAAAGAGAATGGGGTTTCTCCAGTAGGTAACCTTTGGGTGGTTCTATAAGCCCAAAGAATATGATAAAGTTCGTCCACCCATATTCCTTTTGCTCGTTCAAGCCTTATCTTTATTCCTTGTAACAATATTCGGTTAGTCACCTCAGCTTCACTATTTGCTTGGGGATGCGCCACCGATGTGAAATGATGAGAAATATTCAAATCTTCACAGAATTCAGCAAATTTCATGCCTGTGAATTAGCGTTCATTATCAGTGATCAATATCTGAGGTAGACCAAATCTACATATAATGGATTTTCAAATAAAGTTTTGCACTTTAGCTTCAGTAATCTTTGCTAGAGGTTCGACTTCAACGCACTTGGTGAAGTAATCCACTGCCACTAAGAGAAATTTCTACTATTCGGATGCCATAGAAAATGGTCCAAGTATATCCATCCCCCATTGTGCGAATAGCCAAAGGACACTTAAGGGTGTGAGTAAAGAAGCTGGCTGCCATTGAATATTGGCATTTCTTTGACATCAATCACATCTTCTAACATAATCAACTACATCCTGCTGCATGGTCGGCCAATAGTATCCTTGCCGAAGCAACTTATAAGATAACGATCTCGCTCCAAGATGATTCCCACATACTCTTTCATGAACCTCCCTTAAGGCATAATCAGCTTCAGATGGTCGAAGATATTTAAGAAGTGGCAAGGAGTAAGACCTCTTAATAATTTGTTTTCTTATAAGATGTAGCAAGAGGCTCGGTTCCTCAACTTCTGAGCTTCTTTAGGATCTCTAGGGAGGACATCATCTTTAAGATATAAAACCAGTGGATCAATCCAGCTGGGTTCATGGTCCACTTGCATTATTGTCTGAGATTTCTCCAAACTTGGTTGTTGAACAATTTTAAAGAAAACTTCTTTTGGCAAGTCATTCGGAGAGATAGTAGCTAATTTGGATAGAAAGTCTGCTCTAGAATTCTCTGCTCCTAGAATTTGCTAAATATTGAAGGTATTAAAGACCGAAGTTAAGCTCTTCACCTTATCCAAATATTTTCTCATGTTTTCCTCTAGAGCTTCATAGCTGCCATTGACATGTCCTACCACCGATTGTGAATCACTGTAGACTTTTAAGTGGTCTATCCCCAACTCCTTAGCTATTTTCAGTCTCACAATCAGAGCTTCATATTCTGCCCCGTTATTGTTGTGGAGAATTCAAAGCGCAGTGCATATTCGGCAATAACCTCTTCGAGACTGATAAGAATCAAGCCTGCACCCGCTCCAGAGGCATTGGATGAGCCATCAACATATAAAGCCCAAAAATCTTCTGGGAGGTCAGCTTTTTCTTCAGAGTTCGGCTGGAGATAAAAAATGCTAGCTTCCTGCTACTCAGGTTCAGCCGGATCCATAATAGTGCATTTGATCATGAAATCTACCAGTATTTGTGCTTTAATAGAGGCCGAGGTTGAAACTTTATATCAAATTCTGTAAGCTCGATTATCCATTTTGCAATTCTTCACGAGGATTCAAGCCGATGGAGGATCGCTTTCATGGGTTGATCTATGAGAAATATTACTGTATGCCCTTGAAAGTAAGGTCGGAGTTTCCTGATTGCAATCAGCAATGCATAAGTTAGCTTTTCTAGTTTAACATACCTTGTTTCAGCATCTCTCAAGACCTGACTTATATAGTAAATTGGCTTTTGAACTTTATTCTCCTCTCTAATTAAGAAAGCTCCAATGGCTGCAAACGATACCGCCAAATACAAGAATAATTCTTTATCAAGTTCAAATTTGGCAAGAAGGAAAAGCGAGCTGAGGTAGCTTTTCAGTTCTTCAAAGGCTTGTTGACATTCCGAAGTCCACTAAAAATTCTTGGATTGCTTGAGCACTTCAAAGAAAGGCATACAACGTTCCGCCGACCTTGAGATAAAACAACTTAGAGCTGCAATTTTTCCCGTCAGACACTAAATTTGTTTTATTGTTTTGGGGATGGCCATCTCTTGAATGGCTTGGATCTTCTCCAGATTTGCTTTTATACCCGTCTCGACACCATGAATCCCAAGAATTCTCCGGCGGTTACCTCAAAAGCACATTTTATAGGATTCAACTTCATTTTATACCTCCGAAGGATGTTAAATGTCTCCTCCAAGTCTTCAATATGGTTTCTCGAAGATCTGCTTTTGATGAGCATATCGTCCACATAAACTTCCATGTTGCAGCTGATCTGCTCCTTGAAGATTTTGTTCACTAGGCATTGATAGGTCGCACCTATATTTTTAAGTCCAAATGGCATGATCCTATAATAATAAAGACCACAATCAGTAACAAAAAAGGTTTTTTCTTCATCTTCTGGTGCTATCCGGATTTGATTATAATCAGAAAAGGCATCTATGAAGGCAAGGAGCTCATGGCCAAAGGTTGCATCCACTAGCTGGTCAATACGAGGTAGAGGGTAGCTATCCTTTGGGCCGGTCTTGTTCAAATTAGCAAAATCTATACACATCCGCCACTTTCCATTTGCTTTTTTAACAAGGACCATATTTGCAATCCAATATGGATAAGATACCTCCCGGATAAACTCAGCTTTGAGGAGTTTGTCCACCTCATCTACAATTACCTTTTGATGTTCTAGTGCAAAACTTCACTTCTTTTGTTTTATAGGTCGGTGCGTATGATCCACATTTAGACGGTGCTCCATCACCTCTACATCAATCCCTGGCATATCTGCGGGAGCCCAAGTGAAAACGTCTACATTCCTTTGTAAAAAGATAACTAACTGCTTCTTAACTTCTTCATATAAATTTGAACCAATCTGAACTGTATGGTCTTCATTTCCATCATTTAAGAAAATTGTGACAAGGTCATCAATAGGCTTCCCCTGCTCTTTAGTTATCATCCCGAGCATCAAGTCCGTCTACTGGGCAGACCTCAGATTATTTACCACTTTATAAAGTAATTTGTAACAATGATATGCCAGGGCTTGATCACCTCGAATATCTCCGACCCCAAAATCTATTGGAAACTTTACCTTCAGGTAAGATGTTAACACCACAGCTCGGAGTGCATTAAGTCCAAATCGTCCAAGAATAACATTGTAGGCAGAAGGAGCTTTAACCACTAGAAAATTAATCTGAGCTCGAGATTGTTTTGGGTATCGACCTGCCACAATGGGTAAGGTGATTATTCCTTCGACTAGTACCATGTCGCCAGTAAATCCCACTAGTGGAGAGTTTAGTGGCCTCATTCAACTGTCAGGTATAGACATTTTAGAGAAAACATCATAAAACAAGATATCAGCAAAACTTTCATTATCAACCAAGACATGGCGTACATCATGGTTTGCAATATTCAGACTTCAGAGAGATTACAACCGTATCATCATGCGGAAATTGAACCCCTTATGCATCTTCAGTAAAAATAATGGGCTCTTCAGTTCTCCATCTCTTCACTGGTTCTGTCGAGCCACCAGCTCCTTGCCGATGTTCCCCAGCTATAGTGTTGATAATTCCAAGCGGGGGCCAGTCTTCTTAAGGTTCTTCCCTCCAAGGTTACTCAGATTATGGAAGAGCTCTCGACCGCTCTTCTCTTCTCTCGGGCCGATGCCGCAAGAATCGGTCCAGCCGACCTCATTGAATTAGCTCCTCGATCTCGTCTTGGAGCTGAATACATTCTTCGGTATCACGACCGTGGTCACGATGGTACAAACGGTACTTGTTGGGCTTGCGCTTGCTTGGATGAGACCACATTCTATCCGGCCTCAGCAATTGCTTCTTAATTTCCATCAAAACTTGAGTTTTCGGAGCATTCAAAGAAGCATAGTTATTGAACCTTCTGGAAGAGGGACATCGCCGCATTCTTTGTCTGGGCTTCTTGGCCGACGAGCCCAAGGTGGAGTTCGGGTTCGTCTGCGTTTAGGTGTCCTAGAACGCGGTCGACCTTCTCTTGGCTTTTCAGGAGGGAGAGGACCTGCTAGATTCTCCCATCAGGCATTCCTTCGCAGCATCATCATCCCGCAGTTTGAACGCTTCTTCAGCTCGGGCGTAACCTTCTGCCCGAGCTAGCATATCGGCGAGGTCCCAAGAGTACTCCAAAGAAAAGAGGAGATCATTCCTCAGAAGACCGCCTTTCAAGATGACCATTGTAACAGATTGGTCCAAATGTCGGACCTCCAGAGCAGCGGTGTTAAAGTGGCTGACATAGGCTCGAATGGATTCTCCCTCTTTCTACTTAATATTAATGAGAGAATCCAACCCTCCTCTGATGCCGACTGCTGACGAAGTGAGCCGCAAACTGATGGCTCAACTGATCAAAGAAATAAATGGTCCCCGACTTTAGGCCCGAGTACCAATTTCACGCTGCACCCTTCAGGGTCGACGGAAAAGCTCGGCACAAAATTGCATCTGGAGTGCCATGAAGAATATCATAGTTCGGAAAGCCTCCAGATGGTCAACTGGATCTGAGGTCCCATCATAACTTACGAATTGAGGAAGCTTGAAGTTCGGCGGGATAGGCTCCTGCATAATCTGGGCAGTGAAAGGTGGGTCGATGCAAATCTCATCATTCCAAACAGGGGCTGAATGGCGAAGCTCCTCAATCCGCCTGTTCATTTCTTGAAGCTTTTGATCGAGGACATCATCTCGATCGTGAATCTCAAGACGTGGTGATCTGGATGGTGGCAGAGATTTTTTGGGAGTAGAATCATGCTCTGAATAAGGACTCACAGCTCTCTGCTTTCCCTTCCAAGAATTCTTGGTTGGCTTTTCTAGGTAGGTCTCCCCTGCTACAAATTTTGGCACTCCGACGATGGTCTTTCAGGTGGTATAGATGTCGGAGCCTACTGCATAGCCTGCATGGCTTCCATGAGACTTCTTACCTACTGTACCAGTAGATTGAACTTATTTGCATCTACAACCGCCACCAGCTAGGAAGGCTGTGGTGCGGGCAACGATGCTGGAACAGGACGATCAGCCAGTTCTGGATCAGATCGTATGGTGGTGGTGATGGATCGTCTGGAGGATGCTCTTTTCGAAGGCATTTGCTTGAATAGTGGAGATGATCACTCAACTGGGCACTCGTTTTAGAACAAGGGCTCAATGCACCCTTCCTCTAGTGTTGTTGGGGATAAAATGGCTCCCACCAAAGTCTGCTAAAGTTTGATCTTGGGGCCCCATCTAGGTCCAGGACATACTTCAGCCCGAGATCCAGTCAAGCCTGTCAGCTTGGTCTGGACGAGCTCCAAAGTACCGGCCTTCGAATTTGACTAAGCTCAGAGCTCCACTCAAGGGTGGCTCATTTTGGAAATGACAACCACTCCTATCAATGCCTGATTTTGTGTAGCAACCAAACTCCTTTTCTCTAACTCTCCAATTTCATCCTGATAACTGCAGATCCCGCAAAGATTATACTGAGAACTTTGGCTAGACGAACTCAAACAGCAAAAAGAATTCACTATTCATTTGATTTCAATCTCCAGCCTAGGATAAGCAACAACCGCCCCACAAACGTTAAACCTCAGCACCACCCAATCCCAACTCTAGGCCGACCTTAGGTTTTGGCCGAGCTCCATCGGAGTAACTAAAGCATCTCCGCCATAATCTTAATTAAAGAACCTATTATTCCTTCTGACCTTAAGCTCTCCAGGCTGAAGTACTAGTGTCATCATCAACCGACCTTGAGGATGATCGAGTTTCCAACAACAATTGAAATAGTTACCCCGAGGTTCAAATTGAAGAACCTGTTATTCCTTCTAACCTTAAGCTCTCCAGGCCTAACTAGTCCCATCACCAGCCGACCTTGAGGATGACCGAGTTTCCAACAGCAATTGAAACAGTTACACCAAGGTTCAAATTTGGAACCTGATCTCCAAACTTGTCACTTACGACCCGAAGGCCGGCCTTCAAGTTCGATCCATCCAATCCTAAGTCCCAACAGCTTAACCTCAGGATCAAGTGACTCATGACCAAGCTCGAAAGCATCCGACCTTCTATCTGAACTCCAGCAGATAATATCCAACAACTAGTGAGTCGCGACAAACGACAGCCCACTCTCCGTAACAAACTCTGAACGGTCCGAACGGCCTACTAACATTCTGTTGCGGCTGTCACCATCAATCTGTTACAAGCTCCATCTATAAATAGGATCCTCTAGATACATTCTCGGCTCTAAGCTCTCTTCTCCATTCTAATCTCCTATGTACTCCATTCTTGTTGGCCAGGAAGCTAACTTGACCGTCGAAGGGTCCACGCCGAAGCCACCCACCTCTAGCCCAAATTGTCTTGCAGGTCTCACTAGCAAGATTCCTTCCTCCACCTCCAGCGCACTTCGGTGGCCATCCGTTTTCTGCACCAACAAGGGCCAATCCTGTTGGTGCAGAAAATGGACCGCCACCGGAGACTACTGGAGGTAGAGATTAGGATCTCGTCGGTGAAACCTGTAAGACAAAGTTCTGGCCGGAGGTGGGTGGCTCTGGCATGGACCCTCCGACGATCAAGTTAGTAATCTGACCAACAAGAATGGAGTACACGAGTTTTTTAATGGAGAGAATGCTTAAAGAAGAAAGCGTATCTGAAGGATCTTATTTACAGAGAAAGCCTGTAACAGATTGATAGCGATTGCTACAACCGAATGTTAGTGGGCCGTTCAGGCCGTTCAAAGTTTGTTACGGAGAGTAGGTTGTCGATTGCCATCGCTCGCCGACGATTGGATATTATTTGTTGAAGTTGGGACAAATGGTCAGATACTTCCAAGCTTGACCATGAATTACTTGATCTAAGGTTATGCCGTTGGAGCTTAAGATCAGAAGAACTGAGCTTGAAGATTAGTCTTTAGACTAGGAGTGATGAATTTGTAGATCAGATTCCTGATTTGGACTGTGATAGGACTATTTCAACTGCTCTTAGAAGCTCGGCTATCTTCAAGGTTGGCAAGTGATGGGGATTAGTATTTTGGTCTGAAGTTATATTGTAGAAGTTGAGGTTGAAAGAAAATAACTAGAGGGCCGGCTACATAGATTGGATCCATAATTGAGATATCAAGGTCGGCCGAAGTTGAAAACCCAAAGGATGCCAGGTTCCTTAATTGAAATTGCGACGAAGTTGCTTTAGTCTTTTTGATGAAGTTTGGACAGTACTCAAGGTCGGCCAATAATCAAGGTCGAACATTGTTGAAACACTTGATATTGTGGAGTGGTTGTCGCCTATCCTAAACTGAAGGTCAGAGCCAAACAAATATTTAATCTCCTTACTAAAACTCATCCAGCTGAAGTTCAAGATCGGGTTTTGACAAAATCTGCTAACATTATGACATTGTTATCAGGCCTGAGCTGAAGATCGGGGTAAAGATGCTTGACTGTCATACAAGTTCGGATATCGATCGGAAGCTATAGTCATTTCTGGGATGAGCTACCCTCGATTGAAGCTCGAAAATAGTTGAATTTAGGGGCCGATCCTTTAGCGCGTAACTGGACCAGGAGACTGACTCGATTGAACCTCGGATTGGATTGTGTCTTGACCCAGATGATATTTTCAGAGAATAAACAAGGTCGGACCTTACTAGACTTTGGCAGGAGCTATTTTACCCCTAACAGAACACATACATGATAAAGCATTAGGATTCAAATTATTATTTTGATGCATGAAACAACTCTTAAAATGCAATAGCAAGAAGCTCAAAGTATCAAACTTACAAAAAAGAAAAGAAAATATAAGGGAAAAATCTCATGCTAAAAGGTGCCAGAGAATGGTAATGGCACTATGCATGTGCCCAAAATGCATCAGCCCATGTTGTGTGTCAGCAGCACCTCAATCCTTTCAATTGTTTATAATGATATTCAAGATATTAATACCAATACCTTTTTGTAAAAGAGGAAGGAACCAAAGCATGTTTTTGCTAATATGGTAACATCCAAGAGATCATACAATATGTAAAATCAATATTATTCCATAATCTTGTGGTTTTCTATAAACGATTTGTCATTTAAAACATGTCACTCTATTAAGAGTTCTTTTCATATTACTTGCAGCACATCACCATGGAGCTTCTCACACGCATTAGAGAGTGGCATTAAGACATTGTGCTTTGACAAGATAGGAAAGAGAAGCATTTTTTGTAATTTATGCTGATCATACAAAGCATTTTGGTCATTAATGTTGTTAATGACATGATATTTTTGTCCTTTGGGATCACCATTCTTTTGTCCTTTTTACTAAGAAAGCACTTTCAAATTTTTTAGAAGTTCAAAGGTTATGAGGAATTGGATGGGAAATATAGAGAAACATGAAAATAGACATAGAAATAGTGTAGTAAAGTTGAACTCAGATGCAAACACTGGGCAACCAAGGATTGTTGCTGGTGGTGAGGTGATCAGTAGTTTTTCTGATATTTCTATAGCTCAAACACATCACTTTAAGATATTATATATAGGGTTGGTACAGCTGTCATGGATAGACTTCTATGGCACCCTTTGTCAATGCAGATGGATCTGCTAAGCAGATCTGTTGTCCAAGCCTCAAAATTCCACCTTACACAGTTCACCCATCGAATCCTGCAATAAACTTTAGCTAATCTCTCCCTTCTCAATATCCTATCTAAAATAGAAATCTCCCTTTGCACAATGTATCCTCCTCCTAAGTCCTAGATCAAGCTTTCTGCATCCAAACTTCTAAGGTCCCAATCAACCTCCATCCCTCCCCACTTCTCTGCCTCCATGTATGCATATGTGCATGAGTCTTTAATCCATATCTTTAAGAAAAAGAAGTAATTATGCATAAATAAAAGAATAGTAGTTACTGCAACTATAACAAGCTAAGAACAACTAGAAATAGGTCACAAGTCTTTCTCATATAATATGATCTCATAGAATTTGATATATATATTAAGACAGCCCTTTAATCTTTTAAGCAATACATCATATTTGTTATATTTTTTAATGAAACATGGTGGAAATTCCATTAGGTATCATTTTATCAAATGTCTAATATAGGCTGAAAAAAAAAATGTAGAAGGGATAGTGATAAGTCAATGGCTTTGAAAACAGGCTGAGGAACGGTAGCCTACCAACTCAAGCCAAACAGGAGAGTTAAGTGGATTAAGTGAGGGTAAGAAGCCAATGCCTCGAATATCCACTCAAACAAAGCAAAAGAAAGGAAAGAAGAAGGCACAGCCACTCAGAGCGAGTTAACTCATTGCACTACTGACAGAGTAAGGATTTTGCCCTTTGCGTGCTTCCTCGTATGAACGTGCATTTTGATATGCTTGTATTTATGGCAAATGGTAAATGAACTAATGATTTTGTTGTATGCCTTATTGTGAGCATGATAGATGCATGAAAATGATATAATATGAAACACAATTTTGATGGTTGGTGGCGGTGATGGACTATCCATGTCATCATCACCCCCATCGCAAGCTGGAAATGTGGCATTATCGTTGCCCCATCACAGGTTGGAAATGTGGCACCATCATTGCCCCATCATAGGCAGGAAACATGACCATGACTAGGCTGAAGCCAAATTCAAAATAAATTACATTGTTATCTATTGAATTGAATATCAGACATATAATTATAACTATGAATGCACAATCTAATCAATGTATGAGTTATTAATTAACCTGCTGGGTCATTATTATTTATTGTTCCCTACAATTATTTTGAATATCATATGATGTTGATCTCTTTATCCTATCCTAATTGCTACACTTGTTGTTAGACAATTTATTTCATTCAATATATGCCTGTGTATAAGGGAAATTCTCACTGAGCTGTTAGCTCATATCATCTTGTTGAACCTTGTCCCAGAGTTACAAGATGCCAAAATAGAGGATGGTTGGAGATGATCATTAAGGATGGATTAGTTAATTTATTTCTAATACCAGATGAACAATAGATTTATGCAGTTGAACAAATTTACTATTTGTTAATGGTGGAATTATTTAGGTGGATTATCATGGCTATGACGTGTTTTGATTTAAATTTCTAGTGTTATTGGAATTTTGTTCATTCTATAGGCCTTGCATGCTCTCTAAGACCATGCTCTATATAGAGGTGTCTTGCATTTTGATTAGCACTAGCCACAAAGTTAATAGGGGCATTTCCATCTTGTTGGGCAGAGCGTGAGGAGAGATAATGTTGCCTTTTGAGGCGTGAGTGCTTTTCTAGGGTTTTTTGCCTCATACTCTGTAATCTCCAAAGTTGAAGATAGTGAAAAAAACCTCCATTGATCTCCGCCCGTGGTTTTTCCTTCTGATTTAGAGGGTCTTCCATATAAATCCTGAGTTTGCATTGATCTTTATTTTCTTCGATTTCTCTTTTATTTGACGTCTTGCTACAACGCTCTAAGGATCATGCAACCATGTCACATGGCCGAGCTAGGTGAAGGATTCAGGGCGTGAGACAACCTCTCTCTGATCCAAGATGGTATTGTCAGAATGGACTAGGTCCTTAATCATTGTGTTCTCCAATTAATATTCTTATAAAGTCAATATTACTTTAGTTCATAGCATAATGTGTAAATTTTGTAAAACTAACATATGGCATGATTCTTTAGAAGTGAAATCAGATGATGAGCTGGCATTTGTAAATTGGCATTCTCCAATTAGATAATAAACTGCATGCACCATAAAACTATTAAATGAATATCAAGGATCCTCAAAATGCATGGCAAAAGACTTTTAACACATAAAAGTTCAACAATTAATGAGGATACCTGAAACTGAAAGCAACAAGCAAGCCAGGGAATAGAATGTCACCAAAACCAATCATGTCATAACCGCCCCAAGGGTCTGAAAATCTAGGAATTCTTAGAAGCATTGGGATGGCTTCTCCACCACTATTATCACCACGGGCAACCTACAAAAACAAAAAGATGTTACAAGTACCATTAACATTGTAGGTTCTTCTTCATAGCACTGCACAACAAGAAAGTTTGAATATCTCAAGCATATGAATATAATGGAGGCAGCACAAGAGTAACAATGTTGTACGGTATAATTGTTCCTCACATATGATCATCATTCAAACAAAAATATGATTTTACCATTTTGACTATCAACATATATTATTTCATTGCAAAATACTTAAATTTATTTACACAGCAAAATTGGTTATTCCAATATTTTGTTCATGAAAGCATCTCACTACTAATATGTAATACATTAATTGTTGTATTACTATCAACAACTATCTTTACATATTACTGTCTCATAAGAGATATTTTGTCTATTCCCACTTCCATGTTACATTATCCTATATTAACCATCTTTACATGTTATTCTATGAAAAAGGTCACTACATAGTTATGGCTCGAACAATCCAGGTCCTATAAGGGGTGGACTAGGAACAAACCTAACCAAGGTTTTCAGTTCCGGTACCGGTGGCTGTTTCGGCCGGCCGACGGTACGGTCCGATACGATTCCATACCGGATCGGACCGATGCAAGCCGAAACAAGGGAAGGAAACCGGGAGGAAAAGAGAGAAAGAGAGAGAAATAGTGAGAGAGAGGGAGGAAGAAAGAAAAGGAAGGAGGGGAAGGAGTCGGAGAGCCCGTCGAACAGCCTCCGGTTGGCCGCCGAACGACGCAATCCAAGCACACGGCACAGCGGGCGTGAAACAAGGATGACACCCTTATTTCATGGGTTTTTTTAAAAAACAAAAACTTAAGCGAAGCTGACAAACCATTTGCCGGCTTCACTGTTTAATAGAAAAGGGCCATGCATGAACGGGGTGATAGCCCCTATTCCGCGACCGCGACGCCGTCCATGCCGCTTCTGCTGCCTGATGGCCATGGCCGCCACTCCGAGTCCTCCGACGGCCCCTCCACCATCTCATCCTTCCATCTTCAGTGGTCTCCTCCCCTCTCTCTCTCTCTTTCTTACTCGTTGCGGCAGCCCTATCAGGCAAACCGAGCTGCGACAGCTTTTGCCACCCTCCGACGGCTGTAGAGGGCCACCGCTGGCTTCTAGTGACGTCCTCCTCTCTCTCTGCCTCCGTTTTCCTCTCTTTTTTCCCAATACCGGCATGTGCCATTTTCCATGCCGGAATCGTCCCGATTTCCCGCCGATCCGGTTCAGCATGTCGCAAACCATCCAGTTCGGAACGGTTCTGAGGACGTTGAACCTAACCTTTAGTATTTTCACACAAAGTGACGATGCAGGACTCGAATCCATGCCATCATGCTTATCTAGCCTTATGCCATTGCACAAGGCAATGATTGCCCCATTTTACATGTTATTATATAATATCCTATTACGGCATACTCCAAGAATAAAAGGTGTTTCTGTTTGTCCCCAAATTTATATGATGCAAAAGAGCATGAATGATTGATCAAGGAGGGAATTTATGGAAAAAAACTAGAGCCAACCAAGGAGCTCTATTTACATAACAAATTAGTGGTTTAAACTTTATTTTTACTCCCTTGATGTACATCTCTTTCAACTAGGGCTACAAACGAGTCGAGCTGCTCGCGAGCTACTCAAGCTTGACTCGAGTTCAAGCTCAACTCGACTCGGTTATTATCGAGTTCGAGTCGAGTTCGAGTAGCAAGATACTCGACTCGAAAGCTCGCGAGCCTACTCGAATATATATATATTTAATAATATTAATTTTACTTATAATATATATTAATATATATATTATTAGTAAAATAAGGCTCGATTTCGAGCTCGAGTATGGCTCGGTTCATATTTGAGTCGAGTCGAGTTGATCTCGAGCTTTGCCTATTTTTCATCAAGCCAAGTTCGAGCTTGGGATGTTAAGGCTCAATCGAACTCAAGCTGAGTTTCGAGCCCGAGTATTTTGAGTCGAGTCGAGCTCGAGCTTCCAATTACTCGACTCGACTCGGCTCGATTGCACCCCTACTCTCAACCCTCACTTTTCTTCTTTCTTATTCTTCTTTTTTTTTCAAAACTAAATCCTGCATTTAACATAATTGATTTGTACCACAAAGTTATCTATTGTATTTCTTGACTTATTATTTCATACTAACTATATTAGTCTCTCCCATGGATTTAAGTGTAGCTAGCATGAGAAATTCCTACAGTGGCTAGCATGCGATGTATCATGTCATGCCCTGCCAAGGCACTTATCTAGACATGCCAAAAAAAAAATTATTATATATGATTAAAATTAAAAGCATTTTTACATTAGGAAAAAGAGGGATAAAACAGACTCCATGCCAACCCATGTTGATGGCAATGCTAGCATTGGTTCAGCCTGGTACATGCCAATCATCATGGACCAGCACAACCTGGTGCCTAAACCTCTCTCTCTCTCATGTGCTTATTCTAAGTTTTCTTTCATTTTGAACAGTTGTGTACATTTTGCTTCTCTACAAGAAAGTAAATGCAGGTTGGGTGATTGTCTATGGCATTCTCCTTTCAACATACAACTTGTTTTCCTAAGCTGTGCAATTCACATAGGTATCATATTGTGTCACAAGTTTATCAGCATGGGACAATGTGGATATTGGATACTTTTTTTTTTTTTCTAACCTACATCATAGTGTATTGTGGTGACGTATCACAATATTTGTCAATAAAGGTTCATACCTCACAACTCAGACTGAATATATATATGTGTGTGTGAGAGAGAGAGAGAGAGAGATCAGTTATCTAAATCTGTGCAAAAATATAAAAGTTCATGGAAAAGAAAGAATTTATGTCCCATGGAAATGGGCAGGACCATTGGTACAGTACCATTTTGACAGGAAACCAGAACAAGGACACTTGACCATCAATGGCCCGGATGTTCTACTCATCCCTTCCAAAACCATTATCAAGGCTGGTTTCACTAGAACCTTCCAAAACCATCATCAAGGCTGGTTTCGCTAGAACCAGGTGTGACCCAACCAGATCATTTGATTTCGAAATAAAGTGGGGGGCGGGGGGAGCGCATTATCTGTTTCCTCTGGCTTAGTCACAAGCGGTCAGTGCAAGAAAAAGGTCAAGACACACACACACACACACACAGATGACAAAGGGGAGTAAGGAGGGCCGGTTTGGCCAGCCCTCAAACTTATCTAGTCCCCTTGATATTGAAAACCTCCCCAAGAACATATCAGCATTTACTCAAATATTCATTTAGGACAAAAAAAGGAAAAAAAATGGCTTCCTTACTATGCTAGGCTGTCCCATGAGTCAAGATGGTAGCATTGTACCATCCTGACTTGGGACAAAACCAGTATTGCGCTTGGTATAGATATTTTAAACCTTACATAAAACATTGAATATTCAAATTATTTTAACTAAAAATTGATATAATTGGAAAATTCAAGTTTTAGCTTTAAAATTTCAACTCCTTGTCTGCGTCAGATAATTAATTCTATATAATGGTGCTTGATGTCAGATTACCTTTAAAGTTCTCTCTTCAATGGTATAGATGAAAGTTTCTTTTCTTAATTTTGTGATGCTATATGATAGTCAAGTTTCTTTTCAAGTGTTCACAACATGTTTATTTCCAAGTTACGCAAAAGAATAGGTTTCTCCTATTGTACCATAGTAAGCCATGCCAACCTCTCCATGCCAATGCTTTCAATCAAAAATATGGTTATGAGCAGGTAAATTGGCATCCATGACTAGCACATGATCATGACATATGGTACCTGAGCTCCTATTCCAACCAACAATAGGAAGAAACTATCTAGTAAGAAAATGACATTCGAATGAAGTCTTGTTTTCCCCATTTTTAACCTGCAACAAGGAATTAAAGTAACATATTACACATATCATTGCTCTTGTTGAGTGTGATCACCTATTGTGTTTTCAGTAGAAACTAGAAAGTAGAAAGGATTCTGAAGCTTTACCTAGATAAATGATTTATAAATGAAAATGGCCTAATGGTTGAGTTTACCGAGATTATAATAATTAGATACAATAGGAGAAAAGAGACAATTAAAATGATCAACAGAAATTCTCATGCAAACGTTGTCCGAATTAATATAGTTGGCTTGATAGATAATCATTGATTATTATCCTCGGGGCATTCTTAGAACCTGCCAAACTCCGGTGCACAAACAAGGTACAAGCAGTCCGTCGGAAGTTCGGACATGTCATGATTTCATGAAAGCGAGCCAATCATTCTGTACAACCTAAGCAATGCAGAAGAGAAGATGAAAGATGTGGACTGTTCTGAAAAACATGGCTTCTCTGAAAGACATGAACTGCTCTAGCAGATGACACTGAAGAAAAGTCACCACTGATTGAAGTTATTGAACCATGATAACATCATAAAGCGTTTAACTTTTTAATGACTAATGAAGCCAATAGTCATGCCGCTTGAAGAACCACAAATACTATAGTAATAGATGTAAAAACACATCTTAGAAATATTGTCTTTCCTTGTCCTTACCCCTATGTTTTCCTTGTCCTTTTCTATCTTTTAATGTCATTTATATAAAATATCGGTTTACCACCATAGAATAGAAGTAAAAACGCATTTATCACAACTAGAGTAGAAGTAGAATTATCACAAAGATTATAATAATAGATGTAAAGGCACATCTTAGAAAGTTCAACATACATATAAAATAAAATAAATAAACCGGATGCCTAACTAAAGAACAAAATATAGAACCAACAAAAAATTGGGAAAACAAACATCGCAGGCATTAAAGATAAAGTTATATGAAGTAGCCCATTAACAGTCAATCACGGTTCGCCATCTTGGTACTAGACCCTATATCAGTCCCATTGTAATGACCCAACTTTTAGCCCATGAGTCGGCCTGAAGAGGCCCGACCCCATGGGAAACACATGCTTGGCATGTGACTGGAGGGGAGGAAGAAGTCCAATCGGGAGTCTTCCTCTCCCAATTCCAATGAGGTCGAGGCAATGGCTGCCTAATCGAGGCTAAAAATCCTAGAAATTAAACCTATAAGAAGGCCTTTTCTTCTCCCACGGGATCTATCACCAATTTCTCGAGATATCACCAGCCAATCTCTATGTTTTCCTTCGAATTTTTCTTTTTGGTTTCACCAAAAAGATCATCGGATCTCTTCCCTTAAGCATCGCTGAACTGAGATAGCCTTCCTGAGTTCCTTCCCTTTTCTTCTCTTTCTTTTCCTAATTTTCCACCTGTCGCCATCGCTCAGATTGGTCCAGTGAGTCATCGGTTTGTTTGAATAGGATACTTCCTTTTCCTTTGCTTTGCCGGCTGCCGCTAGCTGTGGTTGTTGTCGAGACAGTGTCCATGGCTGCATCCCTGAGTCCTCACATCGGATAGTGTGTGAGGGTGCCGGCCATGGGGCTCACGCCCATGTTTAGGAGGAAGAGGGGGGGAATTCTATTTTGAAAAAGAGAGGAGGGTTCCTCCTCTCTCTCTCTCTTCTCTTTCTCCCTCTCTCTCTAGATGAGTCAAGAATCTATGGGAGAGGGGTTCAACGGACTTGAGATTAGACCCCTAATGAACCCGACCGAGGGTTCTAGATCGATGATTTCTATCCTATAGATTTTATTTTTAGTATTAAATTTGGCTTTGTAGGAGAACAAACTTTTAGACGGAGAATATTGAGCAGAGTTCTTGACACCTAAATCATAAATTTAGTGAGCTCAGTCAGACATCAATAGAGATAAGAATTCTCAAACATTGATCACTTATTCATATAAAAATTATTTTTGTACATCAGCGATTTTGCTCTACGTGGTTTTTGATAATTGTGTGCTATATAGTTATTTGTTAAGTACAGATGGCTCTACATAAAGTTATGTATCATATACTACTGATCCTTATTTGAATAGACTTGATACTTGTGTGCATTGAATTTTGCGAAGGAGTGATATTGAATTATAATTCATTGACAAGCGTAAGTTTGAATTGCGTGACTAAATGGTGGTTCTAGTGCTCTGGGCTAGCCATGTTGTTGATGCCCTGCCATAGACAAAAAATGTGATGGTGGTAGTATGTGGGACTAGCCATTTGTTGGTGCCCCACCATGGGCCAAAAGTGCGGTTCTAGTAGGTTAGGGTTGAGTACTTATGGTCTTCTGAATTAGCCACTTTATTGATGCTCTACCATGGTTTGGAAACATGATTGTGGTAGTTAGAGTTGAACGCTTGTGGTCCTATGGACTAGCTACTATGTTGATGCCCTGCCACAGGCTGAAAATGTGGTTGTGGTCATCCACAAGACTAGCCACTTTATTGATGCCCACCACAGGCCGAAAATATGATTGTGATATAATCCAAAGCCAAGCACCTAAATATTATCGGATCCGATATACTATAATTTGAGATAATTGTTTGATGTGATTTACTGCACGAAAAGATGTATTTGCTATGCATGTTTTATGATCATGGTATCTTGTGACATGGGTGTTGGGGGTAAAATTAATTCTTGCCGAAGTCCTTGTTGGCTGACCTCCACTTTGTGAGAATCTACCAATCTTCTCAGCATCAATTCCTGACTGTAGAACTTGTCAAGAGCATATTAAAGTCTGACCGGACGATCTTGAACAATAAAAAGAAGTACTGTTTTATTAACTCTGCTTCTTGGCTCAGGATGAATATCAAGATCAAAGCCCAACTCATCCGACCCTGACTGAAAACGGATTTTAAGGGTAGCTGAATTCCTTTATTGTAAATAACGAACTCCTTTCAGTCGAACTCCTTCCAGTCGAACTTCTTCCAGTCGACTACTCCATGGATGATGGATCTCAATACCTCCAACCCCCGTTGGGGATATGCCTACCTTTGGATGACCTAGAAGGCTGCTGAACTTCTTAAAGTCATCAGAGAAGTCTTTAACCCTAGTCTAAACTCCAACAAATAGAACTCAACCGCTTACAAGTCACAATAAATGACAGCCTACCCTCTGTAACAAACTCCACGTGGCTTGAACGGCCCACTAGCAGGCGATTACGGCTATCACCATCAATCTGTTACGCACTCCGTCTATATAAAGGACCCTCCAGATATGCTTCTCCTCTCTAAACTCAAACTCTCTACTCTTACTCTACTCATTTTCTTCCTGAGTACTCCATTCTTATTGGCCAAGAGAACTGACTTGACCGTCAGAGGGTCCTGCCGAAGCCAGCTCCGGCCAGGACTTCATCTTGTAGGACTCATCAGCGTCCACATCTTCTTCAGCTCCAGCAATCTCTGACGTCAGCACTATTTTCCGCACCAACAGAATTGGCGCCAGAGGAAGGATCCTTGAGCCCTTGTTCTAAAAGAAGTGCTCAATCAAGTTCATCTTCTCTCTTTCATCTTCAATTTCTTAACTCTTTTTCCTTTGATCTCTTCTTGTTCCTGTGAGATGCCGCCAAAGAAGGCTGTAATCCGACGATCTACTGCCTCCGCCGCCAGATCTAACCCAGATCCACCTGCTCCGACCCCATCTCCGGCACCTCAACCACCTCCACCAGCAGCCACGGTGGATTTAGAGTAGTTCAACCTGCTAATGCAACAGGTTAAAGGCTTCACGAGATGGTGCAGGCCATGCAACAGACTTCGGTACCAGTTCAGTCAGAGAGACCCCCGCCGAAAATAAGGCCCACCTAGGCAAGCAGACTAGAAACCCCCAAGAAAGAGAAGCAGAAAGTGGAGAGCCCCTACTCTGACCATGATTCTTCTCCCGGAGAGACTCTCCCTGTCTACAGCTGCCAACCCTCTGAGATCCGTGATCAAGATGATACTCTCGATCAAAAAACTCTAAGAAATGAATCGACGGATTGAGGAACTCCGCCATGCCGTCCCAGTCCATAACGATGATATCTGCACTGATCCTCTATTCTCTGCCCGAATCATGCAGGAGCCCGTCCCACCGAACTTCAAGCTCTCTCAGTTTAAAAGTCACGATGGAACCTCCGACCCAGCCGACCACCTCGAAGCCTTCAGGATCATGATGTTGCTCCAGGATGCTCCTGACGCCATTCTCTACCGTGCTTTTTTCTCTACGCTGAAGGAAGCAGCAAGAAACTGGTACTCGAGCCTCAAACTAGGTACCATCTTTTCTTTTGATCAGCTGAGCCATGAATTCGCAGCTCATTTCATCAGCAACCGGTGCAAGAGGCGAGGTTCCGACTTCCCTGTCAACATCAAACAAAAAGAGGGAAAGTCAATCCGAGCTTATGTCAACCATTTTAATGCTACTGCTTTAGAGGTCCGCAATCTGGACCAATCTGTTGCTATAGCCGCACTAAAAGGTGGCCTTCAAAAGAATGATCTCCTCCTTCCTGGAGAAGAAATACCTTCGAGACTTCACTGACACGCTGGCCCAGGCTGAAGGCTATGCCCGAGCGGAGGAGGCCTTCAAACTAAAAGATGAAGAGGCTACAAGAGAGTGGTAGACGGATGAATCAAGCAAGCCCGCAATTGTTGAGAAGCCGAGTGAACCTTGGCCGCGCTCCAGAACTCCTCCTGAGCGCAGACGAGCCCAAACTCCACCTCGAGTTCGTCGACAAGGAAGCCCGGATAGAAGACCGCGGCGGAACTCTCTTTCTAAAAGATTCAATAACTATGCTCCCCTGAACGCCTCGAAGACTCAAGTGCTGATGGAAATAAAGGAGCAGTTGCCGAGGCCAGAGAGGATGAGGAGTCATCTAGTGAGGCGCAACCCCAATAAATACTGCCTCTACCATCATGACCACGGCCATGATACTGAAGAATGTATCCAGCTCCCAGACGAGATTGAGAGGCTGATAAGAAGGGGTCGGTTGGATCGATTCCTTAGATGCCGACCAAAAGAAGAAAAGATCGGCCAAGAGCCCTACCATAGCCTGAACCATCTCAGAGAGATGAGCCACAGGGAGATTAGCCTCAACTCGGAATCATCAACACCATTGCTGGAGAATATCAACGGAGGGAGGCAAGTGGATCGGCAGAACTAGTGAAGAAGCAACGGACTGAAGAACCCATCGCTTTTACTGAAAAAATGCGCCAGGAGTTCAATTCCCGCACAATGACGCGGTTATAATAACTTTAAATATTGCTGACTATGATGTACACCGCATTTTAATTGATAATGAAAGCTCTGTTGATGTTTTATTTTACGATGCATTCCTTAAAATGTCCATACCTGATAATAGAATAGGGCCAATAAATTCTTCACTAGTGAGATTCACTGGCAATGCAGTATCGATTAAGAAAATAATAACCTTATCTATCATGACAGGTCGATACCCAAGACAGTCAAAGGCCCAAGTGAATTTTTTGGTGAAGGCTCCCTCAGTTTACAACGCCATTCTTGGCCGACCTGGCTTGAATGCACTTCGGGCGATAGTCTCGATTTATTACTTAAAGGTGAAGTTCCCAATAAGTTATAGGGTTGGAGAAGTCAACGGAGATCAAGCTCTTGCACGGCACTGTTACACTATTGCTTTACAAGGGGGAAAGCAGATGGAATCTTATCTGGTAGACGGGCTTGATGCCCCTAATGATTTAACGAAAGAATGAGGAAAACCAATCGAAGATCTTATTACAATTCCTTTAAATGATGGACATAAAGACGACACTATGCAAATTGGCTCCAACCTAGGGAAAGAAGTCAGAAAATAGCTCATCACATTCTTGCAAAGAAATGCCGACATTTTCGCTTAGGTACCTGCGGATATGCCCGGGATTGATGCAGAAATGATGGAACATTGTCTGACTATAGATCTCAAACGTCGGCCAATAAAGCAAAAGAAGCACAGCTTTGCACGAAAGCGGCAAAAAGTCATTGCGGACGAGGTCGACAAACTCCTCAAAGCCAAGTTCATCAGGAAAGTATCCTATCCAGACTGGATTGCCAATATCGTCCTTGTCAAAGAAGCAAATGGCAAGTGGAGGATGTGTATAGACTTCACAGATTTGAACAAAGCTTGCCCAAAAGACAGCTATCCCTTGCCGAGAATTGATCAATTGGTGGACGCAACTTCGGACTATGAGCTCCTCACTTTCATGGATGCCTTCTTCGGCTACAATCAAATCCGGATGGCACCAAAAGATGAGAAAAAAACTGCTTTTATTACTGACCGTGGTCTCTATTATTACAGGGTTATGCCATTTGAACTAAAGAACGCAGGTGCCACCTATCAGCGCCTGGTGAATAAGATCTTCAAGGAGCAGATCGGTCGCAATATGGAGGTTTACGTGGACGACATACTAGTTAAGGGCTGATCTTCATCAAATCACATCGCCGACCTTGAGGAGACCTTCAGCACCCTCCGAAAGTATAAGATGAAGCTGAATCCTACGAAATGCGCTTTCAGAGTGACTTTGGAGAAGTTTCTAGGATTCATGGTATCGAGATGCGGCATCGAGGCAAACTCAGAGAAGATCAGAGCCATCCAAGAAATGACTGCCCCTAAAATAATAAAAGAAGTTCAGTGCCTTACAGGCAAAGTGGCAGCCCTGAATCACTTCATCTCGAGATCGGCAGAGCATTGCATGCCTTTCTTCTAAGTACTTAAGTAGCCCAAGAACTTCAATTGGACTCTCAAGTGTCAGCGGGCCTTTGAAGAATTGATGAACTATCTCAATTCACCTCCACTCCTCGCCAAGTCAGAACCTGGAGAAGAATTATTTTTATATTTGGCAATGTCCCCAACGGCCATTGGAGCTATCCTAGCCAGAGAAAAAGCTAAAATTCAGAAGTCGATCTACTATATAAGTAGAGTTCTAAGAGATGCCAAAATAAGGTATACCAAACTAGAAAAATGCCTTGTTGATTGCAGCCAGGAAGCTCCGACCTTATTTCTAAGGGCATACAATTACACTTCTCACTGATCAACCTATTAAGATAGTTCTTCACCGACCTGATACTTCCAGAAGGATAGCAAAATGGGCGATCGAGTTAACTGAGTTTGATATCAATTTTCAACCTCGACCGTCCATCAAAGCTCAGATATTGACCGACTTTGTAGTAGAGTGCGCCATCTCAGACATAGCTGAACCTAAGCACTAAGAAGTTTGTACTCCTAGTTCTCCTAAAGAAAAGTTGATCTTTCTGAAGATTTTTGGGCTTTGTATGTAGATGGCTCATCCAATGCCTCAGGGGCAAGTGCAGGACTGATTTTAATTAATCCAGAGGGAATTATCGCTGAGTATGCTCTACGCTTCGAGTTTTCCGCCACTAACAATGGAGCTGAATATGAAGCTCTAATCTCGGAATTGAGGATAGCTAAAGAACTAGAAGTAGGACACTTGAAGGTTTATAGTGATTCTCAATTAGTGGTGGGCCAGGTCAGCAACACCTATAAAGCTCGGGAGGAAAGTATGAAGAAGTACTTGAAAAAGGTAAGAAGCTTGATCTCGGCCTTTAATAGCTTTGATATCCAACAGATCCCCAAAGCAGAAAATACTAAAGCCGATATTCTTTCTAAGTTGGCTACTCTGGCTCCGAATGAATTGCCAAAAGAAGTTTTCTTTGAGGTTCTGCAGCATCCACGTTTGGAAGAGTCCCAAGCAGTAATGCAGGTCGACCATGAGCCCAACTGGATCGACCTGTTAGTTTCATATCTCAAAAATGGAGTTCTTCCTAGAGACCCTAAGAAAGCTCGAAATTGAAAAATCAAACCTCCCGCTATATTTTGTATGAAAATAAGTTATACGGGAGATCGTATTCCTTGCCACTCCTCAAATGTCTCCGACCTTCCGAAGCTGATTATGCTTTGAGAGAAGTTCATGAGGGAATATATGGAAACCATCTAGAGATCAGATCTTTATCTTACAAGTTACTTAAATAAGGATATTATTGGCCAACCATGCATCAGGATGCCATAAATTATGTGAGAAAATGTGATTGATGCTAAAGGAATGCAAGTATTCAGAGACAACCAGCTTCACAACTCACACTCTTAAGTGCCCCTTGGTCGTTTAGACAATGGGGAATGGATATACTTGGGCCTTTTCCCATGGCATCTGGACAGCGAAAATTTTTTTTGGTAGCAGTGGATTATTTTACTAAGTGGGTAGAGGCCGAATCTCTGGCAAAAATAACTGAAGCCAAGGTGCAGAACTTCATCTGAAAGTCGATAGTTTACAGATTTGGCTTACCTCGGACGCTAATTACTGATAATGGGTGCTAGTTTATAGTAGCAAAGTTTGTCGAGTTCTATGAAGATCTGAATATTTTCCACCATTTTACATCTGTGGCGCACCCTCAAGCAAATGGTGAAGCCGAGGTAACCAACAAAAGTCTACTTCAGAAGATAAAAGCAAGACTTGAAAGGGTAAAAGGGACATGGGTGGACGAACTCTACCATGTACTCTAGGCTTACAGAACTACCCAAAGATTGCCCACCGGAGAAACTCCGTTCGCATTGGCTTTTGGGATAGAGGCAGTCATCCCAATTGAACTTGAACTTCCTTCAGCGCGGGTCGAAGCTTTTAACGAACAAAATAACTCACAACACCTCAGAGCAAATCTTGATCTGTTGGAAGAAAAGCGGAAGAAAGCTCAAATTCAAATGGTAGCTTACAAGCAAAGGATAGCCTGCTACTACAACTCCAGGGTCAGGAGCAAAACATTTAAGGTGGAAGATCTGGTACTTCGACGAGCAGATGTTTCACAACCCCAAAGCCAAAAAAAGGTCGCCCCAAATTGGAAAGATCCTTATGAGGTCGTGAAAATTATTTGACCGAAAACTTATTATCTAAAAGAGCTTGGAGAGTCGACGTTCCCGCGACCTTGGAATTCAGAAAACCTATGGATGTACTATCAATGACCATTTCAATAAAATTTTCTTTAACAACTCTTGTTCTTAGTGCGAATTTGTAATGACAGGAAGTGATCCAACCGAGCTTCATTCCTAAACAAAGTAGAAAACCTTTGATTATTTAAGACAGAAGGTGAGGAGGAGAGATCCTTTCAACAGCTCTTTTGTGCCCCGGCGACCTTGTTAGGAACAGGAAGAGAACCTCGTCCTAACAAGGATAAAAGCCCACCACATCAGGAACAGAAGGACCTCGTCCTGACATAGAAAAAATGGAAAAGATCCTTTCAATGGCCCTTTTGTGTCCCAGCAATCTTATTAGGAACAAGAGGAGAACCTCGTCCTAACAAGGGTAAAAGCCCACCATGTCAGGGTCAGAAATAGGAGGACCTCATCCTGACATGAAAAAAAGAAAAGAGGCCCTTTCAACGGCCCTTTTGTGCCCCGACAGCCTTGTTAAGAATAGGAGAAGAACCTCATCCTAACAAGGATAAAAGCCCACCATGTCAAGAACAGGAGGAGAACCTCGTCCTGATATGAAAAAAGAGGAGAGGCCCTTTCAACGGCCCTTTTTGTACCCCAATGACCATATCAGGAACAGGAGGACCTCATCCTGACATGGATAAAGACCTCCGGTTATTTTCAAGACAGGAGGTTGATTTGGTACAAACGAGGGCCGTGATCGACTGCAATGGAAACTAGAGGGCCTCATCTCCTCGTAGATTGAAAGCTTTAAATTTCAGAAACAAAAAGCTGGCTACGGATACAACGACTTTAGGTGCCAAGACAAGAATGTATTCACCTCTGGCTAAGTTCGAAGACCTTCATTCGTAAGCAAGGGGGCAAACATACAAGCCATGAAGCAGAAACAATCATTCCAAGACGGCATCAAAAAAAAAAGGGGCCCAATAAGCATGAAATGGAGACAACACACAAAAGTAACTAAAAGAAGTGTCCTTTCATTATACTTAGAAAAGTTTATTACATGGGACATCGAGTCTAATTACATAAAAGAAGAAGATGAAGTCCTACTCAGATTTGGACTACGGACTACTAGCTCCAGACAATACTGGAGAGAGCTTCAGGTCGTTCACCTTCTCTTCAAGTTCTCGCCTCGCCGTCAAGCTCTCTCTCAGCAATTTCTCAAACCTATGGGGGTCTTCTTCCACCTCTCTCAACCTCTTCCTCAGGATGGTCGATTTCGCCTCAGCATCTTTCATGGCATCCTTCTGATAAACCATTTGAATCTTTAGTTCTTGCAGCTCGATCCCGTCCTTATTATGTGCTGCAGACAAGCTCTCCAAGGTGCCCCTTAAAGAAAGAACCTCTTCTGAATCTTTACTTAAGCTAGCCTGGGCTTTATCAGATAACTGCTATCGAAGTCAAGCGACCTCATCATCAACCTTCCGAAGCTTTCTTTGGAGATCGGTGACTTGATCACACCAACCGCGTCTATATTCGTTATACGAGTCTTCAGCTGCCTTCAATTGGCTTTGAAGTTCAGAAAACCTCTTCGACCAATCTCAGCCATATTCTTCCCGATCGGTAGACCATGCCAAACTCCTTTCAAGTAGTTGAATCCTCTCCTTTGCTGCTTTCAGTTCAACCTCAAGGAAGCTAGCCTTAGCTATCAAAGTCCAAGACGTCTCGCTTGCATGCTTCTTGACTTCCTCGAGCTCTTCATTCAGATGGTACTTCTTGGTATTATATTCTTTGAAGAGTTGCCTGGATGATTGATGCAAGCGATAAATTTCAATAACGGCATCGGCATAGTTCTTTTTTGATTTCTTAAGTTCATCTTCTATTTTTCCTAATTTCTTGAGCTGACAAACTTCCTTCTTCAAATTTTTTATATAAGCTCTTAAGGGGATACCTTGAGGCAGAGGATCGGCTTCAATAGGAGACTGTACTTAATGCACAAAAGTATCACAACACAAATATCACTAAAGAAAAAGGTTTGCTTTCATTAATCAAAATGTTCTTTAAGTACAGGAAAGAAGGAAAAATAGAAAGAAAGGTGCAATAATAAGAGGTCTCAAACCTCTAGAGGAGTTTGGTGCAACCCCGGCCGACGCAGGTTCTTCAATGGCAGGAGCCGAGGCAGCAGGAGTAGATGCGACAGGAAATGCAGCAGAAGGCTCGGCCGGCGAGAGATCGGCACCTGCAATGGATGGCCCTGCTTCATCATCAAAAGATCCCCCATCTAAGAAGCTGAGGTCGAGCTTGAAAAATTTGTCGGTCATGTTCTTCTGGCAAAGCTCGTACCCCTTGATGAAAGACAACTGGACGAACTTGACCTTTATGTTCTTCATCTCTAAAGAAGCCTTGAATTCTTCCACCACTTAAGTCCTCGCCTCCCGAAGCTGCCTTGAGACCTGCTCCATCTCAGCAGCTTCGGCTTCGATCTTCTCCCTCTTAATTTTCAGGCTCGGTTCCTCCTTCGCTTTTGCCAAGGCCTGCTCGATGTTTCGTACCGTCTCCTGAAGGCCCCCGACCTCGGCTGTTTTCTTCTTAAGGAGACGGTCGACCTCGGTTTTCTCATCAAGGGGCGATTGGTCTCAGCTTGATGATCCTAAGTCTTCACTGCCTCCGACCTCAAACGATTCATCGTCTTAATATTGGCGATCAGTTGGTGACCCATCTACAAAAATAATAAAGCGAGTTATGCAAATGAAGAAGCTCATAGGCCAGTCAATCAAAAGAGAAAGACAAGGTGGTTACCTCAAGGAAGGACCCAAGAGAGTCCCAAGTACGCTGCTCATAGTCGGCATCGGCAATTTTGTCCACAACCTCAACCAAGGTGCACCCGTCGATTAAATGCTTGATAATTTCTCGATTGTGGAAGGGGTTTTCTCCCAGATCCTCGTCAGAACCATTGGACTCACTGGGACGGGTCTTGCACTTGACCTTCCTAGAGGCCATCTTCACCTTCTTCTTTTCCGCCCCCTTTTCCCTCTCAATGGGAGGCTCCGAAGTTTGGACTTTGGCCAAAGGGCTTAAGGATGTTGGAGGTGCTGCAACCTCGGTGGCAGCAGCAACCTCGGTAACAATGATGGTTTCGGGGGCGTTAACAGTGCCAACAGGCATAGCGGAGCTCAGGATGTTGACCTTTGCTCTTTTGGAAGGTTCATTAGGCGCAGCGCCTTTTCTTTTATGGGCACGGAGCCCCTTGGAGAGCTGCTAAAGTTCACCTGCATCCATTTCTACAATAAGGAACGAATCATAATTAGAAGAAAGGACAAAAAAGTAACTTATAAAATTAAGAAATATACCTACCGAATTGAAAGGGCTCAGGCCCAGATTGAATAGAGTCTGGTCATTTATGAGTTCGAACAGAAGGGGAGCTTGGTAATTCCTAAGTTTGCTGACAGAATCAAGGTCGTCCTTCTCCAAATTGGGAGCTCAGCAGACCAAATCCCTCAACTGCCCCCAAGGAGGAAGTCCTAACCTAAGAGATGGGCATGAAACAAAAAAAAAAAAAAAAAATTCCCTTCCAGTGATGAATGAAAGAAGGGGTGCCTTTAAGCAACCCCTTCTTGCCGAACTGGGACAACAGGTACCGCTAATCCTTGGTAGTAGGATGGTATTTGAAGGTATAATAGTTACAGAACAAGAAAATGGTCGGACGAACTTTAGCCGAGATCCAAAGGGAAAGAAAACTTATGATAAACCTGAAAGAATTTGGGACCATGGAAGCAAGAAAAATATCTAGAAATTGAAAAAGAGTTATAACAAAAGGAGAAATCGAGAGACGAAGTCCAGCATGAAGAGCCTCAGTGTACAAATATAAGCGACCTAAGGGAGGAGCACAAGCTTAGTCACCCGGCCCGGGAAGCTCCAATTCGTACTCCAAAGGCACCCTGTACTGGATCCTTATTAGAGAAAGGTCTTCGGGAAGCAGAGAACAAGAGATGGTTTCAGGCATAAAGACTGGACGAGGTACTATTCTAAGCTCTGCTTCTACCCTAGAGTCAGGATTTTGGGAGTTCAGGTCGACTGGGCTCCTAGAACCGGTAGACCAAGATACCTTCGAAGATATCTGGATCAAAGTAAATTCGAAAAACCCTTGAAAAATCAATGAAAAAGGAGTTGCAAAATTTTGAAAGGGAGAATAGTGAAACCCGCCCGAGAAGCCAAAAAGACCTAAAAAGCAAGGGAAAAATAAAGAACCAAGAGAAAGGAGATGAGGAACTAACCTATTTCGGATGAAGAACTCAGGAGAATGATCGAAAAGATGAAAGACGGTCGAGGAGGATGTTAGTGGCCGAAAAAAATCATGAAGGGAGAAGAACAAGACGCTTGAAGGCAACGAAAACCGAAGGAAGAAGGGAAGCGCAGATGGAAATGAGAGGTCAGGGAAGGAGTTTAAATAGCCGGGGGAAACCAGAGGCAATTATGATTGCAGACCCTCCTTGGCCAGTCCTGATCCACCACGTGTCCCATCTATCATGCCAACCCTGATGTCTGATAGAACAATTATGGCGCCGTACATGAAGCTCTGCGTCGAACGAGTTTTCAAAAGGATGTGCCTTTTCAAGTCATTCGCCCATTAAGAAGCTTCGGCACCAGAGAAAAAAAGCCAAGATTTTTTCATCTCCCGAGAGCAGAAAAGCGGCAAAGGACTTCGGCTACTGCAGCTTTTGTACTCCCTTCATTCGAACCTCGAATTCGGGAGTAAAGGGACAAGTATTAGGGATAAAATTAGTTCTTGCCGAAGTCCTTATCGGCCGACCTCCACTTTGTGAGAATCCGTCGATCTTCTCAGCATCAATTCCTGACTGCAGAACTTGTCAAGAGCATATTAAAATCTGACCGGACGATCTTGAACAATAAAAAGTACTATTTTATTAACTCTGCTTCTTGGCTCAGGATGAATACCAAGATCAAAGCCCAACCCATCCGATCGATTTTAAGGGTAGCTAAATTCTTTTATTGTGAATAATGAACTCCTTTCAATCAAACTCCTTCCAATTGAACTCCTTCCAGCCAGTCTCCTTTCAGTCGAACTTCATCCAATCAACTACTCCACGGACGATGGATCTCGATACCTCCAACCCCCATTGGGGATATGCCTACCTTTGGATGACCTAGAAGACTACCAAACTTCTTAAAGTCACCAGAGAAGTCTTTAGCCCTTGTCCGAACTCCAATAAATAGAACTCAACCGTTTTAAAATCGCGACAAATGACAATCCACCTCTGTAACAAACTCCACGTGGCCTGAACGGCCCACTAGCAGACGGTTATGGCTATCACCATCAATCTATTATGCACTCCGTCTATATAAGGGACCCTCCAAATACGCTTCTCCTCTCTAAGCTCAAACCCTATGCTCTTATTCTGCTCATTTTCTTCCTGAGTACTCTATTCTTGTTAGCCAAAAGAACTGACTTGACCGTCGAAGGGTCCTGCCGGAGCCAGCTCCGGCCAAGACTTTATCTTGCAGGACTCATCGGCGTCCATATCTTCTCCAGCTCCAACAATCTCCGGCATTAGCACCGTTTTCCGCACCAACAATGAGATTTATACAAGTAACAACTATTATTAATTTCTCATTTATTATTATTATATTGATGTTGGTATGCAAAAATTCTTACTAGACTGTAAAACTCACAATCCTTTTCTTTTTTTTTTTAGAGTTATAGGATGCTTGAACTTGGCTATGATTGGGAGCATGGTTGAAAGGATTGAATGGATAGAGCATCATCCATATCAATTCGATGATTGAGTTTTGTAAATTATACAAATTTGGTCATTTGAAAATATAGAATATTTTATTATGAATTGAGATCATTTATGTCATGGAAATTAGAGGTTGTAATGGATTTTAAGGCCGTGCCCTAGGGAGTGCGGGCCATCTCGCATGACCGACCTGTGTGCTAGGTTCGGGGCTTGACAACCATCCTATTATAGTGTTAATACGTGATATTACAATATCAGTACATGGTACGATATAGTAAGGTTCAGCAAACCAAGGATGTTATGGTACAATATATAGGTCCAGTATCGGTACAAAATGATACATCCGGTATGGTATGGTACTGACCTATACGGCAAACTTTGCAGTCAATGGCTTATCTTTTTATTTTTTTTTTATTGATGAAAATGGAAGCTATCCAAATAAACCAAGAGGAAAAAAGTTCATAAGACCATTCAAATAAGTTGCAATATGATAATAGTAACCAAGATTCACCATCTCAATACCTAACCCCGTATCGATACCATCCTATTACAGTGTCGATACATGGTTCAGTATGGTACGAGATACCATATCCTTATGGTACGGTATGGTACACCCCGTACCAAGCGACACGACAAACTATGGTAGTAACCACACACCAGACATCACTCTAATGAAGTTCTTGATAAATGAAAGATATTCCCTTATACAAATAAGTTTTGAGAATATATTTTTGCACATGAAAACTAAATAACCAAAAATATCTACAAGCTACACTTACCGCAATCATAACACTTTTATGGAATATCAAGGGTGAAAGGAACACCCAGAATATATCGTAGAAAAAGGCACAGGTAAGAAGAGCTGATGCAACCTGAATTTCCAAAAAAAATGATTAGATGGTAGGATATTGCAGCTACAGCAAAATCTGGAACTCATTATTTCAAATTACCTTTATATTTGGTAAGCGGGCCACTTGCAACACTGTAATCATCAGACAGATGCCCTGAATGAATTGAAGAGAAAGAATCCAATTAAAGTAAGATGGAATTAAGATCTCAGCAGTATCTCCATGAATGAGTTACATAGAAGGAAGAAAAATATAGAATTTCAATGAACATCTTGTAGAATACAATGTTCTTATTTATACAGTTACAGATAAACAATACCATGCCAAGAAGTTGAATTAGCAAGTTTATGACAAACTTTCTTAGGTTTGTAGAATGACCTTTCAAAGTAGGATTTGAATAATATTTTAACATGAATTTAGTGCTCCTATTGCTTTACTTCATCATTATTGTCAAGAGTATATTTATGATATATCGTATTACCTCTTCTGATAATTAGGCAACACCAATGCTTAAACACTAGAAAATAATCCAATCTATACATTACAGAAAATAATCCAATCTATATATTACAGATCAAACTCTGTTCCATAAAACAAATCCAATATAGATAGGATAAAGCTTGCAGATTAAGTTCTTCTAAATCAGTGGAAAAAAGCTTGATAGCCATATGCAAGTGAGGTACTGCAGAGGTAGTTCTAATGAAAGATTCTATTATGAAGGAGCTTCAAACTGAAATCAGATATATCAAGGGTTGGACTATTGGTACCGGTACCCATGTGGTAGCTAATCTTACCAGTAGAGTACCGAGAGGTGTAAACACAGCAAAATAGAGGTGAAATACCATGTATTGGTACAATACTGGTACACCGCCCTTTACTGGTATAATTCAGTATAGCCGGAATGAACCGATATGCAGGGTACTTAAATCCTTGATAGACTGCATGCAGGGCCAAAACAATCCAAAAAACAGAGGGACCACTTTATCTAAACAAATCTCAGGTTCCTATCTGAAACATACTCCTACAATGGATGGAGATAGTACATGCACTAGTAACATGCATATATCATGTGGTAGACAGACTCAGAATTGCATGCAATATCCTGAGTCCTGACTTAACCTCTAGAAGTTTTCCGAATCAAAATAGATAAAAGAATTGCTCAACTGGTCTTAAAATTTTCAAATGTTTTTTAAATGTGTTAGAGCTATGGTTGAAGTTCCACCATGTGGGAGTCCATGCCATGTCGCATTTATGATGCTGGACCAGTACTGGTATCTGGCTATTTTTTTTATCCTTTATGTAACTAAAGTAATTCCATTTTTTCGGTTGGCAGCACTTAAATTCTTCATTTTTTAGAGCTTTCCCCAATAAGTACTCAAGAAGGATCCATTAAGAATTCATGCATGATCATGTACATGTGGCAGAAATGGTGACTTCAAGGGATGTTTCAGACGTGTTTCATAGAACATTGATCTTAGTAGCAACTAGCAAGGATCTAACTGGTGAAAAGGTGCAGACACGTAGCTGACCAGCAGACTTAGATGGAATCAAAAAGACTTTGCAGGAAATGTCTAACAGATTTGTGATTCTAGTGGATATAATGAAACTGAGAATATGAATGTTGTCAGTGCCCATACAAACTGGCCAACCACCCAGACTGATGAAGCTTGGTGCAATAGAAGAACGTCCTTTTTGGGAACTTGCCCATTCTTACTGAATGAAGCATCTCCTAGCACCACCCATCTCTCCCAATTTTCCAATATGACTCATCGATTAGCAAGAAAGAAAGATCAGGTAGAAAAAACTATATGATGACCATTAACTTAAACATGAACTTGGCAGCTGAAAATGGAAAGTGTTTTCAACATTTATAATGAACCCAAGAAGTGCAACCCTGAAAAGGAGATATATGATAAATTTAGGGCAGAAACAATGAGAAATATAAGAACTTTAAGGACTAAATGGACCTGTATAACAACCGGTGCTGTGATATCTCCTTAGAAACCCGAAAATGATGGTGGGACTTGCTGAATTCAAGATAAGTCTCAATAACATTTACAAAGGTTGCTCTCTTTTCCTCCCAGTTCATCCATCGTTTCAGTGTCAGTTCATACCCGGTACGAGGGCATACTGACTCGTACCACCAATTGGCCAGCATGAGGTCCGGTTCCAAATTGGTGATCCTTGATGATCTAGCAATGGGAAATGCAGAATCATGCTACTTTGTGATCCTCAGATTGCCAGGCTCATCCATGGAATGGACCAATACAAATGAGCCACCAATTTTCCAAAATGTGGAGATTTAAGGCAAAGCATAATTGCACAAGCATAAATGCATAAGCTGTAGCCTCATGTACTTTCTTAAAAGATTCAGAATTCCATGAAAAAATGATGTGAAAATAAGAAATATAAAGGAAGTGGGAGTTGGACTTGGCTAGAAAATATTGGAGAGGATTGCACAGTCTATAACCAATTATTCAAAAATCTTCAATATGACCAAACTTTGTACTAGAATTGAGTGCATATACAATCTCATGCAATAATATCGAAGATCCTCTCCTCCCTTCTAAGTTGTTGAAATAGTATAAGCTTAATGAATGTTAAGTGTACCTTCAGGTGCAAGGTGTGCTTCCCACAGTAGTGTCAATACCGGACTCCGTGCCACTAAAATCCTATTATAGTGTTGGTACGTGGTTCGATACAATACGGTAGTGTCGGTATAGGGCGGTCTGGTGTACCAGTGCAATATAGTACACCCCATATCAGGTGGTATGGGGCAGTACAGCAAACCATGATTATGGCTAAAATTGTCATGGTGCTAACCTACATCATCATCTTCTCTCCAACTTTGGAATCATTACTCTCTGTTTTGATTACTGAAATGCTAGCCACACGACTGAAAATCTAAATGTCACAGCAAGGCATCACTGACCAATCTATTCACATATTCTTGTCCTTACCCATATACAGCTACTAAGCAAACTCCTTCAACATTCTCACAGAGGCTCCTACTTCCATGTAATGTCAGTATCCACTAGATAAGCTCTCATGCCATGACCCATTGTGACCTAGAAAACAAACATTGTATATGTAGACATTAGATTACTGAACTGCATGTAGCTCTGTTGAAAATATATATAATTATTTTACGTTTGTATATATGCCATCAACTCATTCTTATATGAAATACTTAATGTGAGTTTGTACATACAAGTTTGTAGCAATTGCTCAAGTTACAATAACGGAAGTATTTATACAAAAAAGAGACTTGCTAGCTTCCATATAAATGCACAAGAACAGCTAACCCACATATTAAGTTCAAGATTATGGCACAGGATTTACAATGAGTATAAAAACAAGGACAGGTGTAGTAAAAGAGGAAGATTAGTGTGGGAAAATATCTTACAAGAACATCTTGCCCAATCCAGGCATGAGGTGAATTCCGATGTACAGCCCAAGAAATGGAAAATGCCATACAGAATGGTAAAACCAAAATAGACAGAATCGAAACCTCCCCTAGAACGGGAAGACTTGTAGTCATCCGCCCACAACCTTTAAAAATTCTGCTCAATAGAGATCAATAAACAAACAAACTGAAAACCAAAGAACAAACTTAAAGACAATAAAAAAGAAAAATACTACCAGTATGATTCATAAGAGTAAATCAACTTAATGTGACGGTACCTTGAAATAAGTGTTACCATGCAAACATGCATTCCCTGTCAAATAACAACTTCAAAATATGATCATTAAAGGACCAGCTGCCCAAATTACTCCACACTTCTCTATCATAAGTAAAATCATACAACCTTTACAAGAAATAAGAAATCTGAAAATTCTGTACCTCAGTACTGCCTATGCAGAATAACACAATCAGCAGCCAAACAAACCAAGAGGACATAAAAAAAAATAGAAGCACCAGGAAAGTAGATGCTGCTATAACAAATACTATGGCTCCCATCGTACTAAGTTCTATGAATTCTTTCTCAGAATCTTCTTTTCTGATGATTTCAGAATTACTTTGATCCTGTCAATTAAGAGTAAAGGCAAAAGAAATCAAAAAGCTTACGGCACTTCATTGCACTATAGTTTGTTAGAAACAAACAGGAAATTTCCTATGATTGTTTTGTTCAACATCAGAAATACAAGTAACTGAATGGATGCGCACCAGCATTATTGAATCACAAGATGACTCTTATACATTTCTATTTAGATACACTCATACACATTTTCAAGGCATTAAAAGAGCAGATGGAGCCTATGGGTTACAAGGTTTTCTCCCACAATCAGTAGCTTTTTAAGTAAAACTTATTCAAAATTAGTTTTATGGCATATCAGTGTAGGTTCATGAAAGATCATGTCCAACTGTATTCCATCAAACTCATTTGAAAAAGTGAAAAGCTTTAATATCTTGTTGCTACTAAACTTGAATTCACATGCATCCATGTAATAATGCAGTATTAAAATAGCAAAGACACAGATCAAGTCTCCTTATTTGATTAGTAACAATAAAAAGTAACTTCATAAACTACATCACTGAATGGCAGGATATCAGTTACCTTTCATGCCATATTCGAGAATTCAACCATTTGAGACATAATAAAACCTTCCCTTTTATCTGCACTAACTAGTTTTTTGGTAAACTGGACAGAATGAAAATCCCAAGGAGTGCAGTGAATGAGAAATATGAGAATAAATAGACACAGAAGCAAAGGACTGTAGAGATCCTGCAGATCAAAGGGGCTCAGGACCTTCAGGTTGTGACAGGGGTTCAAATTTGAAAGATGAAAGAGTATACAAACATTAAAAAACTTATTAAAAACAAAGGATGAAGTGCCCAATAGTGATGATGGTGAAAAAGATCCCATTAGAGTCATCCAACTAGATTTGATGATTGTGGCTGTTAGGTTTAAATGATTGAAGTTTGAGGAAGAATCATCATATCCCAGATATTTTTATTTCAGGTTCATTTAGGAATTTGCAAACTAATTGGATCACTGCAGCAAATTATGGATATTTTCACCCAATAAAACCCCCCTCCTAGTCCCCTTCTTAGCTAATAGAGAAAAACACAAGTACACAAATTAAAAAAGTAAATAAGCAATGAGAGAGAGTACAGGGATAATGATTATCAAATCTTAATAATTTATAGGTAACTAGTTCACATTTATACAAGTTTGATTTTGTTGTAAGCAACACTTATACAATTCCATGTTTGGTTACCTGATGATGTCAAGAAAATTGACAATTGCAGGATCAGATGATGGAGAAAGAGCATGTTAGAGGAGAGAGCGCAAAGAATTGCAATACCGATGTTTAGAATTAGAGGATGTTTTGACTCTGGATATATCGTTCTTTTACATTGTTGGTAATATGCTTACCAACTTGGTGATTGTAATTTTTGTCACATAGATGTCCTTGGGCTATTGCCCAAGTAAAATACAATTAATTAATTAAATGTTCCCAAGCTTCTTGTGTCCTAATTTTCACAATGTATGACAGTGATAAACCCCTCACAAATGTCAAGTGTTAGAGAAGAAATATAGTATGTAGTTATATTTTTAGTATGATTATAATCATATTTGGTTATAACCATATATTAAAATCTCACCATATTTAGTATGTGTCCAAGTACATTGTATTTGTATCTAGTAGCTTATAAAGGCCCTTTAAAAGGCTAAAAGATAATATAATTCCTTTCTCTTCTCTCTATTGAACTTAGTATCAGAACCTAACCCTATTTCTAATCAAAGCCACCGCCTTCTCCACAGCCTTCCATCTCGCCATCTCCTTACCGCCGCCATCATCATTCCCTCCTGCTGCTGTCGCTAGTGTCCTTCTCTCTAGTTTCTGTTCGGTGATGATTATCATTCATCCAAAATCGATGTTCCATCACTTCTCTACCATTGCCAGATCTCGCAGACCCTGCATCAGCCTTTCTTCTTGAGATTCGTCAATGTTGCGGGCTATTTTCTCTCTTGTAACAGTCATCGGAGATCCCTTTTGAGCATTGCATTCTTCTACATCTTCTCCCTTTTGGCAGATCCTCTAGATTTTCTCTATGGCTTCTTCCTCGAATAACCTAAGAACCACCCCTCTTGGTACCACTGTCAAATTTAATGGTGCCAATTACCTTCTTTGGTTCAGGTATTCCGCTACATGGTGGGATCCCACAAGAACCTCCATCACCTTGATAAAGAACCTGTTGACAATGCTAATTTAGTGAAATTCTACAAATGGCAAGAGGCTAATTATACTGTTCTCGCCTGGATGTTAAACAGTCTTGAGCCTCATATTGCTAATATTATGATGTTTCTGTCCACCGTGAAAGAGATGTGGGATTTCTTAAGGATAACATACTTTCAAGAGAAGAATGTCTTAAGGATTTACTCTCTCTACTCAGACATCTTCTCTTTGCAGCAGGGGGATCCCTCAATCCAGGAGTACTAAAGCATTCTTCAGGGAAAGAGGACTGAGCTTGCCTAGTATCATCCCCTCACTATTGATGTTTCTATTCTTCAACAGCAGCATGAGGAATTCTTTGTAGTGAAGTTCCTTTCCGGACTTATTCTCTCTTTCTCATGTTCAAGCTCATGGCTGATGATAGCATTCCCACCTTGAGCAACACTATGAGTCGAGTTCTACGTGTTACCGAGTTGCAGCCTACATCTTCTCCATCTAGGGAGAACATTGCTCTTGCTGTTGGTACTCAGAGTGGCCGAGGGAGTCGTGGAGGTCATGGACGTGGACGTAACTATTTCCCACCATGTCCACATTACGGACGCTCAAATCATCCTGCTGAGCATTGTTGGCAAAAATTTGGAAAGCCTCTTGTCTCTTGTCTTGTTAGTGCTGTATCCTTTATAGCTCCATCTGACATTGGTGCCTCTCCTGCTGCTCATGACTCGGTTCTGATTTCACAGGCTGACTATGAGCAATTTCTCCAGTCTACCAATGCCTCCACATCTTCAGCTCCACCAGTTGTCTTCTACTCTTGGGATGGCTATTACAGTAACTCCTGGTATGTCCTGGTTATTAGATTCAGGTGCTTCTTTTCATGTCACAGATAACAGAGGTCTTTTTTCTACATACACTTTATTGTCTCATGTGCTATCCGTCACTATCGCGGATGCCACTTCAATTCCTATTCTTGGACATGGTACTATGAGGATTTCCCCTACTCTTATTCTTATAGATGTCCTATATGCTCCTAAATGTCATTTGAATTTATTATCTATTGGATGCATTGTTAAATCCTTAAACTGCTCAGGTACTTCATCTCCTGCTTGTGTGATGTTGTCATCTTCCATTTCATCTTATCAGTGGCACTATCGTCTTGGTCATCCATCTACAGAAGTCCTGAAGAATCTTGGTCTTCTCCCTAGGTCTTTGGGTAGTCTTGAATGTCAAGCTTGCCATTTAGGAAAGCATCACAGAGTGTCCTTTCCTTCTTCTATTAGTAAGCATTGTTCTTTTCCTTTATGTTAATCCATTCGGATATCTAGGGTCCGAGTCCTATCCTGACTTGATTAGATTTTAGATATTACGTAATTGTTGTCGATGACCACATTAGGATGACCTGGTTGTATCTCTTCAAGTGTCGGTCTGAAGTCTTTTCTATATTTCAAAACTTTTATCATGAAATAAAAATTCAGTTTTCTATATCTATTAAAGTTCTTCACACTAATAATGCCTTTGAATACATGCAGTCCAGTTTTTTTGATTTTTGTGCCTCTGATGGTATAATACATCAAACCTCATGTCCTTATACCTCTCAGCAGAATGAAGTAGCTGAAGGAAAACATAGACATCTTTTAGATGTGGCGCGGACTCTTATGTTTCATATGCAGGTACCTAAAGCTTACTGGGGTGATGCTGTTCTTACAGCATGTTATCTTATAAATAGGGCTTCATCAAGTATATTGGATGGAAAATCTCCATTTTTAATTCTCTATCCCTCTGTAGATCGCTTCTCACTCACCCCATGAGTGTTTGGATGCCTATGTTTCGTTCATCTCTTTGGATCTGGTAGACAAGTTGTCTTCTCAAATTGTTTGTTCTATCTTTCTAAGATATTCTCAAACTCAAAAAGGATATAGATGTTATGATCCTTTTTCTTGGCGAAGACAAGTTGTCTCCTCGATCTGTTCATTGTATCTTTCTGGGATATTCTCGAACTCAAAAAGGATACCAATGTTATGATCCTTTTTCTGGATAATATTTTGTCTCTGCTGATATCTCATTCTTTGATACCACTCCATTCTTTCCCATCTCTTCCGAGTCGTCTGGTGTTTCTCTACTACCTATTGCTCCTCCTAGTACTCCCATAGCTCCACCTTCTAGTACTTCTACTTCTCCACCTTTGCAGGTTTATAGTCGCCGCACGAAAAGAGCTGCTCCATCTTTACCACCACCAACTATGTCACCTCCATCTAAGATTCCTACTGACCATCTCCTAGATTCAGAGTTGCCCATTGCATCCAATATCTACCTCCATGACTTTTGATTATCTTCTACCTTCTTTTCAATCTTTTGTTGGATCTCTATCTTCCATATCTATTCCCAGAACCTACCAAGAGGCTCAGTCTGATCCCAGACGGAGACAGGCCATGGATGAAGAGATGGCTGCTCTAGGTAGTCATGGCACTTGAGAATTAGTATCACCACCGCCCGGTGTTCATCCTATTGCATGTCAATAGGTCTTTATGGTCAAGTACCAACCTGATGGCACTGTGGAGCATTTTAAGACTCATCTTGTCGCTAAAGGATACATTCAAATCTATGGTGTTGACTATTTTGAGACTTTTCTCCAATTGCTTGTCTCAACTCAATCCGAATTCTCTTCTCCATTGCCATTAATCAGGGCTAGAAACTACATCAGATGGATGTAAGTAATGCATTTTTATATGGAGATTTGTTTGAGGTTGTATATATGGAGCAACCTTCGGGTTATGTTGCTCAAGAGGAGAAAGTTTGCAAGCTAAAGAAAGTTATCTATGGCCTCAAGCAAAGTCCAAGGACCTGGTTTGACCAATTTTGCCAGGTAGTTGGCAAAATTGAACTTCATTGCAGCAAGTCTGATCACTCAATTTTTGTGAAGCAAACATCCTTGGATTGGTTATTCTTGCTATGTATGTAGATGATATTCTTCCAACATATAATGATTATGATGAGGTTATTCAAGTCAAAGAAAACTTAGAGAATCATTTTGTCACCAAAAATTTGGGCCAACCTTAGTATTTCCTGGGAGTTGATGTGGTATATGGGTTGCAAGGAGTGTTTCTTTCTCAAAGAAAATATACCACTGATTTATTGATGGAGATAGGCTTACTTGGTTGTAAACCAAGTTCTACTCTTATTGATTCTCAATTACCATTAGAGATTGATGATTGTGGAGATGATTTTGAGGATGTCACTCGGTACTGTAGACTAGTGGGGAAGCTTATCTATTTAACAGTCACAAGACCTGACATTTTCTTTGTAGTGGGGGTAGTTAGTCAGTATATGCAGAAGCCTAAGGTATGTCATTGGAATGCTGTGTTAAAAATCTTGCATTACATTAAGAGAGCCCCAGGAAAAGGCCTTTTGTATAAAAGAAATGGACATTTATAAATTGAAGCCTATTCTAATGCTGACTATGCTAGCTTGGTGGGTGACGGGAGATCCACATCAGATTTTTGCATCTTTGTTGGAGGAAATCTTGTCACATGGAAAAATAAAAAACAAACAGTGGTGGCCCGTTAAAGTGCTGAGGCTGAGTATAGGGCGATGGCTCACACAGCTTATGAGATGATGTGGGTCAATTCTTTGTTAGGAGAACTTGGTGTATCTTGTTCTGAGCCTATGATGATGCATTATGACAATCAATCTGCTATATACATTGCAAACAATTATGTCTTTCATGAACGGACTAAGCATATTGAGGTCGACTGTCGCTTCATTCAGGATGTTGTTCTATCAGGGAATATTGTTACTCCCCACACAATGTCAGAGGATCAGTTGGCTGATATCCTTACCAAGGCTCTTGGGCCTACTTGTTTTTCTTCTTCATGTACCAAGCTTGGAATATTTGATATATATGCTCTAGCTTGAGGGGGAGTATTAGAGAAGAAATATAGTATGTAGTTATAATTTTAGTATGATTATAACCATATTTGGTTATAACCATATATTAAAATCTCACCATATTTAGTATGTGTCCAAGTACATTGTATTTGTATCTAGTAGCCTATAAAGGCCCTTTAAGAGGCTAAAAAATAATATAATTCCTTTCTCTTCTCTCTATTGAACTTCAAGAACATTTTTGCAAAAGCTTGGGGTTATGATAGCGGAGATTAGTAATAACATCTCATTATTGCACATGCTTGTCATTTTCCCATCTCTAAGCTACTACCTTCATCATAGATGGTCATCAACTATTGTGGCTCTAGTCACCATCAAAAAACTTGTCAATTTGTGAAATTTCTTAAGTTGTTTCATTCAAGATTTTAAATCCTGTGGGACAAAGGCATCCCAATTTCTCCATGTTTCATTCAAGATTTTAAATCCTGTGGGACAAAGGCGTCCCAATTTCTCCATGGAACGGGATGCCCCGCTGTCTCGTCCCGTCCCGACAACAGTCCCAATCATGCGTTCTAGTGGATATCCTCCATCTTTCTCTCCTTCTTTCCTTTCTTTCTTTCTTTTTTCTTTCTTCCTTCTTTTCTTTTTTTCTCTAACTCCTTTTCTTTCCTTTCCTTTTCTTTTTCTTTCTTTTTCTTCTCCCTTCCTTTCTTTTTTTCCATTTTTCTTCTACTTTGCTTTCATTTTTTCTTTCCTCTTTCTTCTTCTCTTCCTGCGTGGATGTGTTTCGGAGTCTCGAACCCATCCCAGTCCTATTTTCTCACAAAAACAGGACAGGACGCCCTCTTGGCCATTGCGCCGGGATGTAAAACCTTGGTTTCATTCTTTATATAAAGAACTTTACATCAATATGAGAGGAATGATCATCAGACACTTGGAAGGTGGAATGTTATTTTTTAACTAGTTATGTTAGCAACTGAAGGAGTTGTTTGAGCTAGATTTCACTCGTGTGAATGCTGTTTTCTCCCAAGCTCTGAGTTTTCATAGCCTTCTCCTCTCTTTTGATAGATTTCTTGACATGATTTGAAGTCAGGGATCCATGAACTAGGAACAACAAATTCCACTAGGCAAATCATCGTTTTGAGTTTTAACACCTCTGGTATTCTCCAAACTTCAAACAATAGGGTCAGTTTGACTTTGACCCCTTCTGAATGAAAATTTTGCTGGGAGGAGGGGGGCGAATACTTGTTTCAGGGGTATCCGTGCTTTGACTATCAGACAATGACTATTATATCTGTTACGTCTTTTATTTTCCACAGAGCTGCTTAGCATTTTCTTGTGCCATCAGGTATTGAGGATAGTTAGTTATTTGTTTGGAAGTGTGGCCACTCTTTTTTCCATAAAAGGTGATTGATCATAGTCTCTTGCTTTGTTTTCTCAAGAACAACATCCGCCACTAAGATACATTGTATGATAAACATGATCTCAAGCACAACATGATCTGGTTCTGTAAAACCCTTCATGGTGATGGCATGCAGAATCATACTGATGACAGAAGACTCCAAACCGTCTGGAGAAAGCAATTTGAATGATGTTCATGACTGCCATTTGATTGGAACAACTCACATTTCCTAGTTCTTAGTTATCCCCTTCATTCACCATTTCCTAGATCAGTCCACAAATCCCCAAAACAATTGTTTCTATAATTAGGCTCCTTGTTCAGACTAGTCATGCAGGTGAAGATTAGTTGATTCAAGAATTCTATCCATTCATCAGAGGAACACTGTGTTCGAGAATTTATTATGATGGATCACCAGCAGCAGCTATCTTCATGAACCTACAATTTTTGCAAAAAGCATGCCAATACATGAGAAGCATTGAGAAGATTATCATTGCTTGATTCTGTTCCTAATGCATCTCATACAGAATTTGACTTTATACATGAAAATGTTTTCATTCTAAACCCACCTTCCTTGCTTCAGCTCTTGCTGAAATTATTACCAAGGATAGCCAAATCTACCTCCCTTTAATGCACCCGAATTATATTTTTGTTGCCTACTTGCCTCTGGAGATCCACTGGACCTTCTAATTTACCTTCTAGCATGGTCAATACAGCTAATTTTGTTGTTGACAGTACAAGGCACTGAGTTGTTTCTTTAACACTTGTGCCAGACTTGCCAAGAAGAAACTCCACCAGCATCAATATTACTGTTGCTATTTCATTACTCTCCCTTCTAGCTGATTAGCCTTTATCTAATAAGTGCTATTTTCCATCACATTTTGGATCACTGATGATTTCAGATGTTTATATTTATATTGGCAAAAAGTAACTCTAGTGGAAAGTATCATTCATGGAATGCAGAACCACCCCGAACCATACTAGCGGCCTACTGGTGTGGTTCGGATGTTCGATTTGAAATGCCGGCAAAAATGGAGCACGGAGGAGAGAGAGGAAGAAAGAGAGAGGGGGGAGAAGAGGGAAAGGCCGGTGGTGGCCCGCTGAGGCAACCGGGGCTCCGCCCTCCATGAGAGAACAATAGAGAGAGGGGGGGAGGAAAGAGAAGAGAGGACTGAGGGGAAGGCAGCCAGAGAGCCACCGAGACCCTCAGATGGCGAAAATCCAGCATTTGTAGGGTTGAAATAGGGGCCATGCCCTTGTTTCAAGGGTTTTTTTTATTTTTCGATTTCACTGTGCAATCAAAAAATTTAAAAAAAAAAGCCCTAAAACTAGGGCTTCGCCCCTGTTTCGACCCACGAATGCCGTGCGGTCGATTTTCGCCGTTCAAGGGCTTCGACGACCCTCCAGTGGCCTCCCCACCACCTTCCCCATTCCTCTCCTCCCCCCTTGCTCACTCTATCCCTCCCTATTCTTCTCTTGTGGAGGAAGGCGGAGCCCCGGAGACCTCGATAATCCTCTAAAGGCCTTCGCAGCCCTACGGTTGCCACCGCCAATATGTCCGCCGGCCTTCCTTTCCTTCCCTTCCTCTCCCTCCCTCCCCCCTTCTCTCGTTTCCTATCCGGTTCTCCCTCTCCCCCACTTTCATTTCCATGTCATTTCAGGCCAGTACAGTCCAGTATAAGGGCATACCAACCTGTACCACTGGCTGGCCAACACGGGATCCAATACCAAGTCGGAGAACCTTAGTATCATATCTGTGAATTTTGTGGATCATTATATGTTCATGTGCAGATGGCATTTTATTAAAAGCTCTTCAAAATTCAAACAATTAATAAACAATCTAAGAAGTTATCTCTTTTATTTCTTCTTAATTTTCACTTTTTAGATAATATGCCAATTTTTTATTATTAACAAAATGTTTACCAAAAATTTCATCCCATGCCACATCAATATCTCCAATGCATCAATTTGCCTGCAACATTAGGTAAGGCATTTCCATGATTGGACATCAAATGTTCAACTTGAACCTTAGAGAATGTAAATATATAAGCCTCAATTCAACAGCAAAGGACAATGTAAATGTAAATTCATAAATCATAATATCAAAACTCTGTAGCAATTCACCATGGCTTGCTACTAATTCCAGATAATGGTCTAGCAAAGAAAAGGGTATATGAAGAAATTGTCAGGCCAAGCTATAATAACTAGATCACTGGCAAATGAGTATAACTAGACTTGAGAAAAAAGAAAAGCAGAACAAGTATGCAGCAAGGTATGAAAGCAAATATAAATTCATAATGTCAAATGCTGTAGCAATCACCATGGCTTGTTACTAATTGCATATTATGGTTAAGAAAAGAAATGGTATATCAACAAATTGTCAGGCCAAGCAATAATAACTAGAATTAGATTGCTGGAAAATGTGCATATATAGACCTGGTAAACCAGAACAAGTATGAACTTTTCTATATGAACATAAAGCAAATGATTATTAATGCACACCATAGTTTCAGTTCACAATATACCAGAGTTTATGATAGAAAAGCTGTAACTAACTTCATAACAATAAATATATAAACTTGAGTTCTTTCAGAAGAAAAACTATTTGATTTCAGGAAAAAAAGTAAAAACTTATCAGCTGAAAAACCTTCCGTGTCAATTCACCATAACGTTCATCAACCTGCTCGCATGCAATGTATTCATCCCACAGGGAAGCACAAACAACAGTTCCAACAGCCATTAACCACAAAAAGGCTGCTGCAGGGTCAATAGCCGGCCTGTTTGGAGAATACAATTGAATATCCACTGTAAAATTAAAAACAATATGAGAAACATCAAAAAATGGATATTGAAAAAGTAAACAAAGAGATGCACGAAACTAGAGTTTTGATCGGACACAAATCTAGTGTACAAAATCAGGAGAAGGGAGTTTAAATAACAATTTAGATGGAAACTCTGGTGGTATTCCAAATTGTATGATTCTAAGTTCCAGCTATTAAAGTGTAAGAGACATGCAAAGCTATTTTACAAAATTGTGAGGACAAAAGCAGTTAATATCTTAATCCGTATAGGAAGAGATGAGAAGAAAAAAATCCAATTCCATGCTCCTCTGCAAATTATCAGAGTTTGGGTGCCTACACCAAGGATTAATATGCTCATATGTAGCATATCACCTTAATGGAACATACCATACTAACAGGTTGGTTGCACGGTATAAGTGCTTGTACCTGTGTTTTTGCCAAAACTTTATTTCTGCATTACAGCCACAATGGTGTGCATCAAACAATTTGCATTAACATAGACCAATGCAAGATGACAGGAGCTTGTGCCATGTTGGTTTATTCTGAATCCATGTTTAATTATCCTTAACAACCTTAACTCTGTTGAAGATGGTGTAGAACTCTCCTTGACTGTTTTTTCATTTAAGATGGAGTATAACTCTTCCTGAATGTTTTTCCTTATTCTTTAAAAAAGATTGACAAATGACCTGAAAACCTGATTTGTGGACTGGATAGAGTAATGAACAAAAGATCATCATTGTAAAATAAAACAAAGATCAGGATTGAAGATAACCAATAGTATGTTAGCTTTCCAGGATGCCCCCAGTTTAGCTTCCCAAGAAAAAGTGTATAACACCTCTGTGTACAACACCTACATGTCCTGTTATTCTGTAAACACATTTAAATATCTAGGATGGCTTTTATCATGAACTGTAATTTTACTTTTGAATCTTTGATGTTATCATAATAGTTTGGTGCTAGTTACATGGCTGGTTACTTAAAACGCTTTTCAAACACTTGTTAAATAGTCACCAAACTAGTTAAAATCATGTTGTTTTGTTTAAAACATTTATGCGGACTGGTAAATAGAAGTTAAAAATTTTTCATGTCAGAGAAAAATGAATAACATAGGGAATCTTTGATTATTAGCTAATTTAGTTTGGTTTGGGAATCTAGTTTACAAACCTAGTTGGAATTCCATGTTCTGCATGCCAAGTGTTAGCAAAGTGTGGCACAGCATGCACTCGCCATGTCAGCCCATGACCAACACTCAGACAAGAAGCAATACTTTAGTCCTGGGTGTATGCAGTGTAAGTGTTAGACCAATCTTTAACAAAGTGGATAGTCACGTACAGCTCATGGACAACAGATTTTACATGGTTTTGCCAATTCTATGGATTAGATTCATGTCAAGGAATTGTTCATCACAAAAAGACATCCTGAAAGTAAGATAATTTCACGCCCTTGTTGAGATAAGTTATGCACAGCAATTGGTTAGCACGTCAAGGGTGTATGGTACCTGATTCACTTATATAGACTCTACCACAATCTTGAAGGGTACAAACTGAAGCTATGTTGTACATGGAGATAAAAATAGTTTGCAACTTGAATTTTGGAAACAAAAAGCAACAAGTTGCTCTCTATAGTGGGAATGGAAAGTTAGCACTAGATAATCACATAACATCAAAACAGAAGCAGAGCGTACAGGATGTTTGTCTGAAGCAAAAGTCAAAGTAACCAGAATGAACTAAATTATTGTGTAAATGGAAAAGAGGCAATCTAACAAATTGTCAGGATATTAGCAAATGAAAATCCAAAAATATTAGAAGATGATATGGCCAAGCAATGGGCTAAATACTGCTACCATCTGAGAATGTAAAATGTACCTAGCTAAGAGAACCCTCAAGTATGATAAACAGAAAGCATCACAAGAAATTTAGTAGATGAGATAATGGAAAATAGGAGAATGAAGTATAGATAAAGGTTTGGACTATGAGGTTTCATCTGAAACAAAATAGTATGGCCATTTAAGCCCAAACTGCTGCAGAAGTCCCAAACTTAGCATTTTCAGCAGGTTTTCACAGGAACCTATTAGTGCTGTTTGAATTTCGGCAGAAAATGATCATAACCCATTTTAGATGCTAAACTTAATGAATAGTGGGGTTTATTTCCATCTATTAATCAGTTCTTTTTCTGGCAATATTTTGGAAAATTAGCATCACTTTGTGGTGCATTTTTTTAATTTTTTAAGTTCAAAAGGAGGTGGAACATAAACATTTACCCTTTGTGAAATGTTTCTTATTATTGAACTTGGACTTTGAAAAACTTAACGAAAATGGTAGCATTTTGGTGTTCATTTTCACAAAATTAACAGAAAATGTAACCATTTTCTGTATTTGCATGATTTTTTGTTGTTTTTAGAAAAATTTGGGGGGGCAAAGGAAGGGTTCTGAACATGATATTTTTGAACATAGGAATTTTGAATAATCTGACACATAATAATTCTTAGACTTTAGACAGTGATAATAAATGTCAGATTTTGAATGATAATATAATATATTTTTAAAATTATTGTCATTTAAAATAAACAATTGAACAAGATTATATTTTGAGACAAGTAGGCATCAGCCTGAAGCCCCCATAACTATACAATCAAAAAAAAATTAGCATTAAAATGTCCTCTAGAATGATGCCTTCTTGTTTTCCTGGTTTGCTTTTGTTTTTCATTTATATTGTTTCATTTGTTTTGGCTGAGACTCAAAATGAACCAAAACAATTGACATGAAAAATTCAATACACAAGCAAAACCAAAAGCCAAGCTTCCAACATTGTTAAAAATATATAATATTATGTAAAGTTGTAGAGATTTGAAAGAAAAGGCAGAATGTCTACTATTATCAAGAAATTTGAACAAGAAAATAATTTACATTTAGAGAAGACTTAACAGTTGACAATACATTACAAATATTGCAGAGTTATTGATGACTTCAAAGAATGGATGACACATGTGAGCGGAGGGGTTATTATCAGCATGAATAAAGCATGCTCATTTACTTGCAAATCATGCTAGAATTTGGTCATTGTCGAAGGTGTTAGTTATAAACCAATAAAGTTAAATAGGCTCCCGTGTCATTTTTTCCAGACTGAATAGGGTTCTATTTAAGAAAAACATACAAAGTTGACTCAAGAAAAGTCCACCTATTTGAAATTTGAACCTAATCCACATTTTGGAACCTTTTTAATCAAAAAAGGAAGCCACATTGGAACCTTTCTAATCAAAAAAAAGAAGTCATATTGGAACCTCATTTCAGCTGATGCTTGTTGGAATTCACTTCCTAAAAGGGATGATGCCTCTAACCAATAGTAATGACTTTTCGCCTACACAGACAAGGTGATTTGGCCATCGAATATCATTTAACATCATATTTTCGTACCCTTACATTTTAAAAAGGATTAAGTCATTGACTCATATAACAAGAAGAAATTGTCCTAAAAGAATTTGTTCCATAGAAGAAAAGGAATTGACAAAAGAAAATTAGTATAGAAAAGGGATAAATGACTAATATATTAAGAAGAGATACTCAAAGAAAACCATCACACAATGAAAAGGTAAATTTCAATCTGTCAATAACAGATTAATGGAGGGAAATTAGTTCAGATAAGAGATGGGAGAAACTCTAACCAAAATCATTAATCAATAAAGGAAAGGTCAGTCATTTGGTTATTTAAGTATCAAATTTATGCAGCTGTCAAGAATCTGCATTATCTTAAGGGGCAAGCAAGCTTAAGAAACTCTTGTGGACAAACAAGGCTAACTCATGAGACAAAAACACTTCAGTTTCAACTGGAAACAACTTAAAACTATTGCTGGTTTCAAGATTCATTCGAGACTAAATAATGTTGGTCAGGACTTCAAGTATACCAATTGCATGGCATATTATTCATTTGTCATTTCTTCATTTTCTTGCATCCATCATTCTAAGGATCAAATTGTTTTGAGAATATATGGAAGCAAGCTTCACCGTCTCAGTATCAGGCCCCATAGCAGTGCCAACTTGTTACAGTGTTAGCATGGGAGTGGGACCGGTTCGACATACCGAGTGTAGGTGCGCCCCCATACCATGTATCGGTATCAAACCAATGTGGCACGGTATACCCCGTACCACCCAGTTCCATACAATATGGCAAACCTTGTCTGTAAGCAATATGATGTATTGATTTTTTTTTAACAGAATCTTTTTTTTTTATTCCTCAATTCTTTAACCTACTTTAATTTTTTACAATTTTTGATAAATTAGAGACTGGAATAGTCAAGATTGCTGAAACCAAAAGTTGTATGCCTCAGCCAAAACTGAAACTGTGTAGCTTAGCATTAAACCACCAACATTCCAAAAGACATCTTAGCTCTTGATGCCAGACTGAATTGCATCGCACTCAATAGCCTATTTTTGCTGATTTAAAATTCTTTAATTGTAGGCTTTTGATTGAAATAATTAGGATTCCTTAAACTCCACTATATTAGAAGGTTGAAGAGGTGTCAGTTTAGATAAGTGAATAGGCCATTGACTGTTCGCATCACTGTAACATGAATACTGATGCTACAGTTCCTGGGGGCCGCTAGGAGTCAGTAACTAGTTTAGAAACTTTTGAGGAATCTTTATCTTCATAAAGAGTCCTAAAAAGACTAAAATTAGTTAACTGGTGGGTCAAGTTTAAGGGTCTTTATAAAGTAGGTTAAGCAGCAAAAGCTTGTATGCTGACTTTTTATTTTGAATGAAATTGTAGATTTGAGGCCAGGTCCAGCCCTCTTGTTTCTATTGCGAATACACAATAGAATTTGTTTTCGACGAGAGCTGATTGTAACCCAATAAAACCAACAATCAAAATCAGTATTTAAAATTAATATTAAAAACAACTAAAAATTCATAAACCGGAGGCATGCAATATACTACCCTAAGGCAATTCCCGACCCCAAGATACAACCAGAGACCTCTCCTACAGGAACGACTGTGGAAAGGATGACAGAGCTTCGACCCAGCAGATGAAAGAATAGAAAATTAATCAAAGAAAACTTGAAAGAAGAAGAAGAGGGTTATCAGGTAAGGAGAGAGCAAGTATTTTCTTGCATGCTCTAACCCCTCCACCGGCGCCAATTTATAGGCCCGAGGACGAGCCATTTGGGCTAGCCCAATGTTAAAAAACATATTAAATGCATTATTAACCAAACCAAATGGGCAGAAAAGAATTAATCAGACTAAAGGTAGGAATTCAACAAGCAAAAAACAATTTTAAAATACGGTATTAAATAAGAAAAATTGGTATTGATTAGAAGGAAAAAAATAAGCAGGGAAAAATAAAATGTAGGCCCCGCCACACCGTAGATGAGGGCGAGGCGCGATCGTGCACGTGCGAGCTGATTTGGGATGGGCCGCGCACACGTGTTCGAGTCCCAAGGGAAGGGTCTTCAAAATAAAGCCCTTCCCAACTTTTCCTTTTTCCAATATGGGACTAAACATCTTAAAAGGTTAGAGGTTTGTTTTGTTGAAAAAGATTTGAGGGAATTTTGAGTTTTCAATTTCCCTCCAAAGCACCAACAATCCCCCTCAAAACTCAAAATTTCCAAAGTAATTAAAACTTAAAATTTAATAATATAAAATACTTTCCTACTGGGTATATATACTATGCAATAGGCGGAGCATCTGTCATGACTTAACTTCACTTAGTGTTAATAGTATCAATCTGAAGGAAGCGGAGTGAATTAGGTCTTGAACTATGTTCCTTTGACTTAGATTTCTACTATTACACACACAATACAAAAGCTCATATCGCAGGTTTGCACATTAATGACTGTGTGCAGGTATCTTGATTATTTCATAAGAGTTTCTAGAGATTGCCTATGTCTCTAGCCGCAGCCAAGTACGGATACTCTTATATAGATGAGCCCTCCAGGGATGTGTGTAGTGTCACATCTCGAGGAATACCTCTTGGATCTCATTCAGAGATAAACTCTTCCTAACCACTACATGGGAGCACTAATCACCATAGGGATAAGTTGAAGTTTATGATTCCTATATCTAATAATCCACATGTGCTCCCTGACCAACCAATCAGCTTGTTATTATCACATTGAACTCCTTTAAGGAATCTTCTATCACAAAGGTTACATTTCCACTACTAGAAGGTCCTTTATAGGCTAAGGCCCATCTCCCTCGATAACTCTAGGATTTTAGCCTTATTTAAGCCTTTTGTAAGGCAATCAACAAAATTAAGGTTACTTGTAACATAATTCCAAGAAATAATTTAAAGTTTCTCTTTTCTTCTTACAGACTTTTGTCTTAGTTTAATATGATTGTTTATTTTAGTATTCACAAGTTTCTTTTTACAAAAATCTAGTACAACTCTTGAATCACAATAAATAGATATGGGAGAAATAGGAGAAGATACTAAAGGAATCTTAGATAGAAGTTTTTTTAGCCATTTAGCTTCAGAACAAGTGGAATCAAGGGTAACAAGTTCAGCTTCCATGGTACTTCTAGCTAAAATGGTTTGTTTGGAAGATTGCCAAGAAATAGCCCTCCCTCCAAGAAGAAAAATAAAGCCAGAAGTAGATTTGACATCTAGTGTGTCAAAAATCCAATTTGAATCTCTATAACACTCAGGTATATTTGGATAATCTACAAAATGTAAGGAATGGTCTAAAGTACCTTTAAGATATCAGAATACTCTCTTTAAAACAATCCAATGAACCATACTATGATTACTATTATATCTACTAAGTCTAGAAATAGCATAAGCAATATCAAGTCTAGTTTGATTGGATAGATATATTAAGGAACCAATGATTTGAGCATACTTCTCTTGATTCACAGATTTTCCTATGTTCTTCAAGAGATGGATGGATGGATCATAAGGAGTAGATACAGAAGAGTAATCATGTTGACCCCATGATTGATTTTGATGATTGTCAAACTTTGAGTGTTTGAGTATTTAACCATGTATTTCATGAGTAGATGTAGATCTTTTCAGGTGTTCAAATTGAAGAAATTAATCCAAGAAAAGATCCACACAAAAATCACCAAGTCAAGAACTTCAAGGAAATTGAATTGATAAAGATCCTTAAAGAAGGGCAAAATCATAATTTCATCAAGTTAGAAGAAAATATGTTTCAAAAGCCTCAAGAGCAACTAAAGAAAAATTCTGATCTTTTGGAGGCAATTTCACATTTTTTGGATGTCAAATTTGGAAGAAAATCAAGTTTTAGCAAAAGAGTCAACCCTAGATCATCCCCTTTTGAAATGGACAGCTTGGCACGCTTTGGCATGATGTTTTTGTATAGCCTAACAAAAGGGTTGACCTCTGTTACATAAAAATAGAAATCAAAAACTAATTTTTTTAGTGCAGTCCAAGTGCTGACACCTGAGCACAAGTTATCGACCCCAAATCACAAGGTGTCGACTCCAGATCAAAAAGTGTCAACTCCTGCAGAAAAAGTATTAATCCCAATGTCAGGACAGGCCGCAACGGCTAGTTTTCTACACTTTTTCAACAAGCCCTTTTCATTCCAAACGGCTAGTTCAAGCCCTCCAACGGTCCAAACTCTCTCTCCAGCCACTGTGAAGACTATTTAAAGATGGAGAATCAAAAGAAGGAAAGTGGATTGAAAGTAGAAATCATTCAAATTGTGAGATTCATTGAATATCTAAAGAAAAAGAGAAAAAAGAGAGGACTTTATGCATCAAATTCAAAAAGCTTCCAAGTGTGATCATCCTCATCCATTCAAGCTTCCTCTCAGCCTTCAAAGGAGAGAATACAAAGCTTCAAGAGCCATCTTTCAGCCTCTCCATCAAACTTCAAAAAGAGTTCTTTTTTTTTTTTGATTTTTGTGCTGAATTCTTATACTTGTATTTTTGTTTCTTTACAAATTTCTTTGGAAGGAAAAAAACTTGGGGTGTAGGCTAGTCCAAGCCGATAATTAGATGGTGTAAAGGTTGTGGTTGGTACTCCTTATCTAAAACCAACTGGGTTGATAGTGAACCCGAGAAAACTATCGGTGTAGGGTTGTGGTTAGTGAGCCCGGCAAAATCAAGTGGATTTGTTTGTGATTCCAGATTAAAACAAACGCACTGTAATCTAGGAATGATAGTGGAATTCCCAAGGAGAGCTTGAAAAATGGACGTAAGTGCGGGATTGCACCGAACCACTACAAAATTCTTGTGTGTTTATATTGTGTTTTTACTTTGTCTTGCCTTCGTTACTTGCTTTACATATTTATGTTATCTAATTGATTTTAATTTCACTACTACATTGTATATGCACCACAAACACTCAAGTTCTATTAATTAGAAGCACATTATAGATTTAAAGTTTAATTTGACCAAAATTTTATAAACCCCATTCACCCCCCTCTTGGGTTGCTACCTCTAGGCAACAAGTGGTATCAGAGTAGGTGCTCTGTTATTAATTGTTGACCTAACCGTCAAGAGCCAAAGATCTTGGCAACCCAAAATAGAATCTCTTTTTAATGAAGCTCATTCCATTGATCGACCTTCACTTTTTAATGGTTCAAACTCTACCTATTGGAAAGTTAGGATAAAAATCTTTATTCAAGCACATGACTATAATTTGTGAAAAATTATAATCAATGGCCTACACACACCCAATGCATTGATTCATGATAAAGAAGTGATTCAAATGAATGCTAAGGCAATGAATTTACTTTATTGTTCATTAGATGTAAATGTATTTAATGAAATTTCTTCATGTGTTTCAGCGAATCAAATATGGAAAAAATTGAAAATAATTTTTAAGGGAGCCAATCAAAAAGAAGAACCAAGCTTCCAAGAGGATAATCAAGCTCACCCGGCATATGCCTCATGGCTCATGAGGATAAAAAGAAAAAGAAAAAGAAAAAACAAAAGAAAAAGAAGGCATTGATAAAAGAAAAGCAAAGCAAAGAAGAGAATGAGAAAGAGGAAGGTATAACAAGTTGTTGCCTCATGGCTCAAAATGATGAGGTATATCATGAACACTCCTCTGAATTCACTTTTAATGAATTATATGAAGCCTTCAATGAGTTAGTGGATGAACACAAAAAGATAAGGCTACAAAACAAAGAGCTTAGAAAATCTAATCTTTCTTTGTCCGAACAAAAAGATAAAATTTTAGTGAAAAGGATGATCTTTTGAAAACTATGAAAAATATGGCCAAAGAAAAGGAAGATTTCTTAAAGCAAATTAAAACTCTAACTAAGAAAAAAGAGAATATAGTTAAATCTAAAAAATTCTTAGTTAAAGAAAAAGAAAGATTTTCAAAATCTGAAAAATCTATGATTGAAGAAAATCTTAAGTTAAAAGAAGAACTTAATAAACTAAGATTTTCTGCTAAAGAAAAGAGTAAATTTAAAAAATCTCTTTTGGAAGAAAATGTTAAAGTAAAGAAAGAGATTGAAAGCTTGAAGTCTATGATTGAAAAGTTTACAATTAGATCTCAAAAGTTTCAAGCCATTTTAAATAATCGAAAAGCTATTTTTGACAAACCTGGAATTGGTTATGATTCAATAAGAAAACAAAAGTTTGACAAAAATATGCTCAACAAAGCTTCAACTGAAAATCATTCAATTAAGTGCTTTAAATGTAATCAAATTGGCCATAAAATTTTCAAATATAATTTTAAAAAAATTGGCCAAACCTTGATTGAATAAATTTGGGTTCCAAAAGAAATTTTGAATACTAACTCCTATGGACCCAAGATGATTTGGGTACCAAAAATCATTAAGTGATTTTGCTTAAGTACTAAAGATCCAAATGAAATAAAAGGAAGAAAATTTTTATGGATGCCTTGAAAATGAAAAGGGATGGGTATTCATGCATGGTATAATCTAAATTTTTTCTCACATCATACCATTAATGATTGTTAAAGTTATTTTGATTGAATATATTGACTTTAATATGATTTCATATTATGTTTACTTGCTTGAAATTTTTTTCAAAATTTAGTAAGATTAGTATGATTGATTGATTTTGATGATTTGAATGCTTTGATTTTTAAAATGTCAAAATGCTCTCCTCTATGTATCATGTTATGATATGAATTGATATTATCTTGAAATTCAACATGATATAATAGCTTTCCCATATCAATTTTGCAATTGATAAACTTAAATTAAAAGATGCTTAATTAGATATGAATATTTTTTAATTGCTGAACATACAAGTAAAACTAAGTTTGACATTTCTCCATAAAATGTTAAATTATTAAAATTCTAATAAAAATTAGTATGAAATAAGTACTTAAAGACACGACATCAATTATAAAATTCAAAATGCTTGATGTATTAAGTTGCATTGCATTTTAGGTTAACCCCTAAGGATTTAAAATCCTATGGTTAGATTAACACATAGAGCCAATATCTAGATTCCTCTCATTTTAACCTCAATCGATTTTGTCCCCCAACTTGAAGAATGCCTTTCATACTTGGTTTCAAATTGAATTTGAAATATGCTTTCATATTTTATTCATATTATTTTCAAGAAATAAATTTGAAAATTAGTTTTTATTCAATCTTAAAGTGGTATCAAATCTCTTAAGAAAATCTTGATTTATTTCAACTCAATGGATATCAAATTGGAGAAGATCTTTCAAAGATGTCACCTTTTCTCTTTAAAATATTGGGTATCTAAAATTGAATTATTTTTCATGTTTGATATCAAGAAGTTTGTTATTTCATCTAAATTATAAAATAATTGATATCATAATTCTTATAATTGGTATCAAATAGTCTATTATTGCCTTAAATTTTTTTGCTCTTTTTTTTGGTAAAAGAAAATAATATTTTGCCTCAAATCTGGTTTTGTATAGCTTATATTATATCATTTGAGATAAAATCAAGAATTTCATACGTTTTCTAAACTTAACTATCTAATATTTCATAAGAAAAAGGATGAAATGACCTTTCAAGAATAATAGAAAATATGTTCATAATCTAACTTGAATGATTTACTGATATCCATTCAAATTAATTTATCATTTTTAAATTCTTAAAATTATTTGATTTGAATCAATGTAGCTTTATCATTTCAAAACTAAAACAATCGGTATTAAAAAAAAATTTTAAAGTTGCTATTTCAAAATATCTAGTATCAAGCTGAATTTGCAAATTGATTTTTTTTTAATCTTTAAGTAAATCAAACTTTTAAGTAAATCATTAATTGGTCTGAATTTTAGTTCTATTGATATCAAATAAAATTTACTTTCAATAGATAAAGTTGAAAATTAATCTCCTCTAACCCTTAAGTGGTATCAAATTTTTCAAGACAATTATTGTTTGATCTGAATTTTAGTTCAATTGATTTCAAAAATCTATTTTTGCCTTGAATTCCATCATATTATCTTTTGGCAAAAAAAAAATTGTATGCTATGTCTCAAATCTAAATTTTGATGGCTATATTATTGTTTGTGATAAATTATAAATATATCTTATCTTTTTTGAACTTAATGTGTAATATTTCTTAAAAAAAAAGATTTATTTGAAGAAAATATCCTTGCGTATAATCTAGTTTGCATGATTATATTTTTGACATTATACCTTGAATAAATTATAACATTGGTACCTTTATGCTTCAAATTGATTGATACTACTTAAGAAAAGGAAGAGATATTTTTTATTAAAAAAAATTATGATATATCTAAATTCTTAGTTTTGAAAGGAACTATTTATCTAGAATTTTTTAAGCTTAAAGTTATTCCTTAACTAAATTTGAGAAGTATTTCTTTTTGAATCTATAGTTTTAAGAAAAAGAAAATATACCATTGAAATTGTATTTTCTAAATGAGGGAGGAATATTTCTTAAACTCAATCTTATTATGATTTTGGTTGAGCTGTGATGAAAGAAATAACTTTTAAACTTGAAAAAAAATCACTTATTTTGCTTGATTTGTTCATTTTTTATTTAAGCATTTATGTATTTTCAACTTATCAATTTATACTTTGATTGATTTGATTGTGTCATCATTTCTAATGATCAATTAATATTTCAAAAATGATTTACATCGATTGGTCATTTTGATGTTGTCATACTTATAGACATCCCGTTGTAAACAGTCTATTTTTAAAATCAAGGAAAGCAAAATCTTCATTAAAAATTCATGGTGTCATGAGTATGATTAATTGTTTGATTGATGGTTGATTATTTGAAATTCAATATGCATACTTTAAATATGTGCAAAAGAGGAAGAAAATGCTTAAGAAAATAATTTGATCTTAAAAGACTATTTAATTGAAAATGCATTTACTTGCAAAAGTAAGGGGAAGAATTCATTTAAGATAAATTATTTACTAAATTGGTCTTAATTAAAGATAAATGTGTAATCAATTAAAAGTGCTTAACTTGAAAGAAAAAGAGAGAGTAACAAAAATTGTAAAGCTTAAGCATGCAAATTTTGAAAAAGAAAAGAGGAAGATAATGCTAAAGAATGAATATATATATTTTAATTTGATAATCTAAATTTGAAATATGCTTATTTTGAAATAAAGAGGGAGAGAAAGTTGAAAAGTAAATTAATCCAGCTATTAGTATGAAAAACAGAGGAAGAGATAGTTTCTGATTTGATTTGGTTGAAAATATTAATGAACTTTTGATCTAAAATTCTCAATCAAATATCTTATTTTGAACTTTATTGATTTTAAACTTTCCATCAAACTTATAGTCTTCTAAATTTATACTTTTATATGTTTATTTAGTTTGATTTACTTGATTTAAAGTACTATTGATTTAAAATAATTTCAAACAAATAATTTATTCTCAATAATTGAAAATTGCTTAAAGTGGTATCATTAATATATTGATTTCATATTTTGATTTGCATAATTATCCTTGATAATTGATTGAAATTAAATTAAATTAAAATTATATTCTTACTTTAAGACATGAATTTCTAAACTTAATTTTAAAATTCATTTGAAAATTTAAATTTGATACTAAATTTCTGATATGCATTGCAAAATTCTTATGAATTATTTGTATTAAAGCAATTTTTACTTAAAGCAATAAATTTAAAAATATGACTAGTATTTGCTTTGATACTATTTATTTTACTTCACTCGATACATTTTCGATACATACCTTTTCCAAACTTAATTGACTAAAATTTCTTAAGAAAAGGAAAGATTGAATATTAAAGTGCATATTATGCTTGATTTCATGGTCAAATCTTTTGAAAAGCTCTATTCCTTTAAAAGCTTAAAAGTGCATATTTGAAAATCCGATTAAAAAGTCATATTCATTCAAAAAAGGAGAGAGCCTTTAATATTCGACTTCAAGCTAATTTTAAAAAAAATATATTTAAAAAGAAGAGATGATTTCTTTGATTTGACTTTATGAATTGATACATCTCTCAATTTTAATATCTTGATGTTGATTTTAATGATATTTTTTTCATTTATTCTTTTCCATGAGCTTTTTGATGTTGTCAAAAAAGGAAAGAAGAATTATTGAGTATATGCTATGCTTGAGCTTATAATATATTTCGTGGAGCTTATTGAAAGTCTTTTAAAATCTATGAATCTGAATTTAAGTTAAATGAGAGCCTTCATGAAGTGTGCATTTATATTTATGTATATTATCACTTCATGATTTATACTAGCCAATTTATTGAAGCACATCAAATTTTATTTCTATGCATATGCTCAAAGTTTTGCCATCATCAAAAAGGAGATTGTTGATCCCATGATTGATTTTGATGATCGCCAAACTTTGAGTGTTTGATTATTTAACCATGTGTTTCATAAGTGGATGTATGTTTTTTTAGGTGTTCAAATTGAAAAAATTAATCCAAGAAAAGATCCACACAAAAATCACCAAGTCAAGAGCTTCAAGAAAATTGAATTGATAAAGATCCTTGAAGAAGGGCAAAATCATAATTTCACCAAGTTAGAAGAAAATATGTTTCAAAAGCCTCAAGAACAACTAGAGAAAAATCCTGATCTTTTGGAGGCAATTTCATATTTTTTGGATGTCAAATTTAGAAGAAAATCAAGTTTTAGCAAAAGAATCAACCCTAGGGACGACCCCTCGGTCATCTCCTTTTGAAATGGGCAGCTTGGACCTCTGTTGCATAAAAACAGAAAATAGAAACTGAATTTTTGAGTGCAGTCCAAGTGCTGACACCTGAGCACAAGGTGTCGACCCCTGTAAAAAAGTATTGACCCCAATGTCGGGACAGGCTGCAACGGCTAGTTTTCTGTACTTTTTTAATGGACCATTTTCATTCCAAATGGCTAGTTTAAGCCCTCCAACTGTCCAAACTCTCTCCAACCATTGTGAAGACTATTTAAAGGTGGAGAATCAAAAGAAAAAGGAGGAAAGTGGATTGAAAGTAGAAATTATTTAAATTGTGAGATTTATTGAATATCTAAAGAAAAAGAGAGAAAAGAGAGGACTTTGTGCATCAAATTCAAAGAGCTTTCAAGTGTGATCATCCTCATCCATTCAAGCTTCCTCTCAGCCTTCAAAGGAGAAAATACAAAGCTTCAAGAGCCATCTTTCAGCCTCTTCATCAAATTTTAAAGAGTTTTTTTTCTTTTTGTTTTTGTGCTTAATTCTTATACTTGTATTTTTGTTTCTTTACAAGTTTCTTTGAGGAAAAAGAAACTTGGGATGTAGGCTAGTCCAAGCCAGTAATTGGACGGTGTAAAGGTTATGGTTGGTGCTCCTTATTTAAAATCAACTAGATTGATAGTGAACCCAAAAAAACTATCGGTGTCGGCTTGTGATTGGTGAGCCCAGCAAAACCAACTGGATTTGTTTGTGATCCCGGGTTAAAACAAATGCATTATAATCTAGAGAAAGATTTCAGGAACCGATACCGATTCCTAGCTGGTACCGTACCATACCATACCATCCCGTACCGGTAATAAAAAAATCAAAAATAAATCTATCCAATGGCCAAAAAAAGGAAGAAAAAATTTGCCCCATACCGGTGCTGTACCGCCCCATATCGACCCATATCGGACTGTACCGTACCGATCGGTTCAGGCCATTTTTTGAAAAATCAGCCTGAACCATCCCGATTTTCCATCGGTATGGTACGATATGGGGTGTACCGGTCGATTCGGGCCGGTATGGAATTCCATGATCTAGGAATTATAGTGGAATTCTCAAGGAGAGCTTGGAGAGTGGACGTAGGTGCGGGATTGCACCGAATCACTATAAAATCCTTGTGTATTTGTATTGTATTTTTACTTTCCTTGCCTTCGTTACTTGCTTTACATATTTGTGTTATCTAGTTGATTTTAATTTCACTACTGCATTGCATATCCACCACAAACACTCAAGTTCTATTAATTAGAAGCACATATTTGTTTTAGAGTATAATTTGGCCAAAAAGTTTATAAACCCAATTCACCCCCCCCCCCTCTTGAGTTGCCACCTTTGGGCAACAAATCAAAATATCCAAATTTATTAATAACCATTTAAGTAGAGTGAGATTGGGATAGACAAATTGAATCGGTAGTATGAATGATCTTCATACCAAGAATTGTATCAACTTCACCTAAATCTTTCATATCAAAATGATGTGATAGAAAGTTCTTGATATCATTGATTAAGTCAACATCAGAAGCAAGAATCAAAATATCATTAACATAAAGGCAAAGAAGAATGAATTGATCATCAATACGTTTATAATAAAGATAACTATCTGATTCATTGATTTGAAATCCATATGAAAAGATTACTTGATCAAACTTTGTATACCATTGCTTAGGAGCTTGCTTCAATCCATAGAGAGATCGAACAAGTCAACAAACTTTGTGCCCCTCAAGCTACTGCACGTAAATCTCTTCTTCAAGATCTCCATGCAGGAAGGCAATCTTAACATCCATTTGATGAACAATAAGTTTATGTATGGAAGCTAAAGCAAGTAGGACTCGAATAGTAGTAATGTGAGCTACAGACGAATAGGTATCGAAGAAGTCAATACCAACTTTTTGCCCAAAATCTTGAGCAACAAGCCTTGTCTTGTATTTTTCAATTATGCCATCAATCCTCATCTTCTTTTTGAAGATCCACTTGCACCCTAAAGGTTCATTTCCAAGAGGTAAATCAGTGAGAATCCAAGTGTTGTTTCCAATAATGGATTCAATTTCACTGTTAATCACCTTCTTCCAAAATGGAGCATCAGGAGAATTCATGGGTTCTTGATAAGTGGTAGGGGCATCTTCTATCAAAAAAGTAAAGAAGCCAATAGAAAAGTAAAGAAGCCATCACCAAAGTATTTTTCAACTCTAGTTCTCTTGCTTCTCCTAAGCTTAGGTTCAGGAGTTAATTCTACTGGAGTAGGAACAGATGATGATGGTGGTAAGTATGAAGAGGATGGTTGATCAATGATTGATCTAGAAATTCAAGTTTTAAAAGAAAACATATTTTTGAAAAATGTTGCATCTCTAGATTTAATGATGATATTGTAGGTATTTCAGAATTGACAACAAGGAACCTATAGGCGTTATTATTTAAAGAGTAGCCGACAAAACAACATCAACAATTTTAGATCCTATCTTAACTCTCTTCGGTTCAGGAATTCCAACTTAGCCAAACACCCCCAAACTCGGAAGTGACTAAGCCTAAGTGGATGTCCTTTCCAAAGTTCATAGAGTGTCTTTTCTCTATCCTTAGTTGGAACTCTATTTAGGATATAGCAAGCTGATAAAAGAGCCTCTCTCCATAAGTTCTGAGGTACATCAAAACTTATAATCATGGCATTGACCATGTCCAGTAGGGTTTGATTCTTTCGTACAGCACCATTTGATTAAGGAGAATAGGGAGCAGTGACTTCATGAATTATCCCATTTTCTTCGCAAAATAGGGTCAATTCATTTGAAGTATATTCACCTCCTCGATCAAACCTTAAGATTTTAGTTCTTTTTTCTTGTTGGTTTTCAGCTTTTGCTTTATACACCTTAAACTTGTTAAGGACTTCATCCTTAGTTTTTAAAAGATCGATATAGAAAAACTTGGAGAAGTTGTCAATAAAAGTTATAAAATAACGACTATCTCCATGGGTTGGTCCTCTATTGGAATCACAAACATCACTATGAGTAAGTTCAAGGATTTGAGTATCTCTAAAAACTACAGGCTTGAAAGGTTTTCTAGGTTGTTTAGCTTGAACCCAAATTTCACATTTTGAATTTTGATAGATGTTAAATTTTGGAATCAGATTAAGACTAGACATTTTATTGATTGATCTAAGATTGATATGAACTAATCTTCCATGCCATGTTTCAAAAGATTTAGAATTTAACACAAGAGATGTAGAAGAACTAACTGAACTTTAATTAATTTTGGAAGGAGAAATTACATTTAACTTGAACAATCCTTCGGACACAAAGCCCTTTCCAATACATACATCTCCTTTAGAAATAACAACTTTATTAGACCCTAAAACCACCTTAAAACCTAATTGAACAAGTAGAGAACCACTTAACAAATTTCTTCTTATAGCAGGTAAATCTGGACATTTCAAAGAGTTAAAGTCTTTCTTGAAGTAAACTTCAGATTAACTATTCCACTCCCTAAAACTTTGATAGCTGTCCTATCACCCATGATTACACTTCCTCCACTTGATCCCCGATATGACGAAAACCAAGACCTATTAGAATAGACATGGATGTTGGCTCCGGTATCTAGCCACTATTCTGAATCTAAATAGCTTAAATTGACAGATAGAGTAAAAGAGACTAACCAAAAAGAAGATGGTTCTCCTTTGATCATATTAACTTGAGGTCTAGGTTGGTTTTGATTTTTCATATTCTTCTTTTTATAGATAACCTTCTACTTTTTCCGGTAGAAATATTAGGATGCTAGATGATTGTCTCAACCACAAACAAAGCAGAACCTCTCACCATCTTGTTCCTTAGGCTTTTGGACTTGATTACTAGTTCTAGGTTTTTGATTTTGATACCTAGGTTTACCCTTTCCTTTGAAATTCTTGCCTTTAGCTTTGAAGTTTGGGTTTCGACCTCTATAGTTTTGACTTTTAGGATTCAAACTTAGGTTTTGGGATTCAATAAAATTAACCTTGGCTTTAAGTTGGTTTTCTTGTTTTTTCTGAATTTCTCTAATTCTAAATTGATCTTCTATCCTAATAGATTGAAGAACAGACCTAAGGGGGAGGGTGGACTGGGATATTCTAAGGTTACGAGCAAATTGAGACCAAGAGGGAAGAAGTTTATCTATCAAGCATGATACTTGATAGTTTTCATCCAAAGTAGATCCCCCTCTATGGATCTCTTGGACTAAGTTTTGGAGCTGGTGAATTTGATCGTTGATAGGTATGTTGTTCACCATGTTAAAACTATGGAAGTCAAAAATGGTAAACCTCATAACCCCCTCATCATCCTAGATATAAGTTTCTTCTAAAGCTTGCCAAAGTTCTTTAGAGGTCTTATATTTTCTATAAGTTTCATATAGTTCATCTGATAAATAACTAAGAATTCTAAACCTACGGTGCTATCTATTTCTTCGAAAGATTTAGAATCTGAGCTAGAGGAGGATGATTTGAATGGTAGTGATTTCCCAAAAGCAGATACAAACCTAAAGATGCCAACCCGGCTTCTAACTATTCTTGCCACATAAGAAATCCTTTCCCATTGAACCTATCAAGTTTGAGACCAGAAAAGTCCTCAGAACCCATGGGAAAGTATCTAGAAAGAAAAATAAGGAACAAGATGAAGAGAGAAAAAAGCTGCAAAAAGAATATATCAAAATATTTTAGAGATTCCATATCACTACTTTATCCATAAAGATTTTTTTTTTCTCTTTTTCTTATTCTGACAGTATAAGATAAACTTGATGCAGAACTATTATTCTATTTTCATAAACAGAAATTATTTTTTTTAAGAAAATTAAATTTAAAAAGACTATTTGCAAGAAATTTCAAAAAACAAACTATAGTTAACAGAACTAATTGTGCAAGATTTGATAACTATTATGTTAAGATATCTAATATATTGTTAGAAATTAAATCACAATCCAAATGGTAATAGCCTTAGATTGTTGCGCATACACAATAGAATTTGTTTTCCATGAGAGCCAATTGTGACCTAATTAAACTAACAATCAAAATCAATATTTAAAATTAATATTAAAAACAACTAAAAATTCATAAACCGGAGGCATGCAATATACTGCCCTACAGCGATTCCCGACCCTCGTGCGGGATTAAGCTCGAGAAATCTACCCAAGATACAACCGGAGACCTTTCCTACGGGCACGACTGTGGAAAGGATGACAGAGCTTTGACCCAGCAGATGGAAGAATAGAAAATTGATCTAAGAAAGCTTGAAAGAAGAAGAAGAAGAAGAGGGTTATCGGGAGAGAAGAGAGCAAATATTTTCTTGCATGCTCTAACCCCTCCACCAGGGCCTAATTTATAGGCCCGAGGACTAGCCGTTTGGGCTAGTCCAATGTTGAAAAACATATTAAACGTGCTATTAAGCATACCAAATGGGCAAAAAAGCATTAATTAGACTGACGGCAGGAATTCAACGAGCAGAAAACAACATTAAAATACGGTATTAAATAAGGAAAATCGGTATTGATTAGAAGGAAAAAAATAAGTAGGGAAAAATAAAATGTAGGCCCGGCGCCACGGGTGCAACACGATCGCGTGTGTGCAAGCCGAGCCGGGTGGGGCCATGTGCACGTGTTCAAGGCCCAAGGGAAGGGTCTTCAAAATAAACCCCTTCCCAACTTTTCCTTTTTCCAATGTGGGACTAAACATCTTAAAATGTTAGAGGTTTAGTTGGAAAAGATTGGAGGGAATTTTGAGTTTTCAATTTCCCTCCAAAGCACCAATAGTTTCCTCCCTCTTTCTTCCCCTCTTCTCCCCCTCTCTCTATTTTCTGCTACTTATACTTCTCTTCTCTCTCAATATTCTTCTTTATTTCATAAAACTGTCGTTTACCCTGCCTCTTTTAAGTTATGAACAGACCATATTGCTATTTACAGATTTCTGTGCATTATTTGATCTAATCTGATAACATATTTATATTTGGTTTTCTAAGAGGGCTCTAGATTATGATTTGGTTCATCTCACCGCATGTACAACACCCTAAATAAATATTTTTTGAACAGCTATTGCCCTAAATTAAAGTTTTCTTATTGACTGTCCTAATCTCTGAATCTGGACAGCAGGCAATAAAGTCCTTCATATCCCTAATCCTTTGCCTTGAGGTCCACCATTGCATATAGGCAGCCACAATCCTTTGCTGTCCCACATCAAATATGGCATCAAAGCTCAAGGATCCTACCTTGTCTTCTTTCTTTCCTGATCTTCTTCTTTTTACTTCTCATTTCTTTCCTTGTTATCACAAACATGAATGAGGAATTGAGTTTCAGAATAAATGATCTTTATGAGCATGTCAAAATATGAGAAGATCTTTTGCCAGATGGACAATGAATCGGCATCTATCAACTATGCCAATGCAGGTGACACTGCAAGCAATTGCAGTGGCTTTAGGCATAAAAAGCTCCCTGAGGTTGAACTACAGGTCAAGAATTTTAAGATGAAGAAGCCAAAGAACTGATGTGTGAAGAACCTACTATTGATGCTTTATCATGTGAAGAGTCTAGGGTTAAGGATCCTTCATGCAGCAATACCAGTATACCACCATCAAAGATCTGTTAATTGCGAATCAGCTGTTGATGATCCATCGACTTCTCAAGAGCAAAAGTCAAAAGAATGAAGATCCATGACAGAAGCATATATGTCAAGATTAAGTCACTGAGCATATATGGCAAGATCAAGTCACTGATCAAAATCAAACAAATATGAAGATTGATTCCTTATTGAGTTGCTCGATTTTCCTTGAAGATCAGCATCAAATGGATGACCGACACCCTCTTGCTTGTCAAGAGAACTTTATGTGGGCCTCCATCATCAAATCATAAAGACTAGTGGAGGATCAAGCTTCTGGAAAAAGATATCAAGCACCAGATCCACACAGCGGAAGCAAATGCAGAACTAAATTGCATCACATTCAATAGCCTGACTTTGCTAATTTAAAATTCCTTAGTTGTAGGTTTAGGTTGAATCATTAGGATTTTTTGAAGTAGATAATAGCCAATCAAGGTCGTACCGTAAGATCTTTAAGTCCATAATTTTAGGAGGCCCAAAATGAATTAATTTAGGTAAGTTAAGGGGTCAGTTATTGTTCATGTCACTATATTGTAGCATAAATAGTGATGCTATAGTACTTGTGGGCCATTTGTCAGTAACTAGTTTGATTTGGAAACTTTTTAAGGGATTCATTTCTATTTTGTAAAGAGTCTCATAAGAGCTATAAGTCATTAATTTGTAGGCCAAGTTTGAGAGTATTTATAAAGTGGGTCGAGCAAAGGACTTCTAAGCTGGTTTTTTTTTATTATGAATGGAATTAAAGATTTGAGGCTAGGTTCACCCCTCTTGTTTCCTTCCTCTCTCATCCCCTCTTCTCCTCCTTTCTCTATTTCCTGCTACTTATTCCTCTCTTCTTTCTCAACCTTCTTCTTTATTTCATAAATCTGTTGTTTATCCCTACTTCTTTTGGGCTTCAAATAAATCAAACTACCATCTACAGATTTCTGTGTACATTATTTGATATACTCTACTTACAGGTTTATATTTGATTGTCTAAAAGCTCTAGATTGTGATTTGGTTCATCTTTCCACATGTAGGGCACCCTAAATGGGCATTCTTTTAAACAGCCATTGCCCCTAAATTTCAAATTTTCTCATTAACTATCCTAATCTCAGAACCTGAACAACAATAAAATCCTTCATCAGCCTAATCCTTTGCCTCATGGTCCACATTGCATGTAGGCAGCCCTGACCCCTTGCTATCCTACATCAGCTCCATTTTGAGCACCTAATTACCTTTAAAAGAATAGAAAAGAAAATAATTAATTTAAACAAAATACATCTGATTTGTTTAAAATGTTTGACTTGCAATAATGCAATCACATAAATTATGGAATAACTACAGCCTAAAAGCAACAAAGCATATATTATATTCAAGTTGATAAATATCTAAAGCAATCTACACAAGAAGGATAATAGGTGCTTGCTCATACCATACTACATCTATGATATGTACCATGTCAACAAATTATTAGGATGATACACATTTATGTACCTATATAATATCAAAGGAAGCTTGTTTCCTTATATCAAAGATTCAAAATAGCATTCATTGGTACAGCTACATATGCAGAAATACAAGCTTGTGTTCTACTTCCCCATTTTTAAACAGTACCCAACCATCTTCAACAACCTTGTTCCTATTTGGGATAATTTAAACTACATATTGGACATGTCAACAAGACAGCTAATGCTGTAAATTGAATAAAAGGGTAGGAAACAATTCCCATAATGCTACCAATATTTAGGCTTCCAAGAATACCAAAAGCATGTTTATAACACCCACAATTCGATGTCAATGTATAATATAACAATATATTCAGCAATACTTGTTGTTGTAGATTTAAGCATATCTTGTCATCTGATATTATTTTGCATCAAGGTTTAATATTTTATTGCTCCCGTATATAGCAGCTATCAACACCCATTAAACAGGCCCATTGCATATGCCTATAAGGCTGTAACATAATAAAAGGCCTCTAAAATTGTCATAAGAGCCATTAAGTTACATCCTCATCTATTCAGTAAATTACTCAAAGCTTTGCAGTGCATGTTAAAAATTAATGTGCCAATAACAAATATTTTAATAAACACACACATATATATATATATATATATATAGAGAGAGAGAGAGAGATACACATGTACACACATATATACATGTCTCTGCATGTACCAAGGTACAGCACAGTATAGCATAGTATGCCTATTATGCAGGTGAAGATACACACCTTTAATCCATGCACATGACATCAAATAAACTAAATGGCAATACAATTCACTTATGAATATAATAACACACCTCTTCCTCCACTATCCAAGGATTTTTTAACATTCTCTCCATCTGACTTTGACATGAGTACAACGGGAATTGTAATGTCAAGGGAAGTATCATTTTCAGGGCACCCCATCTTCTCAAGTTCTAGAACACAATACATAGAAATGTTAAAAGATATATATAGACCAGGGATGAACTCCATACGTGTTTATTAAAAATTGTTTTTAGCATATGTACCCCTTCAAATATTGCTTATTGCATATCCATGCCCTGAATTCACTATTTGAATATAAAACTCTTGTCTCATCCTATTTTTGCAAAGCTACTCAAACCAGTACATTTTTAGCTACCACCATTAATAGGCAGCCATTTTAAGTGTAAAAGTGACTATTTTACTCTTTTGCATCAATACTAAAAAGCTTATGCAAAATGAAAGCTCTCTGCAATACAAACCTTTTTTTTAAAGAAAAGGAGTATTAGTGCAAAAGGGCAATAAAATTAATTAATTACATTTAAAATTTTTTTACATTAAAACTGGCAACTTATTGAATCTGGCAGCCAAAAGTTTAACAGGAGTAGCATGGCAAAAACAGGGTAATACGAGGGGTATATATGCAAGTACTGATTTACAATGGATGAGTATGCGATAACCCATAGTTGCAGGGGTATATATGCAAAAAACCCAAATGCTTTTCTGATTGAACAGCAACATATGGATACAGGAGCTACCTTCTTTATCATTTATCACCAATAAACCTGCTGCACCTCCTGACTGTGCAATTTTTGCCTTGTAAGCGAAGTCACAGTCCCCACGCATGGCCACAGCAATAGAATTTGATAACTGTATCAAAAGCAGTGTGCTCAAAAAGAATAAAGGGAAAATAAAATGAAAACAGTCTACTTCTGTTGTTGGTCCATGTATGACTTTCTTTTCTCATGCTGTATAATGGGTCCAACCACATTAGACATCCATGCCCTCACTCACTGGTTTATGTTTGACAGTGGTTGAAATTACTTCCAATCTTAGACATAATCCAATGGATGTCTTGCAAAACATCCCAAAGGCCCGAGAGTATGGTGAGTTTCCTGAGACCACTTGGAAGAAGGATGGGCCAATGGTTGAATTCGAACATTGCTCATTTCTTCTATGGTTGCGTAAGTAAACTTGCTGTATACCTTGTTTGAAGATCACAACCACTCATGTCAAGATCATGATAGCTTTAGCCTCCAGACCGATTGGCTTTACCTCCATGTCCTCTTGCCCAATTTATCTTTCAGTGTTCATTATGATCGATAAAGATCTAACAGCGGCTCCTGCTGCATCTTCTTCAACTCTGGTTGTTTGCCTACTTTTCAAAGTTAAGGATGACCGAAAAAGATCTTTGTTGGTCCCTTGGAGCAGTCATTGACATATGGTCATGAATTGTTTTTCTGCCACAAGAACAGCTTGGATATCCAAATTTGTATATATTTTTTTGGATCTAGACTTCAAAAGAGAACAAATATCTTATTCCATTTTTGGACTTTGCATATAGTCCTTTATGGTTTGTGAATCTGAATAAGAGGATATGGACTAATGATAACGAGACTGTAGAAGGCAGTAGAAGATCCGGCAAAATGAAACCTGGGCTAGTTCTTTATAGCTCATGATCTTCACTTCGACTGGCTCACTTCTCCAAATAACAGTTATGGTACAGAATCTTGCTTTCCCTGATTCTTCCAAATAGATAAGATTGGCCTGAGCCGTTCTGTACATTTTCAAGTTTCAACTCAAATGTATATATTTCTTCAAAATCTCGGTTACTAGCTAAGAATTTGCAAAAGTTCAAGCAAATCTTTGGCAACCACATCCAATGCCAGATAGCCTTCCAATTTATTACTTTTCAGTAGCGAGTGCTACAAGGCCTGGTGGTCTTCCTTTTGGAGCATTAAGTCCAACCATGTAAAGTGGACAAAAGTAATGCATGACCTCTTGAGATGAATACCTCCGGCATCTAATTCAACTAGAAAGAGGTTCTCGAAGACAACTCCTACCTCTGGAGGTAATACTTCTTATTACTCATTTAATTTTGATGTTCATTAGAAAAATAATTCATGCCAGTTGAACCTGTCGTGACTGGACTACAATTACATCAAGTACTAAAGAAAAAAGCAAAGTAATGACTCACAAGTGAAAGAGGTCTTCAAGAAGACTGATTAAAAATATAATTGAGTACAGGAAGGATCTCCAGGGTGAAATGTTGCATAAAAGAGTGCATAGACGGTTCCATGAAAAACCTAATGCAGATATAGGATAGTTTTGTTAAGATGCCCGTGATGTCCACCTCAATCATGGCGTCATTCTTATATATATTTTTTAACCACAAGATAACAACCCAGAAATGATGATATCATTTGCGTTCTGTAACTTCTGTTTCAAACTGCAGTCGGTTCTCAATGCTACTTTGTAGTTATGTGCTTGGAGTCAGTTCTCTGAACTGCTTATTTACTGATGTGCTTACAGTTGGAGCCACTTCCATCATCCATGTGTGTACTCTCAGTTTCTTCCAGCAGCAACCAAGCATGAAATAGATCGATTAGAGACATGATCACTAATATGTGTTAACCTGGACTCATCTGATTCTATTTAATGACTATTTTCCAGCAATCATTTGCCATGCGGCCATGTATTAAAAACTAAGATAAACAAAATGACCAAAAAACTATCAAAAGGAATGTAGCACAAGCAGTAGCCAAATATAAGAGAAATAGACCTTGGTAGATGAAGCAGCACAGCAATTGAATGGATTTGTGAGAACAGCAGGCTTTTCAAGAGCATCAGAAATATGGATTGGCAAAGAGGCACCAAATCTGGCACTCATTCCATCTATGCTTGGCCTTTCATCACCATTCACCCAGTTCCTTATGATAACCTGATATAAAAGGTAAAACTTGCTAATGATTTAGAGTCAGAGAATTATCTTTTCATTCATATAAATAGCCAAAAAACCTGAGATATGCTTATGATTAAAAGCACTACTTGACAAATATCTAATTTTATCACATAGCAGGAAACCATTTCAGTTGGTTTTACAAAGATGTATGGATGGGAAGAAATTTTCACTTGGAGATAAGAATTATTACCCCATTTTTTGAGAAAAGGATGGGAAGACCTATCATTTTGATTCATGAGATTATGAAATAAGAAAATCACAAAACTCCAAAACAAATATATTTAATTATGAAGCACCCTCTCCACCCTAGATGAAGCACTGAAATCTAACTCCTCCAATAGCTGTTAACCATCTGATGACTTATTTAACACCAATGGCTAATCTTGAAAAGATCTCTTGTTTCTTTCGTTTCAACGCCTCCGCAACATGGCCATTAAAATCGTGTTCCATCCCAATCTTTTTTTTTTTTTTGTCACTCGCTTCATCCTCTAGGTGAACCAATAAGATTTTGAGGGCCCAGGTTACCTTTCATTTCCTAATTCTTAAACCAGGAAGCTCTAGGTAACCAGGACTAACAAAGGAGAGCTATTCTCTGCACATAGGTTGCGGAAAACACATCCATTTGGAAGTGGCCAAATATGAGTTATAATTGTTAAAGACATTTGCTGAAAAGCAGATAATTATTGGTGTAGGAAGGTTACTGCAGAAATCTTTCAATTTCCGGACCTTGCTTATCTTAAGAATATTGATGAAATGGAGCCGATCATCAATGATCTAGTTGTAGGAAGACGTAGCATTTTTGGAAGATCATATATAGTATTTTTCTATTGTAATCAGGTCATTGGTCAAGCCGAGATCAAGCCAACTTAATGTATCAAATGCATATGAAAATGTCCCCAAGTGGTGTCCAATCTACGTGTGTTCAATTCAATATGCCGGGTTTGATTAGGGCTTGACCGATGACCTGATTACAAAAGGAAAAATACAATATATGACATCCAATAACACCAAATCTTTCTACAACCAGATCAGTCCATATCAACTCTACTTCTTCAATATTGTCAACAGGTTATTTAAAATTAGGCTTATTTCTTCGGGCCAAAACAATTGTGAGGCATCATTAGTAGTGTACACCACTGTTAGATACTATGGATTTAAAGAAAATTTGGTTACCTAATCCTAATATCAAAGGTTTATTTTGAGTATGCAAATTCATTTGCTAGAAGTGTCAGGAAACAGTGCTGAGAAAGCTCATTGTTTTCGATCTTGTAGAAGAGATTTTTAAGGTGGATCAACTACAACAACAACATATGAAGAGCATCTATATACTGTTTGTACAGATTACCATGATATGATTTTACAATGACAGATCGAAAATCATAGAACATTCTTACCTGCACGCAGGTCCCACCTTCTGTTTCCTTTATGAGACAATCCATTTAATTAAGTCATACCTGATGTTTCCACTAGAGGCTCACTATACGTTAATTCCCTTTTTGTTAATGAATATATGTACTTTATTCTCTTGGAATCTACATATATTTCCTTTTTGAATGTTGAAAAAAATGTTAATAAGAAATGATGCTGAATCCTTCTGATCACATTCAAATATTTAAGATTTCAGTTGATGGGTATGAAATCAATAGTATTGAATGATGCACAACATACATTGTTTCATGTATTTTAGGATTTGTTTTACGTCTATCATAATATTCTATATAAAATATAAAGTTCTATATTACTTGTGTTGAGAGCATAACAAATTACCATCCATTTATTTCAGTAACAAATCATTAATGTTCATACATGTACCCTGATTTGGAAACTATCATTATGCATTCTTCTGAAAAACCATCAACTACCTGTTCGTTGTTTCTATTTTCTTCCAAAGGAAAATAATGAAGGCATATCCTCAAAAAATATACTCTGACTACAGTTATTTCTTTTCTACAAATTTTTGCATGAATAAATTATCAATTACACATTTATTTATTGAAATATAGATTTTAAATGATAGAATTTTGAGTTGGTCCAAACTGTTCTATTTGGAAAAAATGAACCTCAGGCTCACAAAACTTATCATGAATTTGACCTAGCCTCAGATGATCCCGAACCACTGTTGTTATCTAAGGGTGTGTTCAGTGGCTTTTGTCTTTTACGAAGTCATTTTTAAGAACTAGATTCCCTTAAGTCCTTTTTTTTAAAAAAAAAAAAGTCACATATTATAAAACTACTTTTGATAGATGGGCCTACCATATTTGAAAGAAAAGGAACAATCTCACAAATAAAAAAGCTGGAAACTAGATATAAGCATATTTTTGAATTCTGTTTACCGCAGAAGTATTTCTCAAATAATATTGTCGACCAATTAATTTTTTTCAAGGAAGTACTTTTGTTACAAAAAGACATTTCTAAAGCAACCAAAGGCACCCCAAGTCATCTGAGAAAGTATATGATGGCATATGGATTATGCAAATAAGATGGCTAAATTGTTCAATAAGCAATCTTTATCAAATAGCCCACTCTGGTTTGGGAGAGTTTAATACTGCTAAGCAACGTTTCCAATATTGTGGGATGGGGCCATCTCAGTTTCTTTGTGGAAGGGAACATGCTATGTCCCAACATTTGGGATGGTGACCCATCTTGTCACTCGAGATGGTCGCTCATTTGGACACTCAAGATAGTGGACACCCTAGCATTCCACTGAGGCTTAAATAGTTGCTGCTAAGAACCTGTTAGCATAGATCATCAAAGGCCAAAAAGTTGTCTGTTCATTTATAAAGTTCCATAGCCTAATCTACCTGATGGGAGGAATATCAAGGGTCAAATTTTTATTATGTTCCTAATAGCCAGTGAACTGAATAGATTTAGTTTTAAAGTTTGATACTCGAGAACATTCAGCTTCTACCAAAATAGCCTAGCATTTTGTGAAGATACTCAAGAACAAACTTCTCCATTTGATCCATGACATTGAATAATTGATACTAAGCTGGTTAGAGCTAGCTACTGTTTCTCCTATAACCAAGCTAGGCTAGTAGCAGCCATTTGTGTAGCCAGACAGGACATCTGCTTGGTGATGCTTAAGTTGCTCCTTGAGTTTAAGACCACTGACGACATAAGAAGTGGATAACATGAAGGCAACCTCATGTTATGATGTAAGTTGAACATAGTGGGCCAATATTAATAAGCTTGTTGAAGCTCTATAAGCAACATTTTATGTCATGGCAGGATGGGGGCATCCTACCGGGACTGAGATGGGGTCGGGACTCTAAAACCCATCCATGCAAGAAGAGAAGAAGAAAGAGAAAAGAAAGAACGGAAAGATCAAGAAAAGGAAAAAAGTGAAAGAAAAGGTGAAGAAGAAAAATGAAAGAAAAAAAGGAAGGGAAAAGAAAAGGAAAGAAAGGAAGGAAAGAAGAAAGGAAAGAGAAAGAAGAAGAAAAGGAAAAAAGAAAGAAAGGAAGGGATAAGAGAGAGAAAAAGGAAAGAAAAGACCGGAAGAAAGAAGAAGAAAGAAAAGAACAAAGATGGAAAGAAGAAAAAGAAAGAAAGAAAAGAAGAAGGGGAGAGAGCGAAAGTGAGGGAGGATATCTACCGAGATGCATAATTGGGACCGCCACCAGGACCAGGTGGGACAGCAGGGCATATCATCCATGGAGAAACTAGGACACCCTCATCCCACAAGATTTAAAACGTTATCTATAAGTTCCCGTACTTCATTCAAAATAAATCAAGAGTACAGAGCTTTTTTGAAAATCGTTTCTTTGTCACTGCTTTACTCCTCTAGCAATTGGTACTCCTCAAGTTCTTCTTTAGCCAGATTAAATGAAGCTAACAGAATATTTCAGGTTCCAACTCTGAAATTTATTTTGAAACTTCAATGTCAGCTCAATGTAGATTACTGGGTCCCCTCCATTAAATGTCTGCTAGTGTCAAGACCAATCATCTTTCCAGGCAAACTCAGTGCTTGATAGTTGTAAGTTGGTATCAAGAGTTATGAACCAGTTATTAAGATACTGCAGAAGAAGGCTTTGTTACTTCCTTCAAGTACTATATCACCAACTTTGTAACTCATACTTTTCATCCTTCTATTTCATTTTTTTTTCCTTTGCCTCTCAAAATTTCAAAGTTCATGCCACTCCACTAGTACAATGTATTAAGATGATGCTGTCATAATGTAGATGTTAGGAACATTAAATCAGGAGTTTGACTTTGATTTGACTTAGTTTTAGGAGGAATTCAAATCCATTGGAGGTTGGCTACTTAAGTGTTCCTATTTTTCTTTTATTTTTCTAGCTACCCTAGGATTCATGAGTCAGGTTTCCTGTTTTGCTTTCCTAATTCTTGTAGAACAAGTGAGATAATATGTAGTGCCCTGTAGGCCATTTATTCAAGCAATTAGGAACAAAAATCATACCGGCAGGCACTAGAGAAAAAATTATGGGGCAGGCTTCCTATTTTGCCATGTCTCCCTTAATATTAATCTTAAAGAAGAAACCTAAAAGTCAAAGACTTTTCTACTAACGGAATCATTTGTCTTGTAATTTAAAAAAAAAACACGGCATTCTCTTTCTTCCTCATTTTTAAAACATGCTTTTTACCAATACATACTACATAAGCTAAATAATACACATTAAGCAAGTTAATTATCAAGCAAGTCAATACATACATCTAGATAAATCGATACACAAATTGTGGAATATGAAGTTCACCAAGACATAATAAATGGTCAGATATACATACTTAGCAAATTAGTTATCCAACAATCCAATACACACCTCCAAATAAATTAATACACTATTTTCAAACAAATAAATTAATACACTATTTTTAGAATATCATGTTCATTAATACACACTATATAGTATAGTAATACATACTTATCGACTTCCTGATACATACTACAAGCTTTTTTGATACCCGCCTAGTAGTGATGCAATACTAGGATTGAAATCGAATCGGATATGGATCGGATACCAACATATCCAAATCCATATTTGTTTTGTCTGACAAATACAAATACGGATGTGGATATTATTTGGATACAAAATTCATATCCATATTTATTTTAAATGGATACGGATACAATTCAATATTGGAAGTAAGGATTCAATCCTGACGAGACATCCTGCAAAACACTGAAATGGAGTACCATCCCATGTGTCAAGACTGGGTGGTCCTGCCGACATCCCAACATCCCGATTGAGACATCCTAGGATATCTCCAGTCCTAAGTTTCAGGATGGGGTAGGGCGGCACACATCCCATTCCATAAAAAAACTAGGACAGCGTCATCCCATGGGATTTAAAACCTTGACTGAAAGTATGGATATGATTACCAATATAAGTTGGATAATTAAACTTTATGAGTACAGAATCAAAAATATTACTAAATAAATGATAAATCAAGCTAATAGCATATTTATATAGTTATATATTTCTCTTAAAAATTAATAAATGCTTTATAAAATTATAAAGAGTTACAGATAGATTCAGATGTTCGAATATGGATCGGATAGTTGTCTATCCATATCCATTTTTCTTTGACAGATATGGATACCAATATAGATATCATTCAGATTCTCAATTTTTTGTCCATATCCGGATTGATTCAAATATGAAAATGGATCTAGATGAATATTATCCATAACACTTTCACCCCTATGCAATACACATCTTCAAGTAAAAAGCATGTTCTGGAAATTGTGCATCAATTTACCTAAAAGTGTCTATTGGATCATTGCTAGGTGTATATTAAACAAGCTTGTGGTATATATCAAGAAGTTGATGAGCATATATCATCAGGCCATATAGTATGTACTGATGAACATGATGTTCCAGAAACTATGTATCAATTTGCTTGAAGCTGCATATTAGGTTACTAGATGACTAATTCCAAAGTATATCACCTGATCATGCATTATATATTGGTAAACTCTATATTTTGGAAACTATATATCAATTTATCTGGAGCATGTATTGGATCATTACTGGATATATAGTAAAGAAGCTTATGCCATATATCAGAAAGTCAATGGGTATGTATCACCAAGTTATATAGTGTGTACTAGTAAGCATAATATTCTGATAACTATGTATTGATTTGCTTAGAGGTCTGTGTTAGGTTACTAAATGACTAATTTGTTAAGATGTATGTGATGGGAATCAGGATTTTCGCATATATGTCAGAAAGAAACGTTGAAACCCTAACCCTAATTTTAATTGAGGGTTTATTTAGAATTTTTATTTTATTTTTTTTTAAATTAGAATATTTAATTTTGTTAGAACTCGATAAAAGGAGTTCTATTGGATTTCAAGTCAGCTGTTAAAGTCCTGTCAGGTTGCATTTTGTTTCTTTATTTAAAGGCTCCACCAGTGTGGAGAAAAACATACCTAAATAATTGACTAATTGAATTTCTGAATCCAGGCTTTGAACCTTTGTTTTTTTTTTTCTTTCAATTTTTTTCTTCTTCTTTCTTTATTTTCTTTTGGTTTTACATCAATTTGGTATCAAAGCAAAAAGATCTGGCCATCTTCCCTGACTTGTTTCTTCCTCTCTTTTTTTTTCTCTTCTCTTGTTTTTCCATCGCAACCCATCTTCTTGTCCGTCGCCTCCCAATCACCCCCTTCCTACCGATCAATAGCATAAAAAAAAAAAAATTGGCAACACCAACCCCGACTAACGAGATGCCTGCACCCAATTCGGCATCACCGTACGCCTCTTCGAAGACCTCGAGGACTCCTGCAGATCCAACCGCTGCTTCGGACTTCCCGAGCCCCTTTGCCATCTCCTCCCTCCCCGACACCGAGCCCGAATAACCGCACGCTCGCTCCTTTCTCCCCACCAACCGATCCCCCGGTGCCGTCGACACCGCCCCAATTCGACGCCCATCTCATCTCCCTTAGGAACCTCGATCAAGTGAGGAGCTCTCAACGCCCCTCCTGTCGCCGCCACCAACCACGAACATCCTTCCAATCTTCCCTATCACCGGCATTTCTTCCCCCCTTTCCGATCTCCCACAGGAGCTTTAATCGGGCAAGAGGTTTCAATTTCAGGCCGACTGGACGACCGCAAGCCGCCGCCAGCCTACCACTGGCTGCAAGCATCCCATCAACGCCATCTCCACCACCAACCGCCGCCTGTCCCTCCTTAATCTCCGTCGTCACCAGCGTACGCACCGCCCACCGACTTCCTTCAAGAATCTCAATTAGGTGAGAGGATCTGATTGTAGACCTCTTTTTTTTCTATCGCATTCACCATCGACCGATAGATTCGCCGCCATCTTTCATCGTGTCGTCGACTTGCCGAAGACTGCCGCCCCTCTTCCCTGCCCTAGCCGTTCACTGGAGCCACCTGCAAGGAAGAAAAGAAGCACACATCGTGGTCTACAAGCTGCGTGTTAACCGCAGTCTATAGACCGTCGATCCACAAACCTGATCTATAGACTCGGTGCACAGACCCAGAAAAAAGAGAAGAGAAGCTTTCTTGGAGGACTTCGTTATCTATAACCTGCAAGCGCCACAAGATGAAAGGTACAATCCCTTCATTAAATTTTGATTTTTTTTAAATCTTTGGATAATTTATATTGCTTAGGCCCTTATTTTATCCTTTAACATATTTTTTCCATATATTTGTTGTTTCTTGCACCAAACACCCACATATTTTGCTATTATACGCACCAGAAATTTAGACATTACATTAACCCTACAATTTTATGGTGAGCGTCATAGCTAAAATTTTAAATATATATAATATTTAATAAATATTAATTTTTTTTTATTATCATAACTATTGAAAATCTGAAAGATGCACATACTGCCATGGAAAAAGAGCTAGAATCTGTCAAAAATACCCAAATAGCCTTTCAAGAAACTTTAAACCAGATTTGCCAATTTTTAGACCAACTTCACACTGAGATTAGTAAGCTTCATGCTACCCAAGTAAAAAACCGTGTAGACTTGGCAAATCTCATGGGTCAATAGATAAAATGCCAATTATCTCTAAGAGAGTCAGGAATAGGCAAACAATCTGTAGAAGATGATCTTCCTAGTAATCAACCTATTCATCGATATCCTTCACGAAATTTTAAGCCTATTGGAAGCCAGAGTCATATCATACATACTAGTCAGGCATCTCCGATCTATGCAACAATCCCTCTGATTACCCATCATTCCATGGATAATTTTAAGGGTTCTCATTTTTATAGGAAAGATGAGTATGATAGAGAAGGCTATGAAGGAGAAGTAAAGCCACCATATTCCATATTTAGAAATCTTAGGCAATCTACTAGATATGTACGAAATTCTGGATACTTTAGACTCCAAGAACAATAATATAGAGCATATCCGAATAGATATAAAGATTTAGAAAGACCACTAAAAGGGGTTAAAGTTGAAGTTGCTTCTTATGATGGTCGATTGGATCCAGAAGCCTTCTATGATTAGTAATTGATTTAGTCTTATTTTGAGTGGTATCACATGTTGGATGCCTCTCGCATCCGTTTCGTAAAAATGAAACTAATAGAATCTGCCAAGTGGTATTGACCTATAGCACTTTGGGAAGAAATAAAATTTAAACTGTGCGAGAAATATGTTCCTATCTATTATAAAAGATAGTTACTAGACCAATGGTATACTCTTAGACAAGAAAATGCTAGCGTCACTGACTACATGACTCATTTTGAGGATTTACAATTGAGACGTGACATATCTGAGGAGTCATGAAAATTGATATCTAAATTCATTAGTGGTTTACAAAATGATCTGAAAAGAAAAATTTTCTTGTATTCATCCGATTCTATATGAGAAGCCTATCATAAAGTCTTAAAAATTAAGAAATATCATAGAACTCCATCTCAACGAAGAGTTTCTTTTTCTAATAAATCTGGGCAATCTAGGTCTATTCCCGCTAGTCATATAAGGAACGTATCACAAGTAACCCCTTCCCATCCAGGACTGAATCCCACAAATGCTAGGACCCGAGAACCTATGTCGAAGATATTTCGGTCAGCTAGTTCATCGAACATAGTGTCATTATTGCCATAGTAAGGGTCACATAGCTGCTAGATGTTCATGCTGTACTCTGGCCATCGAACCAAAATATGAGAAAATAATACTAGCTGAAAATGCACTGGAAGATTTTAATCCCCTAAAACCAGCTAATTCTGAAGAAGAATACGAGAAAAAATATGAAGAATCAAGAGATCAGATTAATGTCATGCGTTGTATAGTCACCACTCCTGCAAATTCTGAGGCTTGAAAATGCACTAGTATTTTTTACACATACACACAACGTGGGGATAAAGTATGTAAACTTGTCATTGATGGTGGTAGTTCCATGAATGTAGTATCTAGGCCTGCCATTAATCGACTAAAGCTGAAATCTCAACATCATCCTCACCCTTATAGAGTTGCCTGGATAGACAAAACATCTCTCCCAATTAATAAATGTTGTCTAGTACCGATTAAAATGAAAGCTTATTCTGCTGAGATTATGTGTGATGTTTTACCTATAGAGGTAGCTAGTGCCTTATTAGATCTATCTTGGATATGTGATATAGATGCCCATGATTTTGGTAAATAAAATATCTGTGTTTACGCATAAAAATAAGAAAATTAGGTTAAATCCTATCAAACCTAGTGAGTCCTAATCTTTTAGAAAAGATAAGAATTCATCTCGACCTCCCAAATAGAAAAACTGTCACATTTTAACCCATAAGAAATTTGAAGAAGGGAGTTCAGAAACTGGGATTATGTTAGCAGTCATTTCTAAAGGAAAAATTTGATTGACCTCAAACATTGAAGATAATCCACCTTCTGCGATTGAACTCCTATTAGAAGAATTTAAGGATGTAACTCCAGAAGAAATACCAGATGGCCTTCCTCTCTTGTGAGATATTCAGCATGCCATTGATTTAGTTCCAGGGTCCAAAATACCTAATCTTCCACACTATAAGTTGAACCCTAAGGAACGTGAGGAAATGAGAAGACAAGTAGCTGGTTTATTAGAAAAAGATCACATTCGTCTCCATCTTAGTCCATGTGCCATACCAGCTCTTTTGACACCAAAGAAAGATTGTACATGGAGGATGTATATAAATAGCAAGGCCATCAATAGGATTACTATCAAGTATAGATTTTCTATTCTTAGGCTTGAAGATATGCTTGATCAATTAGCTGGCTCTATAATCTATTCTAAATTTGATTTGCATAGTGGGTATCATCAAATTAGAATTCGACTTAGAAATGAATGAAAAACTGCTTTTAAAACCCAAGATAGACTTTATGAATGGTTAGTTATGTTATTTGGTTTATCCAATGCTCCTAGTACATTAATGAGATTTATGACTGAATTGTTGAGATCCTTCATTGGTAAATTCTTAGTCATTTATTTTGATAATATTCTAGTCTATAGTAGGTTTAGAAAAAAATATTTAGATCATCTTAGAGAAGTCTTTATTACTCTTAGATCTGCTAGATTATATATTAATCTTAAAAAATATTCATTCCTTCAGAGTCAAGTACTATTTTTAGGATATGTTGTATCTTCCCAAGGTATCATGGCTGATCTTGAGAAAGTGAGAGCAATTAAAGAATGGCCTAAACCAAAATCTCTTTCTGAGATTCATAGTTTTCACGATCTAGCTTCTTTCTATAGACGATTTATTAGAGACTTTAGTACCATCATGGCCCCTCTCATGAATTGCATGAAGAAAGGTGAGTTTCATTGGATAGCTAATGCCGTCAGAGCTTTTAATGAAATAAAGCTTAGAATGACCGAGACACCTGTGTTAATACATCCTAACTTTTCAAAAAATTTTGAAGTAGCCTGTGATGCATCAGGCATAGGAATTGGAGAAGTTCTTAGCTAAGAGGATCATCCTATAACCTATTTTAGTGAAAAGCTTAATGAAGCTAAGCAAAAATACACTACATATGACAAAGAATTTTATGTTACAGTTCAAGCTCTTAGGTATTAGCAATATTATCTTTTACCCAAAGAGTTTGTTCTATATTCTGATCACTTGTTCCTTAGGTATATTTAGTCCCAGAAGAAACTTAGTGCTAGACATGTCAAGTGGATAGAGTTTCTTCATGATTATATCTTCGTCCTCAAACACCAAGCTAGTGTTGAAAATAGGGCCGCTAATACACTAAGTAGAGTAATTACTATCCTTCAATCTATGAATACCGAGTTAGTGGATTTTAAGTGAGTAAAAGATGATTACCAATATTGTCCTGATTTTTCTGATATTTATCAAGAGGTTAGTCAAGTAAACCATCAAGAATATATTGACTTTGTAATTAAAAATGGTTATTTATTTAAAGATTGTCATCTTTGTATACCTCAGACATCTTTACAAAATTTTCTTGTCTGGGAACTTCATGTAGGAGGATTAGCAGGTCATTTTGGATGCAATAAGACCATAGCTATGGTTGAAGATAGATTCTTCTAGCCATCTCTTAAAAAGGACATAGCTAAAATCTTATCTCAGTATCATACATGTCAATTAGCTAAGGCTAGAAAACAAAATACTGGGCTATATACTCCTTTACCAATTCCTCATTCCCCATGGAAAGATCATAGTATGGATTTTATTCTTGGATTATCTAGAATTGCTAGGGGACATTATTCAATTTTAGTTGTTGATGATAGTTTTCCAAAATGGCACACTTTATTCCTTATCAAAAGACTTCTGATACTTCTTCTATTGCTAAGTTATTCTTTAGAAAAGTTATTAGACTTCACGGATTATCCACTTCAATAGTATCTAACCGTAATGTCAAATTTGTAAGTTATTTTTGGAAAATCTTATAAAAATTATTTAGGACCACTTTAAAATTTTCTTCAGCTTTTCATCTACAAACAAATGGTCAAACAGAAGTTGTAAATAGAAGTCTTGGTAATTTACTTAGGTGTCTAATTGAAGATAAACTTGGAAGATGGAATTTGTTATTACCTACCACGGAATTTGCTTACAATAACTCAGTGAAAAGATCTACTGGCAAAAGTCCTTTTGAAATTGTTTATGGATTTAATCATCGTCAACCCATTGATCTTGTTCCCTTACCTATGAATAACCATCCTTCTAAGTCTGCCACTTCTTTTGCTAAACATATTAATGATATTCATACTGAAATTAGACAAAAGATTACCATAAGTACAAAAAAATATAAACTTATTGCTGATGCTTACTGTAGAAAAGTAGAGTTTAACGAAGGTGACTATGTAATGGTTCGTATTCATCCTAAATATTATCCATAAAATTCATTTAAAAAGTTACATGCTTGAGCCACTGGTCCATTTCGCATCCTTCGTAAACTTAAGCCTAATGCATATTACATAGAATTATCCTCTGATTTAAAATTTAGTCCAATTTTCAATATTGAAGACTTGCTACCTTATTGAGGCACATTTAAGCCTTCTACTATGCATGCAAATGATAACAAGGATCACACTCCATCTTCTTCAGTATCAATTCCAGTTCTTCCATCACTTCCACCATCTTCATCAGATAGAATTGAATGCATTATCACGGATGAGATTGTTTCTTCTGCTGATGGAGAATTTTATCGATTTTTAACTAAATGGCACGGTCGTCCAGACTCATATGCTACTTGGATCCTTGAAGAAAAACTATAATGTATTGATCCAGATATTTTTGAAGATTACATCAATTTCTCACCAAAGTCGAGTTCTTTCCAGCCAGGAGGGAATAATGAGATTTAGGATTTTTGCACATATGTCAAAAAGAAACATCGAAACCCTAACCCTAATTTCAAGTGAGGATTTATTTAAGATTTTTATTTTATTTTTTATTTTTTTAATTAGGACTTTTAATTTTGTTATAACTTCGTAAAAAAAATTCTATTAGATTTTAAGTCAACTGTTAGTCCTGTTATGTTGCTTTTTGTTTCTCTATTTAAAGGCTCCACTTATGTGGAGAAAAACAAACATGAATAATTGACTAATTAAATTCCTAAATCCAAGCTTTGAACATTTATTTTTTTTATTTTTTTCTTCTTCTTTCTTTATTTTCTTTTGGTTTTACGTCAGTATCACTTGGCCGTATATTATGCATTGGTGAACTCCATGATCTGAAAACTATGTATCAATTTATCTGGAGGCATGGAATGCCGTATCGGACCGTACCGAGCCAGACCGGTGGGGAACCGGTCCAGTTTAGTCCTTTTTTCCGATAAACCTTCTGAACCGTTCAGTTCGATATGATACGGTATGGATTGGTACGAGCCGGTACTGGACAGTTTGGTCAGGTATGGACCGATATGGTACCGATATAGGATGGTACATACCGGTATGGAATAGTTTTTTTTCTTTTTTTTTGCTGTTGGATGGAATTTTTTTGATTTTTTTTATTCACGGTATGGTACGGTACCGTACCAGTCGGCAACCAATATATGTTGTGGTACCAAGTCCGCGAATCTTATCTAGAGGTGTTATTGATTTGCTTGATGATTAATTTGCTTACTATGTATCATTTGGCCATATAGTATGTAATGATAAAAAGCATATTTTGAAAACGAGAAAAAAAGAGAATGTCATACTTTTTTCAATCACAGGACTAACAGCTCCGTTAGTAAAAAAAAGTCTTTGACTTTTAGATTTTTGCATTAAGATTGGTATTATAAGAGACATGGCAAAATAGGAAGCCTGCCCCATAATCTTTTCTCCGTTGCCCGCCCCATATGATTTTTGTTCAGCAATTAATCAAATGAAATTTGCCTACAGGCTTTACGATGGTCCAATCCTGACAGAGCAATTAAATATCCCTTGTTCCACCTCTCTCTCTCTCTCTCTCTATATATATATATATATGTGTGTGTGTTTGTGTTTTCAAAATACAATTGACAGACACCAGTGTCCTATCACAACACCATTCCTCTAAATAGAAAAGAGAAAAGAGGAAAATTCAATTAAAATGATGGCTCAAATGGCATCTCTTTTTCTGGGTCAGGAAACTAGTTTTACTTTTAAAAAACAAGGAAGAAATCCAGAAATCTTCTTGATAGAATCCTCAACATAAAGCAAATATGCCCTTCTTTCCTAAACAAAAAGGTTTGTATCAGCCAAGAAAGTTCACAAATGCATGTCTTTTCATCTTGGGTCGATGCCATACCCCAATAGACAAATTTCTTTACCTCAGGTCAAGCAAAATTAAAACACTAACAATAATTCACCAAGTTCCTTTTTTGATATCTCATAATTCACCATGCTTTGATTTTGACTTGATATAAAATTTTTAAGTATCAAATTTCTTTCATACCAAAGAGAATCACGGTATCAATGAGAAAATTTCCCAAGTTAAGATCTTGAAAAAGAAAAAAGGGATCAATCCAAGAAAAATCACTTCATAATGCCCTAAATATACCGCTAAAGAAAAGGAGAAAACAATGGGAATGGATTCAATTACCATCCGGAATGTATTGTTGCAGCCGGGAAATGTGGCGATGGAGTCGTCTTCTTTAATGATATCCTCAGCGGCCAAGACGACGGGATGCGAGACTAAAGAGAAGACGAAGAAGACGACGCCAACAGTGCAGAGGAGAGGAGAGGAAGAACGTCTAAGAATCGCCATGGCCGAGATCTCTTTCTCTAATCCTCCCTCTCCCTCCCCAAAGAAGAAAAAAATAAAGAAATGAGAAGGGGTTTCCTTTTTTTTATCTTTTCTTTTATATTTTTTTTCCCATTGTCTCTCCCTCTCGATCTTTCGTTCTTTCTACATATATATATCTTTTCCTTCATCCCTTGTCCCCGGAGCCCGCTACAAACGCGGTGTCCGTCGACACGTTTTTGCGACGTTTGGTGCCTGGGAATAGGAGAGAGAATGTCAGGAGGAGGCGAGCTTTTGAATAACGGACGTTGCAAAAAATGAACAGACAACCGTTGTAACGGTTTCGAGATTTGGACGGCATTGACCAGCGGCAAAAGAAGTCTACCACTAATTCTATGATATGTTTATAAAATTCCATTTGGCAAGAAAATTTTAGACAGGGTACTTTGAGGGCTTGTTCGGTATGAAAAAAAAGTTGATCTACATTTTTATTAATTAATTTATCTATATTTTTATATTTTTTTAAAATAAAAAAATTATTTTTTTAAATAATATTTATTTATAAAATAAAATAAAAATTTATTTATCTAAAAGATAGCTAAATTATTTTTCTATCAATCAAAAAAGTAACTCTTTTAATTCATTCCTACTATACCCTTAATCTTATAATATAATATAATATCATATAATATATAATAATAATAATATAATATAATATATCATAATAATATTTATATTAAATATTATAATATATTATTATAATATATTATATTATATTATGATATATAATATATATTATAATATTATAATAAATTATTCTACTTAAGGCATGATGACAAGAAGTAAAAAATCAAGTTTTCTAATGCCATCCTAGTTGAATTTATTCTACTTAAGGCATGATGACAAGTTACAAACTCAAAATTAAACCTAAAATCAATAACTTTGGAGGTTATCTTGCTTAATAATCATTAAATGATTTTGATGTGAAGCAATATCTGATATTCATGTTATGATCATTGGAAATCAATCGGACTGCACAAATCTTTTGCACAAAATTTTATACTCGCTTCGTAAGTTTATTTCAATAATTTCAAATTAGATTCATGATATTTTCAGTTATTTGCTTCTTAAGTTTATTTATAATTATTTATATTGCAAAAAAAATTAGGTTGGAACTCCGACGACACTTATAAGCATCCCGTAGATCGAGAGAAATCCGACAATACGAATAAGCGTCGTTAAAAGTCATTTAATTTATCAAATTTTTAGAGGAATACTGTTTTACCAACACTCTTATCTAGCATTGGCAAATAAAAGTCGCTATTTGTCCTTTCTCTTGTAGTGTGATTTGGAAATTTTGCTGTCCTTATACAATATAGGTTGAGAACATATGCAGATGATTAGTATGGCATGACACATGCTATACACCGGCGGACATGCTTCTATTTGATAAGATTTGTGGGGTAGATATTGAAGCATGGTTGTAGCAAAACCTAGTAGAGAGAGGGGGAGGGAGAGTGTTTAAAAAGTGAATACTTGTAAAAGGAAGGGAGATTAGGAGATGGATGATCCAAGATGAAGTATGGGTTGAAATTTCCTGAAGGCTCATACATACATAAAAATTTATTCTTATGGGCTAATTGAGTTTCTTTTTCTCCTTCCATGGCACTTTTAAATTTTTTATTGGACATAAAACTAATTATTTTAAGATGAGGGGGAGTGGGGGGTGTGGACTCATCATTGATGCATAAAGTGCATCCCCCACCCCAATTTTTTAAGCCCGGATTCATAGATCCTCTATGATGCATAATTTGCACCACAGAGTACTATACTGGGCTCGATGGCCACCATCAAGACATAGGTAGTTATCAAATAAGATGGCATTATATGTCATACATGGTGCATCATTGTTGATAGTCGTCCATGTTTTAATCATAGCCATGAGGTACTGTGCAACATCATAGGGTATAGTGCTATACTGGGCTCAATGGCTACCATCAAAAGATAGACAATTATCAAATAAGATGCCATTATATGTTATACATGGTACATCATTGTTGCTGGTTGCCTATCTCTTAATCGTAGCCATGGGGTGCTGTATAACATCGCAGGGCAAACCAAGCACTATAGAGGATCTTGGATTTCTTTTCTTTTCTTTTTAACATCAATCTAAGTTGCAAAATAGGATTTTAGTTGTTTTAATTCAAAGTTCAATTTCACATGTTGTAGGAGGTGGAGAATCTTTAGTCCCACATCGATTATGAGTCAAAAAATACTCTTGCTTATATGAAGATAGGCTCTTCTCTCCCCCATAAGGCATCTTTTAAAGGACAAAATCATGTAGCTTGATAGCCAAAAGCAGGATCAGAGCGGACAATACCTCATGCAAATGATAAGAGGAGAAAGACTCATCATTTATAAGGTCAGAAGCCCCTTCAGCCAACAGTCGGTGGTTGTTGTAAGAGGTGGAAAACCTTTAGTCCCATATCAATTATGAGTCAAGAGATCTTGCTTATATGGAGATGAACTCTTCTCTCTCCCATGAGCTATCGTTTAAAGGGCAAAACCATGCAGCCCAATAGACAAAAGCGGGTCGGAGCAGACAATACCTCGTGCCAGTAGTTGGTAGAGAATAGCACACTAGTTAGAGGGGACCCACTCCTAACAACAAGAGTCTCCATTGACTGGGGGGCTACTATTGTGGAAGGTGGAGAACCTTTAGTCCCATATCGATGGTGAGTCAAGGGATATTCTTGCTTATATAGAGATGGACTTTTCTCTCTCCCATGAAGTACCTTTTAAAGCTCGATCGCAAGCAAGAGCTATAGATTCGTCTCCCATGAAGTACCTTTTAAAGCTCGATCGCAAGCAAGAGCTATAGATTCGTCCCACCACAAGCATAAGCTACAGCATACATAAAACTCAACCGCAAGCAAGAACTATAGTTTCATCCAACCGCAAGCATAAGCTACAGCATACATAAAAGCTTCACTGCAAGCAAGAGCTACAATCTCATTCCATCGTAAACATAAGCTATGGTGTACATAAAGCTCGATCGCAAGCAAGAGCTATGACCTCGCCTCACCGCAAGCATAAGCTACGACGTATATAAAAGCTCAACCATAAGCAAGAGCTATAGCCTCACTCTACTGCAAGCATAAGCTACGGCGTACATAAATCTCGGCCACAAGCAAGAGCTTCGTGTAGGGATGCAAGCAGGATTTTTAGCTCTACTTTCAATTTTTTTTCAAAAATCAAACGTAGTGAAAATAAAAGTTAATCTAATTAATTTTTCTAGAGTTATAGATCTAATCTAAAAATCCTACGTCACCAGGATCTAATATGATATACATGCATGCAATGAAATCTAAAAATAAAGGCTATCAGTAGTGAAACACTTTTACTGTGCAACGTGTTCAAAACATGTTACCTTGCACAAGTAGATGATCTCCACAATCGAGTCACCACCGATCTAATCATCAGAAATATCTGATCATCGTGATATAGCTACACATGTATCTGGCCTCCACGGATGGTCCACACGAGGTTCTGATCCCGATCGGCTCTTCTCGAGTGCTAGCTCGATGTAGAACGGTCTTGACGACTTGATTTGATCGAAATCCTTCAATCTTCCTTCATTGATTCTTCAGATGCTTTGGATCAGTAGCAGAGGTAGAAGAGAGGCTAAGGATGATCTCAAAAAAAATTCACGAAGATCTGATGCTCAGATCTCATGAAACCACACTCCTAATCCTAGATCTGAAATCTAGGGCAACACTTTCACCAAACTCCTTGTGCCTTATTTTCTCTCTATTTTTTCTTCCCTCATATTTTTATTTTATTTTATTTTTATGTAGGGAAGATGCTCACGTACTAGAGGGGAGACTTTCGTAAAAGTTCGTGCATCCAAAAAAAATTTCATGCAAATATATTTAGCGCAAACAAGTGGAGGCATGGAGGGTTAAGATATCACGAGGTGGTTTGCAATTCAAACTCAAACTCCTTTTGAATTTGAATTGCAACCAACCTTTTCTTATCCAACAAGGGCATGGGAAGGAAGGGCACAAGCCCTCTTTTGCATGGAAAATCTTACAAGAAACAATTTTTCTCGTGGAGATTGAGATGGCGCAAGGAAGATGAGGTGGCACATGGGTAGACTAGGTCAAACTAGTCTCATAAGTTCACATCCAATTAGACCAATCCAATTCAAATTGGTTAGATCCAATTAGACCAAATTAAACCCAATTAATTTAGACTCAATTAGGATCAATTATATACTAATCAAATTAGAAATTAATTAAGTTTAACCTTTAATCAAATTAGAGATTAAACCTCCTCAGCGATTAGGTCATTACATAACCTAATCAAGTCAAACCTAACTGAATCTAATTCAATTAGACTTGATAAAAAAATAATTACTCAATCAAATTGAGTTAATTAGCGATCAAATCACTAATTAAATCTTTCATAAATATAGAATCTAAATTCAGTAGATATCCAAACAATAGAGTCTCTATCAAAATAAAATTTTTGATCGAAGAGTTTCAAATCAGTGGAACTCTTGATCTCAATGTCCGAAATGAGTGGAACTCGAGATTACAGGATCTTAAATGAGTAGGACTCTCAATCATAGAGTTTTAGATAAGTAGAACTTAGAGTCTCATAGCAGTAGGACTCTTTGTCGAAGAGTCCCAATCTAGTGGGACTCTTAACCATAGAGTCTTAGACAACCAAGACTCAGAGTCCCAACCCAATAGGACTCTTGATCGAAGAGTTTCAGTCTAGTAGAACTCTTGATCATAGAGTCCTAGACAAGCATGACCAGGAGTCCTAGCCCAATAGAATTCTTGATCGAAGAGTCTTAGTCCAGTGGAACTCTTAACCATAGAATTTTAGTCGAGTGAGACTCTTCACCAGCTATTAGATCAGGTAGAAATCTCTAATGTGTATGATCCTATAGGTTTGAACCTAAGTCGATAGCATAAGAACTATTTTCTATACTAATCAAAATGATCATCTAGCAATGATACCCGACGTTCGAATAGGTCGAATAGTCGCAATCGCAATACTTATAACCTACGTGAATATGGTTACCGCATAATTCATCCCTTTAATCTTTGTGTATTAGGATGATTCAGAGTTAAATTGTCAATCCTGAAAAGTATATTCAGATCGTGTCTCAAAGCAATCGGTCCTGTAACTCCTTACTAGGACTAATCTGACTAAGGATTTGCTAAATTGAAACACAATTGAATATAGCTTCTGAACCAGAGTGGTCAATCCCATTTTGACTCACACACTGACTCCTCAAGTATTTAATTGTGTCTAAAAATCTTTCGTCATTGAATTAAAAATTCAGGTAGTCTAACATCAAAGCATAATGAGTTGCTTAAAAGTCATCGTGGTGATCTCATGTCAGAAGGACACTTATACCCATATTTCATCAAAGCAAATTTTGACAGCAGAAAAGCTTCAGAGTTGGTCACGTTTGGTGTAGATGTACCCTACATCTCACCTACATGCTATATCAATATCTCCACACTCCTTAGTTAAGAAGATAACTAACCCCTATGGCACACAATGAGCTACACTCGATAAACATTATCGTCCTTAATAATAATGTATCATTTGATCGCGAACAGATTTAAGGACTAAATGATAAATTCTTCTTTATCGATTCTAAATAGTCCTAAGAACTTCACCACAACATAGGAGTTCATTAGAAGATAGAAGAATTTATGATAAAAATATCAAAAAAAAATATTAATAATTTATATATAATTACAACAGATAGCTCAACCATCAATTGACTGGTGATTGACTTTGGGATACTATTTCTAACACTACGGCCTTATCATATTGTAAATATAAGCTATGATGCACATGAAGTTCGATCGCAAGCAAAAGCTATGGCCAACCCCAAGGATAAGCCAAAGGATACACTATCTTCAAGAAACCACCTAAAGGATTATCGTTGGCTACTAAAAGCTAATGTACTCTTTTCGTTCGATTAAATTCCAGTTCAGACTTAAGAGTAGGGGGCTATAATGTGGATAGAAAATTCTTTATTTGGTTAAAGTCGATGCATGGGGAAGCTAGGCTTGGTTCGACCTTGATGATGATTAATCCAAGATGTTTTGAGAAAATATTATATTTGATGCCCAATTTATGCCAGCTAAAAAAAGTCTAGGATCTATCAATCTACCATGAGCAGATAATGAAAAAGATAATAAAAATATCTAGCCAAATGAAGCAAGGGTAACCACCTAATTCTCCTTTCTTCTTATGGTTCTTCAATTTCCTTCGATAAATAATGGCCCATAGAGGACCCTCAAGGTATGAAAACCCCTCTCTTCCAAAATGCTTACTCTTTTTAACATATTTTGTATTTCTGACTTGAGTATTAGAAGATTCCTACCAAAGCTAATTCTGGTTCGAAGACTTATTTTGTAGGTCTTGTCGCCATTGTCCTATCTTCATCGACCATCTTCAGTCAATCCAATCGAAGATAGATTTTTGCAACATAATAAAATGAATAATATATCTATACCAAACCACGTCATATTAATATCACTAGATTGCTTCTTACAAAACCTAAATGGACAATAGTACCATCAAATTAGTTTTGAAATCTATTTAAAGAAAACTGATTTTATCAAAAAAATAATAAATTTAAAATAAAATAATATGATAAAAGTATAATATTTGTACTCTGGTTCCTACTCCTCCATCCATACTTTTTTCTTTGCAATATCTTATGTTGATCTATCCCACCCATATTGTGTTAGAAATTTCACTGCGCAAACCCATGATCCACCATGTGACATATAATAATGGTTACGAGATTTTAGTACACTCTATTAAGTTTGTTTTTGTTTAGTTGGCCATGTTTATTTAGTTTTCTTAATATTTTCTCTTTTATTGTGAATATTCTACTTTATCTTTTATCATGTATTTTTCGATGGATATATGTATATAGTCTTCTCCTTATAATCCATCCATGTGAATTATAACTATATGCATATAACATGCATGGATAATTTTAAAATAAAAAAAATACCTTGGACAAAATTCCATCAAACTTAAAAATGAGCTTGTTTAAGTAGACTCTTTTTTTCTTCTTCTTTATGAAGATTACTTATTACAACCTTCCATCATCCAAATCATTTTTCTCTTTTCTTGATATTTTCTCTCATTCTAGACTATATCCCACCAAATTAATCGAGCCATTTCAAATTGGTTCACATATCACTTTTTTTTTCCTAATTATGCAACTGTATTTGACATATACTACTATTTATGTAAATCAACTACCTATCGGTTCTATACATCTCATGTTTGAATATTTTGCATCTCTAATTTTTTTTATACATATAGAAAGTTTTTGCACTAGCCCTCATAACTCATCAATAAGTATATATTTCATTATGGTGAAGGAGGCATTAAACAAATGATCACACCTCTCAACTTAACTAACAAAAGTTTTATGTCCAGTAGTAAATTTACTAATATTTAGACTTAGATAATTATAATAGCACATAAATATCTGTCTCTCTTTCACCAAAAATAGATAAGCAGATAATTTGATAATATTTTGCTATAGAATAAATTCTATAGAAATGTAAATTGACAGACATGCGCACGTGCGCACAAAGAGACAGGAGGGGACATGTCATAGTATATAAAATCAACAATAATTATTTGACCAAGGAAATGGTAGGATATAATACTTGGATTAGATGTATCATCTTTTAAAATGTAGTGAATTAAATAAAATAAGTTCAACTTAAACTGTAAAATGTGATCATCATAGTCAATTTAATTAAATTGGTAAGATATACTAATCACATGTAATCAAATATAATAATTTTCATGTATTGTTTTACAACTACTAAAGTCTATTTAGATTTTGTATAGATCTAGTAGTAAAATACAATATCTTAAACCCATAATATTTCTTGATTAAATAAACCCATGATGTTCAATAATCATTGAGGATAGCAAAAATCATAATGAAAAAATTGGTCGGGTATTTTTGCAAGAGTACATCGCATAATTACAAATGGGCACTCATCTTTTTTCTTAAATTTAAGCTATATCGAGAGAGAATAAAACTAGAAATAAAAACCTAATATTTAATTATTTTAATTGTTCATCTTAAATAAATTTATTAATTAGATGTGATGACATCACACCCATGGAAGAAAACAATATATACCAAGATTGATCATGTTATTCATAACATACATTTGAACAATTGCATAAACTATGACCATTCATACATAAAAATAATCATTATTTTTATTATTATAACTAGTTGCTATGATTGGATCCCAAACATGTTTGATAAAAAAATGGGGTCTAACCACTCAATGATTCGTGGTTGGTTGGTTAGATTTTATTTATATGTTACTAAAGAGTATGAAAAATAGGAATTTAGCTCTTGCTAGGTCTTAGTACCGATATATTCATTAAGTGGATTTACCAGATGTTTGTTTATTTCTTTTATACTTTTAATCTATATATTTTCATGATAAAGAAAATACTCAATGCCCCATTTGTTGCAAGATGTTTTCATAATTAAGATGGTTTATCTAGCAAACTTGCTTAACTACTTCAATTTTATGGGGAATATGATTGAATTAGTTAACATCCTATATCCCAAGTTAAAGTTATTATCGAGAAAAGTGGTATCATTTTGAGTCAAGATATTTTATTATATGCATTATGCATCACATGGGCTTATACAAGCCTTGACTACTACCACATCATCCAATTATAAAGATGGATGGTTGTCAAACACTCAATGTTATATCATGCAATATATCACATATTTGGCATACAAAAGAGCGCACCATATTTGATAGCCATCTGTCTCCACAATATAATGGTGTGGTGGCAATCATGGCCCATATAGTCCTTCGGATTGCAAAATACATATCCTGGAAGATCCAAACCTTATTATTTTAGCCTAGTAAAATATGGAAGAGTTTGTTCTCTCTTGTACATTTTCTCTTTTCCCATATTTTCAATTAATCCCATCAATTTTCAGCCAAAAATACTTTTTTTTATAACCCTAAGACAAGAAAACCTTGGGGTTATAGTGAGGTCAAGGACAACAACAAATTATACACCTTTCAATATCCACTATATAAATGCACAAGGAATAATATAAATTTTTAGGATACATCATGTATAGAAATTCTCACTATAAATAGTAGCTATTTGACTTCAATATGGGTGATATGGCAGCAATGCAGGGGAATATAAAAGGCGCACCATATATAATCCTTGATGGGATTGAAACCAGATCAAATATGGATTAGATGGTAATACATATATATCAATATTTATTTTATTTGACGAATATAGATATGGATATATATGTTCGTCGAATGCAAAAATTCATGTTCACATTAGTTTTAAATAGATAAATATACAAATAATTTACCAAAAGTATGAATATAAATTTGAATAATTAAATTTATGACCACATAATCAAAGATATTATTAAGTGGAAGGTAAATTAAGTTAATAGCGTCTTAATATAATCATTTATTTTTTAAAAAATTATGGTGCTATATAAAATTAAATAGAGTTTCAAATAAAATTGAATATTCGAATATAGATTAGATAGCTATCGATCTATATTTATATCCATTTTTCTCTTAACAAATATACACATGAATATAGATATTAATCACATATTTATATTTATGTCCATATTTCTTTAGTCTAGGTCTTCTTTAAACTGCACACCAACTCATGACTGCAGTCAAGCTTATCTATGTGGCTATTGCTTTTAATAATATTCTAAAAATTGGATCAGTAGTTGAATTATTTTACCGACCAGTTTTTAGTTCAGCCAATTCAATTTAGTCAACCAGCTCATAAAATGCTGATATCTATATGTTGTCATGATTTAAGATTTTATTATTTAAAATTTATAAAAAAAGAGAAGAAAATAAAAATTTTCTAACCATGATCATGATAATAATGAGTGTAGTTGAGGCTTTTTTTTTAAAAAAAATTGACTTAATTTTTGGGTTCTATATGTTTATTAGTTTTGGATCTTGGGCTTTTGGGTTTAAGGTAGTAAGGTGAGAAATTTTTTGTGCATCGTTGGTAGTGTATAACTGTACATATTATCCGTGATAATTGGCTTATGTGTAGGTCTAAAGGAAAAAAAACTGCACCTTCTAAGCTGCACAAAGAATTTTTCAAGGCAGTAAAATAGTAATCCTAGCCTAGATTTCAAATTTGTAAGGTTTGTCGGGTACAAGCGGGTCGTCCGGTTCACATTCGATTTGGACGGTTTATTTAATTTTGACCGATTTTTGACCAATCCGATTTAAGGGTATTCTAATTAGAAATTATTGCATGCACCAGGTGCAAGTGAACCAGGGGCAAATCCTGAGGCACATGCACGGTGGTGGAAAGCACGTAATCGAAAAGTGATGACATACAAAGGGTAACGTGGCATGTTATTCACCGTGGGATTTCCACGGTCCTATTACACCTGGTTCATGCAATAATTTCTATTCTAACAGTCCGGTCCGGTTCTGACGGCATTTTATCACCGTTGCAATGCTTACGTCCCACCCGTTAAACTCACCGTCGCGGTCTCCTGATCCCAATATTTCAAAAGTACAGAGACGCGAACCCAAATCCATTTCCCGCCTCCCAAAACTCCTCCGCATTCCCTTCCACACCTCTAGGGTTCCGACCTCCGAACCCGCTTTCCTCCTGCCCTCCTCCTCCGAATCGTCTCTAGGGTTCTGATCTCCGACCCCCTTCGACCTCTCGTCGACCCCCACCTCCGCCGCATCTCTGCGTTTCCTTCCGAATTAGGGTTCTAGCCGGCATGTACATCAAAGAGATCTGCTTGGAGGGATTCAAGTCCTACGCCACCAGGACGGTGGTCTCTGGCTTCGATCCCTACTTCAACGCGATCACGGGTCTCAATGGGTCGGGGAAGTCCAATATTCTCGATTCCATCTGCTTCGTGCTCGGGATCACCAACCTCCAGCAGGTCCGGGCCACCAACCTCCAGGAGCTCGTCTATAAGCAGGGCCAGGCCGGAATTACCAAGGCAACGGTCTCAATTGTCTTCGATAATTCTGATCGCAGCCGAAGCCCTCTTGGGTATGAGGACTGCCCGGAAATTACTGTCACTAGGCAGGTAGGTGAAGTTCGTTTGATATATCTGGACCTCAAATTTGTGCACACTAGGAAGGCTTGAACTGTCGAGGTTGATGCTGTTACCTTAACTTAGAAATTGAATATTAGTTTCTCTCTTGCTTTTCTTTGTATTAATTTAGCTCTCACCGTTATAAATACTAGGCGGGTCTGTTGGTAAATTTCATTGAGTAGATTTAGGGGAAAGATAAACATGTTTGATTATATTGCAAGATGGTGATCGTAATATTATTTTGTTTTATCTTTCCATGGACATTAAAAATCCAAGTTTGAACCTTTACGAAAATTTTTATTTTTCTGATGTCATTTGAAAGTTTTAAGAAGCTTGTATAGACACAGCCCTGGAAATCCAATTCTCTTGCCATAACTGCTCTATTCCAACCTTGCAGGTTTATTTTTTTGTAAACTTATATCTGAAATGTAGACCCTTATACACCTTCATAAGACGTTTTTGTCAATTTTCCTGCCAATTGGTTTCTTATACTGATTATTTTCTACCAATAGCGATGGCTATGGTAAGAAGGCTCCTTCAGTCGCTTCTTAATGCAACCCCAAATGTATGTGGTTTATTTCCGTTCATAGTTTGAGCCTCTCCCTTACAATTTGCTGCTCAAAAGTCAAAACTTTAGCCTTTTTTTTCCCTTTTTCCTTGTCCATGGCTGTGGTTTTTCTCATCATCATCATCATAGTTGCTGTTAGGTCATTGTCAACGTATATAATCTACTTAAGGCCGCAAATGATATGTAGATTATAGATTATGAGTCATGACTTAGTATTTTGTGACAACACACTGGCAGTAGTACTTACAAGCAGGCAGCTAGAACAGGTAAAAGTATCCATTATATTGATAACTTAAGTGACGATGCATCTAACTAAACCGAACACCCTGTGCCATGTTGGGCAGATGTGGTCTACTTGGTAGACAATGGTTTCTTATGTTTTCTGTTTTCATTTTATTTTCTCCCAAATTGTTTTAGTGAGCTTTCCGTAATGAAATATGTAACCAATGATGGATATTGTTGACTTTGTAGATCGTGGTTGGGGGAAGGAACAAATACCTCATTAATGGGCACCTTGCCCAGCCTTCCCGTGTTCAGACCCTTTTCCATTCCGTGCAGCTTAATGTCAACAACCCACATTTCCTTATAATGCAAGGACGCATCACAAAAGTCCTAAACATGAAACCACCAGAAATTCTATCAATGCTGGAAGAGGCTGCTGGCACAAGAATGTATGAAATGAAAAAAGAATCAGCCTTGAAGACACTTGAGAAGAAGCAGAGCAAAGTGGATGAGATCAATAAGCTTCTTGACCAAGAGATCCTTCCAGCTCTGGAGAAGCTTAGGAAGGAGAGAATGCAATACATGCAGTGGGCAAATGGCAATGCAGAATTAGATCGGCTCAGAAGGTTCTGCATTGCTTATGAGTTTGTTCAGGCTGAGAAGGTAAGAGATAGTGCTGTAAATGAAGTAGGTCAGATGAGGATGAAGACTGCTGAGCTGGATGACTGCACTCAGAGGCTAAAATGTGGGATACAGGAAATGGAGGAGAAGATATCCATCTTGACTGCTGAGAAGGAAGCGAAGGTAGGTGGTGTGATGAAGGCTTTGTCAGAGAAGGTGGATGCTCTTTCTCGCTCTCTTGTGAAGGAAACTTCTGCATTGAATAATCAAGAAGAATCTTTGAACTCCGAGAAAAAGTCTGTTCAAAAGGTAATAGTTGTTTCAGTACCTGTTGTCAAATTTTCTGATTGTCTCTAGCTTTTGCTACATAGAGATATAATATAATTTGAATGCCATATCATGGGGATTTGTTTTTTCTTTCTTTTTTAGCAGTTCTTGTCTGTATATTTGCTGTGTGTACATTTTGTATCATATAGCTTGCTTCATCTCTTAACTATGTCTAGTAATGCTTTCTTTTGACAGGTCATTAAGAGCATTGAAGACACAAAAAGATCATTAGCTGAGAGGGATTCTGCTGTCAAGAGATCTGAGGATGATGCAGCTGATCTCAAAAAAAGAGTTGAAGATCTATCTAAGAATTTGGATGAGTGTGAGAGAGAATACCAGGTATGGTTATTGATAAATGAGCTCTGCATTCGAATCTCATGGAATTAAAAATTGATGACCTGACACATGTAATGTAGATTTGTTCTAATAAGTCAAAATTGACCATTCCTAGGGTGTTCTAGCTGGTAAGAGCAGTGGAGATGAAGAAAAGTGTCTCGAAGATCAATTAAGAGATGCCAAAGCTGAAGTTGGAAATGCTGAATCAGAGCAGAAACAGCTCAAAACAAAAATTAGCCACTCTGAGAAGGAGCTGAAAGAGAAAAAGGGGCAACTGGTTTCAAAATGTGATGAAGCGGCTGCTGTAGAAAATGAGCTCAATGCCAGAAAGAAAGATTTGGATGCTCTTAAAGCAGCCATGGAATCTATTACTTATCAAGAAGGCCAGATGGAGGCTTTGCAAAAGGTATGCATAAGTTTGGATCTATCAAAATGACACTGCTCTTTACAAATGCTTAGTGTGTAGCAATAAATTTTCTTGATATACTTTGGTGGTGGCTTGTGCTCAGGATCGGTCTGTTGAGTTAGAAGTAATTCAGAAGCTCAAAGATGAAGTCCGTATTCTTTCAGGACAGCTGGCAAATGTTCAGTTTAACTACCGTGACCCTGTAAAGAATTTTGACAGATCAAAGGTTAAAGGGGTAGTTGCAAAGCTTATAAAAGTAAAAGACAGTTCAGCAATGACTGCCCTAGAGGTTTAATTTCGTAAACTCCTATATCTTGGTTGATGTTTGGGAGGCTTTTTTTCTTTGTTTTCCTTTTGGTTATCTGGCTTCACGTTTACAGCATCAGAAAACAACATCAGATTTATTCTGCAGGTTGCTGCTGGAGGCAAGCTGTTTAATGTTGTTGTAGACACAGAAAATACCGGAAAACAGCTGCTACAAAATGGAGATCTGCAGAGAAGAGTAACAATTGTACCTTTGAACAAAATCCAAACCAATACTGTTCCTCTGAGAGCTCAACAGGCAGCTGTTAGACTGGTTAGTTTCTGACTGTTGTGTATGTGTTAAGCATTGCTTTTAGTATGACATATTCATTTTATATTTCTGGATCTGTTTAGTTACTCAAAAGTTTGGAGTTTCTGTATAGGTTGGTGAAGGCAATGCTCAGTTGGCCCTTCTTTTAGTTGGATATGATGATGAAGTGAAGGTAGCCTCTTGTTAAACAAGCATTCTTTTAGCTTGCTTAACATATTTGTTCTTGACCTTTTTTCTGTTATTTATATCTTTAGAACCTATGAGATATATGGGAAATGGAAACATTTTTTAAAAAAATTTTCAGACAAGTCATGTTGTCCTTATATGAGTCTAGAGATAAGAGTACCTTGTTTCTATAGATTTTTTTTTAAAAAAAATCTTTAATTAATCTTGGATGGAGTCTCAAAACATAGAGATTTGCAGGTCCCTTACAGAGAGATAAATGTGCAGGAACAGGAAAAATGGATTAATGAAAATTATATGTTTTCTTTTGTTTTGGAGTGGAATAAGTGAAATAAATAAACAACTACGTAAAATGTAGCCTCATTCTTTCGAGGCCAGCAGTCTGAGGCTGATCTCCAAGCCTTTTAATTTTACATGATAGAGATACGACCACAACTCTATGGTCATGGACCAATTATGAAGCTGTTGTTGTGTATGACGAGGCTCCACCATACTAGGAGGAAAAGAACTGCATCTTTAGAAAGCCACTCAATTTAGATTATCACATGTGGGCTGTATTTTTGGAATACTAGCAGTGGTCTTAGACACAAGCACAAGCCTTGGCTGATCAAGATTTCTATTGCTGTAGCTGCCAGCATGCTTTTAGCTGTTTACAACTTTTGGGTACTAAATTGCAATCTTGATTGGTGAAAGTCTGTGATGGATTGATCAGATGCACAATTGGTTTCACCGGTGAAACCATGCTCTTATGCATAAGATACACCTGGAAAGTAACATTTGATTCTTTTCTATTGGAGCAGTAATTTACATGGTAGCCAATATTAAGTGTCTCAAGTTTGTATCCATTTCATTTTTATAGATCTAGGAGGGATGCAAAAACTTCATTGTTTTGCCATATTATCTCCTACATGGATTTCATGGGAATTAGTAACAGCATAAAGGAAAACGAGAATAAAATGTAAAGGAAAATGAGAATAAAATGTGCTTCTTATAACTGTCTGCTAATATCTTCTTACTTGCAGAATGCAATGGCTTATGTCTTTGGTTCAACATTTGTTTGCCGAAGTACCGATGCAGCAAAGGAGGTGCACTCGATTTTGTTGGTTTATTTTTAATTATGAGATTATTGCTGTTCATTGTGGCACTCTTTTTGCCAGCGAAATAAATTTTTAATATGCCGTTTATTGTATATAATGTTTGTTGGGGCTATGCTGTGACATTGTAAATGCCTCTTATGGAGCCTCCAGAAAAGTTTTATTGTGAATGTGGTGTATGTATTAGTATTTTCTGAACAGCTCTGATTTAAAAGGAGCCAGATTGTAAGACATTCATGATCAAATGATTTTAGGTTTCATATACAAATGAATTAGAATCAGCCAATTTTGCTAAATTCTTTATGTGCAAAGTTAAATATGAAGAACAAAATTAATGGAATCTACACTAAAATTTTGTACAAAAAAGAGGAGATGTCTAATTGCTGGAGCCAGGCAGAGTCACAGATAAGTACATATTGAATACAAATCCTACAATGTAACACAGCATTTACATGTGAAATACTTGAGTATCATCTATCAGCTACATGGAAGTTCAAGGTTGTCATAGGGACTATCCAATGTATAATGTTGCTTGAACCTTCATATACTCTAGCTTGTCCTATATATAGGCTCTTATGTACTTCAAGATCTTGAAAAAATAGCTCTAACATTGACCTTACATTAAATGCTGATGTCTATTCTCCTGAACTTAACCAAAATAATTGCATATGTAGAGATTAAAGTAAAATAGTTGAACTTATGCATTCTGAAATTTGTTTAGGAGATGGTGGAGTCTGTCAGCTACCCATTACTTGTAATGCTCTGCTGTAGAATCTCAACGAGGTTAATGCATATGATAGTAGGTAACCTTGTAATAAGCCGCCTAATCTGGAGTTTGCTGAGACACAGATTGCCAAGTCCTTTCCTTGCAAATGATCAAGAATATGGTGGTATAGTATGGAAAAAGGTGGTTAGATTCAAGGATTCACTAAAATATTAATTGTCTGGAAGAAAGAGCAAATAAGCTTCAAAGGATCAAAGAAGGTATTGCACAGCTAGAAAGCATAGGAATAGTGGATGAGAATGTGGCAACCATGTTACTAAGATAACCAGTTTTGATTTTCAAAATCAAGGATTAGATGCTTAGATATCTAACTAAGATCTTACGTAATTTGCCCCTAAATGCTAGTCACTAAATGTTAAAAACTATGACAGACTTGACAAACATACCCTGAAATTATCTCTTCTAAAATTCGTGGGGCTCCTAAACTCTGTGACCTTTGCGAAGTTGTCTCTTTCCATTTATATTCCACTTGTTTGTTCTCTGACCAGCTACCACTTCTTACTTGGTATGTGTGCTAGTAATGTCCCAATTTCTGAGGTGCATTCCTTTTGTTTACTCTCTAACTTGGAAGATGCAATATGAAGAAGGTGTATGTAATAAAAAGGAACACATTTATAACCTCTAAATAAATCAGTTGAAAATCAAGTCTCAGAGAAATGGATATGATCTAATCATGTGTACACAAAGCCAAAGCTTCAGCTCATTTGCATGTTCAGAGAGCTAGTACTTGACTATTGAAATCTTGATGTTGGGATGTTAGCTATGAAAGATTATAGAACTGCTACCTAATACTTTCCAAGTGATTCATTTGCTGTATCCTTTTATTTGTTCCAAATTTTTAGAGATAAGGATCTTCTCTAGTAAACTTATACTAGTGTAAGGCATGCGATATGGCATTCTGTTGTATGTCTGGTGTGAGTAAATAAGTATGCTGAATTTTTTAAAATGATGATAAGGAAGTTATAATGAATGCTCTCCCTTTTCATTGAATGTTCACTTTTTTCACTTTCTCGCTCAAGAACATCTTGTAAAATTGCGAGTGCTGATACTGGTCCCAAAGATGAGTCAAGAGCAGTGGAGACAATTGGCTGAATGCTAATTGGTGGAACCCAGTAAAATAGTAAATGTCTCAACCTTCACTTTTTGGTGCTTAAAGCCCTTGATTCTGTATTAATGTGATAACAGTTGGCCTCTTGAAATATGACAATGTTAAGCTTCTCATTTCTCATTACGGTGCTAATTTTCATCAATTCTTGCTACATTCCATTTGGTATTTTATCATTATTACTATTATTGTTATTTTCAAATAATCTGACTAGGACATTAGTTACAAAAAAAGTCAGGCTTTACATGAGTACAATACTAAACCATTAATCTAGCTGTATGTCACTGAAGTATTACATGAGTAAGAGTTGGTTTGTAGGTAATTCACTTCTATTTTCCATTTTAATTTTTGGTGCAGGTTGCATTCAATCGAGACATCTCCACCCCTAGTGTTACTCTTGAAGGTGATATTTTTCAGCCAAGTGGTCTTTTGACTGGTGGAAGTCGCAAGTAAGGCATCATCATATCTATCATTTGTATTTTGTGTTTTTATGCTGTTGCATTTTCTCCGATTATTCTCATTTTATAGTTCTGCACCACATCATCCCCCCGAAATGTTCCTAAGGATTGTTCCATTTTAAATTTTTCTATACCCTATATAGGTGGTCACTGTACATTGCACTTAAAGTGTCTTTGGTAAACTGGAATCATATAATGCCTTTTGTTGTTTTCTATGATGAATGTAAACAACTTCATTGTTTTTCCTTATTTTATTAAATTATGCTTGCAGAGGTGGTGGCGAGCTGTTAAGACAGCTTCATACATTAGCTGAGGCTGAATCAGAGCTCTGCATTCATCAGAGGAAATTTTCAGAAATTGAAGACAAGGTCAAACTTTTTAATTAACTGAATTGTTATGTTGTGCAATTTCAGTTTTATGACTCCAATATCTTTTCTTGTTTATGCAATTTATTTTATTGTTGTGTCCATCTGTTAGAATGTAGACATTAGGGAAGAAAATGAAGAAAAAAATGAATAGGTCATTTGAAGAAAAAGAAAAAAAAGCAATGAAAAGAAAAGAAAACTGAGAGCATCTCTCGATTGGTTGAGAAGAGAATATTGCAAAGAGAGTGGTTAGGATATCGATAAGTTATTCCAGTTTCATCCTAAAAATGCAAGGAAGTTTCTTTAGATAAAATTTTGGACCTTTGTTTCCTTTTGAATATTCTTATTTATTTTCTTGTTAACTGTATGGATTTTTATTGGTAACCAAAGGGAGTATAATTATGGAAGAAAACGATAAAATTCAAGACCTATCTGGTTTGAAGGGGAAGTTGTTGAGTTTAATGAGCATGTCAGATGCAACATTCTATCTTCTTTCACTCTTGCTTACCATCACTATTCTGCCCTTGCTTGCTAGTGAAAAGAACAGGAACAACAAGGTTGAGGCAACAATCCATAGTTGGCAATTAGACCTTTTTGATCATTGATACTATGTCAAATTAGATGCTTTAAATATGTGGAGTCTTCATTCTTCAAGCAACTTCTTTATAGGAATGCCTGAAAGGTCCTCTTTCCATGGTGAGTTTCTTCCAAGAAGGCAATCTGATAATAGGATAATTCCATGAATGCAATCTGATTATGGGATTATTCCATGAAGGCAATCTGATGGTTTCCTAATGTATGATAGGGCAATGCTTTTCTTTTTCTTTTTTATGTGATACTGGTCTTTGTAGTGAAGCAATACTTTTGTTATAAGATGGGGGTCTCCTTATTCGAGGAAGTAATTCCAAGGATATTCCCTTCGTAAAGGACTTTGAATATCTCAAGAAGAGCTGGTGGCAACCTAGTGGATTCCTTGTAGATGATAAAACAATTTGTTTTTTGTTAGGCTGGTGTTCTTTTCAATGGAGAAGTGCTCTTATTATGAGACTTCTGGTCTCTTTGGATGGGGTAGCCCTCTTGTGAGACTAGTGATCTCTTGAAAGGGAGTGCTCATTCAGGGAAGTACGTCTAGGGATACTTCTTTGTAGATGAGTTCTCGATAGATCCCAACAAGGGATTTTTCCATGATGGAAATCAAAAAGCAATTCTCTTTGTGAACTTTATAATGGGTTTTAAAAGTGACAAGAAGGCTTTAGTGGAAGATGGAGGGAATAGCATGGTCATGGTGTCAATAAGTCCTTTTTTCTTTTCCTTGGTCCATTCTCTTTGGATGAGGGACGCTTTGTAGCCTTTCTTTTATATAGAAGATTTGGAATCAAGGTTTTAAATATGAGTGGGACAGCCAGGAGTCCCATCATATCGAGTGTTAGGATAGGGCCAAATCTTGAGTATTTGGATGGGGCAGCTTGGAGAATTGATCGGGATGGAATGGGACATTCACCATCTTGAGTGTCGAGATGCAAGGTGTCCCATTCCATTGGGAAAATCAGGGTAGCCTTATCCCATAGTATTTAAAGCCTTGCTTGGAATATATATATATATAAGAGTGTGAGTTCTGGTGGTTAGGTAGACAAATGAGAATTGTGTCCAATCCCCTCTCTCTTTCTCTCCCCCTCTCCCTTATCTCTTTTTTGTGTGCTCGCTGAGATGTGACTATTTGGCATAGGGGTGCTCTCTTTCTCCCCTTTTCTGTTGAGATTAATAGCTGAGATGGGTGTCATTGAGCTTTCAGAAGGGAGTTTGAGTGGATCTTTTCCTCTTGCTGGATAAAGAAGATGATAAAGGGATCTTTGGACCATGATGGTAATTAGAGGAAAGATGACTCATACTAAACCACTTCTCTTAGATTCTTATTTCTTTCTTGTGCTCGGATTAGGGCTAAGTTCTGCTAGATGGAGTAGTTCTCAAGCTGTTTCTTATGTCTAGAAAAAAAGAACCTGCACCTTTTCTCAATAACATGCTAAGCCAGCTTATGTTGTGCCATGTATTGTTGTGGGATCCTATGGATTTAATGTTTGGAGTCACTAATTGTTGTGGAGAAAGGCAATCTAAACCTGCACATCTTTTAGAATTAGTTCACATTTTCTATTCCTAACGAACTAGCTCTTTGACTAATAGAAACTTACCATGAAGCATAGCCATATGATCTTGATCATGGGATTTGTAGTTTCTACCTTAGAATTTGATGTTTTGATGGCTAAGACTTCTTCTGTGAAGCAAGATGTGGTAGCCTGGCTAGGATATTAATTTGCCTGCTCTTATCTCTATTCTTGCATGTGAATTGACCTTACAGTCCATACATGTGAACCTTTATTCCCTCTTTAGCTACTTGGTGTTACACTTTTTGGCCAATACATGTTCACAAGTAAATACATATGAATGCTGTCATCTGCACTTGTTTAGAGGTTTGTCAATGCTCACCAATATTTGTTTGCTGCCTAAACATAGACATATACACCTGGCCCTTCACATGGGGCCGACGTGGAAGTTCTGACTTTTGACGCAAGATACATGCACATGTACATGATGATGGTTGTACAGGAGCTAATGCAAGATCACAACTGCATGCACGTGAATATATATGATTTCTCATAATAGTCTATTAGAGGCCAGTGAAGAGGGAAAAAAGCTGTTAAAGTGTTAAAGAATGAGGACAAGGTTGGTCATTGATATTCATGCCTGCAAATGCTCCCTTTCTCCCTAAAAATCCTTTTGTTTGTGTCAATCTGTTAAACCAATTTATTTAATTGGTTTTTTTGTCATCCATTGATTATGTTTGTTCCTCTTGAACCAGTCATGTGCTCCTCATATTCTGAGTACTAGTGGTTATAATATACACATTTGATATTATAAATAAATATGCTGTGCAACTATGTCACTGTGGCATATCTATGTTTTGATTGTTCATGAGAGATTTGAAGTACTTGATTTGATCAAAAGGAAAGGCGGCTAGGATTCTGTGGTCGTTTCTCTTTGAAACTTTATTTAGTCAAAGCTTTTCCTTTTTGGGAGTGGTGGTGAGTAGGAAATAGAATTTGATAGAGCCTTATGTTGATGGTGTTTGAAGTAGGACTTTTGTTAAATGATTCCAGCTTCCTGCCTATTCTGTTATGTAGTAGAAAAAAAATTCTATTTTTGTTATTTGCACGTATTGAACAGTTTTTGTAATAACTTTATCTTATTTCTGTTTCATCTTCGAATAGCTTCACCAAAAGATTCTTTAGGCTCATTTGGTCTTATAGGAATGTGCTGTCTGTGGAGCTGTGTATGAGCATTCCTGAATATATATTATGCCTATGCAACTTCTATTAGAGATGATGCCCTTGTAACACACCTTGTTGCATAATGCAAAGAGCATTAGCGATGATTAGAAGCGTAAAATATTATATTTCACTAATACACGCTTGTGCAAGTTTTAATTGAATTGAATTGCATCCTCTTTTATTTTGAAATGCCCATTTTTTAAAATGTGCTACATGCATTGATTATTCTTTCAATCCACATCAATCATCATGATAAGACTGATAAGTTATTAGTTATTGGATTTCATCAATTATCAGGCTTAAAATTGGTTCAGCATTTCTTAGAATTATATTCGCTTTGGCATTGGACTTTCAGATTGCAATGCTGTTGCCTCTTCAGAAGAAGTACATGCACCTGAAATCGCAGTATGAACTCAAGTCATATGATCTTTCACTCTTCCAGAGCAGAGCTGAGCAAAATGAGCACCATAAGGTTGCAGATTTCCTCTTACGGCTATTTGTCTGGCTCTCTGTTTCTATATATCCAATGTTAAAACTTGAGTTTTCATGTTCATGCTATCATATTTTGTACATGATGGCCTTTTGAACTAAACATATACCTGTAGTGCAGCTAGGTGAGCTGGTGAGGAGGATTGAACAAGAGCTTGAAGAAGCAAAACTGAAAGCAAAAGAAAAGCAACTTCATTATGAAAAATGTGTTTCCACTGTTTCTGCTCTTGAAATATCCATCAAGGAACATAGCAATCATCGTGAGAGCAGACTCAAAGATCTTGATAAAAAGATTAAAACCTTGAAATCTGATATGCAGTCAGCTTCAAAGCATCTCAAGGTTGTGTATTTTTTTTTTTTTTTTTAAATTTCTTTTATTTTGGCATTCTGTTAGTAAAACATTTTTTCCCCCTTTTGTCTCATCATTATCTTGCATGCAATTGGCTATCCTTTCAGTTAAATATTTTCTATTTATGCTGAATTTTAATTCAATTTCCCAAAATCTGGTTAGAAATTTTTTATTCCTTTATAGAATTTGACCATTCCTAACGTTATTCAATTTACATTGTTTCCTGCTTATTTAGGTTATGTTGGCTTTCTGAGAAACTGATAGAAAAGATAGTTTGTTGGGGAGGAAGCTTCTTTTCCATTTTGTTTGTGAAAAGAACATTCAGAAAGAGAAAAACCTAACAGACGATATAGGGCTAAATTTTTCTCAAACTAGTATAAATTATTTCTTCTCCAAAAGCCAGTGATTTTGAAAGAAAGTGACAAGTAAGCAAGTGGTTCTATCTAACGTAATCATATCTTAAACCACTTTCTCAATAACTTTCTCACCAATTTTTTTGATGAACCATACATGAGAAAATACTCTATTTTCTATTCAAAATATAAATTCTGAAAAAAATGTAAACATTACTTTCTACTTGTTATGTACTTTTTATTTCTTCTTTCATGGGCAATTCTTTAAGAAGCCACTGCTAGAACATTCCTTAAAGTCAATGTTATAACTGAAAGTGTTGATATGCCTTAAGAGGTGATAGTTATTACTGAATGAAGCCTCTCTTTGTCAATGACTGGTGGCATCATGACACCTGCTGAATTTTAGTTATTTCTTTGATAGATACATTTCTTATTATATAGATTTATATGCTTGCAAGTTATGCACTAAATTGTTTTTATTCATTTTTTCTCATCTGTTATTAAGCAAATTGATTGCTTATATATTTTTATCAATGTTATGTTGATGCTATACCATATAGAGCTTTTTCTTTTTGTTGCATATTTCTGCATTGTCCCACATACTTGCTGCTGGTTTTCTTGTTGTATAATTCCAGAAAACCTTCATGTTGCATTGATTCTTACCTATTTGTTAGATAGCATGAATTTAGACAACATGAGGTGGGTGCATGATGGAAATATTATTGCTGAATACCGATGTAAGAATTCTTTGTTAAATGAAGTGTAGCATCTACCTCATTTAAGGCTAAGGTTGCATAATTGACCAACATGACTGGGGCATTCACCCAAGTTTGAATACTAAATTATTAATATTGGAATTTTGTTTATTATTCTCTCAAATTTGTGTTTGAAGATTGTAGCATATTTGATTAATGAAGATGCTAGCTGTATTTTTACTATTGTTGAATATTAATTTTTTTTATTAAAAAAAATATAGATGTGTTGGATAAAGTTTGAAAGAAAATGAAGAAGAAAATATGTTTATCTTTAAAATTTCAAAAAAAAAAAAGACAGCTTGTATTATGATCGATGTTAAATATTTTATGTTTCAAAACAATCATTTGCATAAACTGGATAAATAACTTCCATGCTTCTTCTTCTTCTTCCTCCTCTTTTTTTATTTTTTTTATTTTTTTTATTTTTGCATATCTCTCTATTTACAGATTAACTATATTTAAAGAGTCCTTTGTTATATATTTGCATATCAAGGTCTCTCTTATTTGATAGATTTCCTAGTATTAACCACAATGAAATTTGTTGCATTTTTCCGCCCACTTCCTTGCTCACTTTGTCCTTTGGAGCTTCTAGCTATTGAGCTACTCTTGCTTCTTAATATCACTGTTGTTGACTTCAGGCTCCTCTCTACTACCATTGTTGGGATTAAGAATTTAACATTTATATTCTAACTTGAATCATTGTTAGTTCTAGGGTTGGAAGTGGGTTGGGCCAGGCTCACGCCCAAAATTTTCTAAAAAAACTCAGGCTCGAGCTTAGGTCGGGCTTGGGCCCAAGCTTGGCCCGAACCCAATTGGACCAGCCCTCCTCGTTGACGGGGAAGGAGGCCTAGACGGCAGCGGCCTCCCCTTCTTGCCATGAGGTGCAACACGAGGGAAGGGTGATGGGTGGAGCCGCGGAGGGGTGCCAGGGGAGCCGCAGGGGGCGCGGGGTGCGACGGGCCGTGGGAGCCAGGTCCGGGGGAGGGCCGAGAGGGTGGGGGGAGGGGTTTTGTGCTGGGGCCAGGGCCAGGGGAGGGGGGTTTCGCACTGGGGCCGGAGGAGGTGGAGGGGGTTCACGCTGGGGTTGGGGGAGGGCGGAAGAGGGGGGGAGGGGGCGAGAGGTGTGTGGTGTGTTTGGGTTTCGCGGGGGGTCGGGGGAGGGCAGTGGAGGGATTTGTGACTCGCGAGAGCGGGGTGGGTCGGGCCTGGGCCGGGCCAAAGATAGGCCCGAGCCTGGCCCGAAAATAAAATGGGCTCTATTTTTTTAGTCCGATGGGCCTCAGGCCCGCTCGAGCCCACTTCTAGCCCTAGTTAGTTCACTAGCTAGAAGCTTTTAACTGCTGGCCAAGAGCGGTCTTTTTGGGCTATTAATCCATAATGGGCGGGGTTACATGCTGACAGCTCCAAAAGTTTTTTCCCCTACAGATGTCAATACCAGAAAAGATATAGAATACTTAGTCAAGATGGTTATATACTGTGACAGAATCGGGTTTGTTAGTGAGTTTATTTATATTCTGAGGCAGTCCTTAGTGTTCTTTTCTTTTAGATTCATGGGCTTTTCGATCTCCCCCTTCCAAAAGTTACTCTTTCAATAGAGAAGCTTGAAAAAAATGAATTTAAAGCTGGACAAAATAATTCTGGCTATTATGCATTTGCTATAGCCTAATATGCTAAAGAATGGCATTGGGTTAGCAAGCTGAGAAACCCAAAGACATTGATGCTGGTTATTTAGCAGCAATCTATGTATATTCTCATCAGCCACACTCTTCAGCAAACTTGTATACTTGTTAAGTTGCGCTCTGAAAGGAAACCATATAGTTATAAACCTCCCATTTTATATTGAAAGGTAATACAAAGTTCTTCATGGCCATCAGTGGAACGTAGTATCACAAAGAATGATACACATCTTTTGTGCTTTACAGTTTAAGCATTATTTTTCATATCTTTGTTTGCTTCTTATTATAAGCTAATTTGTTAAGTTCACTCTTTATGAGATCCTAACTTGCTCTCATCAATCCTGTAGCAAAGGATATATTTGCTCAGGTCATTATATAGCAACATTTAGTTGATTAGTGTTTGATTTTTTTTAAATTTTTTTTTTTTTTTTTTTTAAAATTTGTTTTGCTTCTTTCTTTTTAAATTTATGATAGTCTTCATAGTAGCTTAAATCCTTAGTTATTGCACATTTAGATTGGAATCTTGCCCCATCACACTGGTAAGAAGCTTTTAGTGAACCATTTATTGAATTAAGTCACTGGTATTCCTCAAAAGAGATTCTCAAAAAGAAAAAAAAAAAAAGAAAAATAATCCATCCCTTAAACCCGGCCAGCAAAGCTATGATAACGTCAATAACTTATGAGAGCTAACAGCAGGTTCATCATAACAGAAATCCTCAAAAAGAAAAAAAGAAAAGTAATCCACCCCTTAAACCTGGCCAGCAAAGTTATGATAACATCAAAAACTTAGGAGACCTAACAGCAAGTTCATTATAACAGAAATGCTATGTATAGTCAAACTGATATCTGAATTTGATTTGGTGGGAGAATAGTTTTTAATTTTTTTTTTTAAAATTTTTTTTACAGTGAGGATTATTTCAACTTGGTTGCACTCACATCTCTTAGTTTTATGTAATTTTCTTGATCTTCATTTTGCAATCCTTGCAGTTTGATTGGCTGCCCCACTATAACTGAAATGATGGAAATTTAATTGGTATTTCAATGACTTTCTTGTCCATTATATCAGGGTTATGAAAGTGAAAGGGAGAAGCTTATGATGGAGAAAGATGCTGTTGTTCAAGAGCTTGCTATGCTTGAAAACCAGTTGGCTTCTTCAGAAACTCTGATCGGTGTTCTTACCACAGAATTGGAAAAACAAAAAAGCAAGGTGTCGTCAACTGTTCAGGAATGTGGACCTTTTAGCTTATTGCATTCATTCTGTTTTGTGATTATCTCCTCCTGGGACAGGTTGGCTCCATAAAGCAGGAATTTGATCAAGCTGAATCCGAATTGAACTTAAGTCGCTCAAAAATGAAAGAATGCGATTCACAAATAAGTCACATTGCTAAAGAACAGCAAATGCTTCGACAGAAACTAAGTGATGCAAATGTCGAGAGAAAGAAGTTGGAAAATGAGGTAAATTATCATGGGACTTTATTGACTCTGTGAAATGAAAGCTTGGAGAATTTTTATATTCATTTCATGTAACTCCTAGGTAAAACGTATGGAGATAGAGCAGAAAGAATGTTCCTTGAAAGTTGATAAATTACTTGAGAAACATGGATGGATCACTACTGAGAAGCAATTGTTTGGAAGAAGTGGAACTGACTATGACTTTTCATCACGTGATCCTTACAAATCAAGGGAAGAACTTGAAAAACTGCAAGCTGAACAGTCTGGGTGCGTGAATTTGCATGCAGGATTGTACTTCGTGTTGGTGTAGCTGTAAATTGTATCCCATAAAGTTGCAAGCTAGTTTGAAGATTGATTGCTTTGATATTTACTGATTGAAAAGTTATCATTACTGATTATATGAATGTTGTCTGTAGCCTGGAGAAGAGGGTAAACAAAAAAGTCATGGCAATGTTTGAGAAAGCAGAAGACGAATACAATGATCTAATATCTAGGAAAAACATCATTGAGGCATGCTTCTCTCTGTCATCATGTTAAAGAACAGTTGTTCAAGATATTGTTTGCTTAAAGTATTATTTTATTTTATTTTTTTCTAATTTTATTTATTGAAATTCACTTGTGTAGAATGATAAGTCAAAAATTAAAAAGGTGATTGAAGAGCTGGATGAAAAGAAGAAAGAAACTCTGGAAATAACATGGGCCAAAGTGAACAAGTGAGCGTGCAATCTTCATCTTATCAATTTACATAATCAGTAAAGTCTGTGCCATCAGTATTGCTAGGTGGTCTTCAGAAGGGGCCGTTTTATTTATGCTTTTAGTTTTTGCTTCCACTGTTACTTTTTCCATGCTTTAGCTGAATTTATATTTGAGTAAGAGACATCCTTTACAGGGATTTTGGCTCCATCTTTAGTACGCTTTTAGCGGGCACGATGGCTAAGCTCGAACCTCCTGAGGGGTGCAGTTTCTTAGATGGTCTTGAGGTCCGTGTTGCATTTGGAAGTGTTTGGAAGCAGTCTCTGTCTGAACTCAGTGGAGGACAACGATCTCTTCTTGCACTTTCTCTTATTCTGGCATTGCTTCTTTTCAAACCTGCACCACTTTATATACTAGATGAGGTATTTTAAATTTTTAATATGTATTTACTATACATTCATCTATGGTTACACCACCTACTGTGATTGAACAATATTTTTTGTATTTGAGAGTAGAATTCTAAATTAGGACAGTGATGTTTCCCTAATTTTAGTTCAACTTAAATTGTGATGCTTTTGGTCACTGGTTTCAAACAACCTGCCTGCGCAGGTAATTTGTAATGCATTTATTGTTGCAGATTTTACAAAGTACCTTAACTTTAGATGTATTTAGTTTTGATGATGATCTTTTAACCTTCCTTTAAACTTCTTTTTGTATAGAGAAATCATTCTACTCCCTGTTTTATAGGAAATGAGATATAAGAAGAGGAGAATATGCTTCTGAATTTATTTAAAAAAAAAAAAAAAACTTTTGAATCATGCACCATAGAAGATAAATAATCAGGAAACTAACAACCAGTTATTTGTTTGGCTGCCATCTTGCATTAAGTCCTTTGTGGATTTAGCATTTTATTTTAGTCCTTGCAAATAGTTAAGCCTGTTTGCGCGCATATTTAGGCTTGTTTCTGTGTAGTTATATCTTTTTTATACACAATTAAGAACCAGATATTAAACATAAAATAACCACTGACATTGTGGACAGGGCATTAAAATTTTCAGTCAAGGATTAAATGTAAAATGGAGTCAACTGAGGGAAATGACCTAAGTAACCCCAAAAATAAAATTGTTTTGTGTGTTATAGCTTCCCATAAAGGCCAATGCTCAAGAGGGTTGAGTTACAATTGGTAAAATCTTGGGTGTGTGGGAATGGGCTGGTTCACATCTGGGCCTGAGTGTTCCAGAGTGCACATAAGATATTGTTCAAACCCAGAAAAAACCCGGTGTTATTTCAATAAGATAACTACTGAGGTTTATGCATAACAGAGAAAAGGTGAAGGGCCAATTTATATAAAATTACTGCATGACTGAGCACTACTAGAAATAATGTTTGGAATTAACTACAGCAAATACACTGCTAAATTTGTAAATATAGGCTGGAAATTGATGGATATGAATATGCATGGGTGGAAAGGAAGTTAACAAGGGAGAGGAAAGTTTATTACAAACAAGTTGAGAGCTCACCAGGGAGGCTGGATCCCTGTTGTGAAATGCCTCACCCATACATCATCATAGAAGAATGAAACCTTAGACATGGAGACGAGCGAGAAGACTGCATTGGCACAACCTCTCCACCTGCTAAACATACATGGACACAAAAAGAAAAAGCACCACTACAATAACAAAAGGGTCCTAATTTGTGTTAAACCTTCAAATCAATCTTGAAATCAAACCATCTAATTTAAGTGAAGCCCTATAATCTGGTTTTACATCTAAATGACTAAGTGCAATCTAGGCATGGACCCTAATATACATATAAATTATATATGTAAAATCTAATGGAACCCTGCTTGATTAATCTGTCAAATGTCAACATGACTAAAGTCCAAATGTTGAGCTAGAACTTTGGAAATTAATCTCTCAATGAAGAACATGAAAAGAAAGAAAAAATGCATTTGAGCAATCAATCTCCAGCCAATGTGTACATCAGCATTTATAGATAATCTTATCGCTCCTAGCTTGTTACCCACTCTTCCAATATGAACATTATTTTACTTTCGGTCTTGGATTAAGAGAGCTTTTTAATCCTATGTATGCAGTCACTTGTTTGTCTGACGTGCACCTTTTGAAGGTTATATATATGTATGTATGTATGTATGTATGCATGTATGCATGCATGCATGCATGCATGCATGTATGTATGCATGTATGCATGCATGCATGTATGTATGTATGTAAGAAAAAGAAATATGATTATTATTCCTACAACCCAACTGGCTTCACAATATGCCTCACAATGTCCCCAAATGAAGGACACATATAATCATTGTGGCTATTTTATCAGCAAGTTCTGATTGCCATTTGTCATGTTTTACTATTTTTCACTAGTTGAAGCGCCCTAGTTTTAATATTCACAACCATTATAACCTTCAACTAACACTGGAATGAAGCATTAACTGGTTCTGAGAATGAATGAATCTTCATTCAGAGTTTATGTTGTTCTGACTTTGAATCTCCTGCCCATGCTTTGCCAACCGACAATGCAACTGTGCCTTTTCTTCTTCGAGTTTTGTTTTTCCATACTGGCTACTAACATTTTCACAATACTTAATGGTAGTCTGACAAGTATTTGAAAGGGCTTGTCCTGAATACTCTTTAACTTGTGATGTAATCAACCAATTTTATTATACATGCCTTTTCATTCCGTAAGCTGTTGGTGGTTCAATTCCTTTATTAATCTTGCAAGAAGATCAACTTGATGCATCCCTAGCTTTCGAAAATCACTATTTGCATATACACTCCTGAAAGTATTCTATATTTGCAAAGATATATTATTGTTTTGACACTTAAAATGGTTATTCATTAACATTGTAAGGCAAAAATCTAAAGAGGGGCATCATTGCAAAAACAAGATATACAAATAGTGATTTGAGGTAGATATGCAATAAGCCACATTTGCAGGGGCATAGAGGCAAAAAGCCCTATTATAGTTGAAGAACTTTGCTAATGTCCTTCCTACATCCATTTCATATCAGTGTAGACAGCATGTGGTGAACATGCTTGTCATGTCATTCCAATATGCAAATGCCCCATGAAACACCCAAGTTGTCCGTGATACTGGCTTGTATGCTTTTGCTAGCTGCAGGCTCAGATGAATTCCTGCAAAGTATATGTCAATTTTCTTAGGTATTTAATAGATCCATTCTTATTGATGTGTCACAACTCACAACTATACTAGCACTTCTAGATGGTAATATTGTTTGGATACATATATGGGAATTGGATTGGACATATATCCAAGAGTCTAACTTGGCAAGAGAAAAAATGGAGATACTGGGATATATAGGGCATAATTTATATTTAAGCAAATAATATATATTCATACCTAAATATTCTATAAAGTGAAAATTTAGAAGAAATTGCTTTATATAGTCTTCAATATATATTTCTCATCCAAATTCTCCAATTGACTTAATGATATAAGAAAATAATAATATATCTCAAGTTAATATTTTATACCTACATCCTTGACAGTCTTGAACAAATCTCACTTCTAACATCTAAAATGAAGGGTCACACCCATTTTTGGTAGAGTCCAGCTCTCCAACAATCTTTAGGTGCTGCAGAGAGAATTTTATAAATATCTAAATGTGTGATTCATATTTGATTCACTTATGTATCCGATGTGGATTTTCCGAGCTAGATGCAAGTGTCCAGTAACACTACTAGAAGGCACACTAACATGCTATAATCAAGTTAGGGGGCCAGAAAATGGAATCCTTGATTGAGTATTTGTACATGTATACTTACACTTATTCTTACTTTCAGCATATTTCATATGTTTCAGACATGTTTCCGACACCATATCATTATTTTATGCTCTATCCTAGATAATTCATTATATTGCCTTTTTGCCTAGTAAATTGTCGTGCAACTCATGTACATTTTGGTTCACACTAATGAATCCTGTTCCTTTTTTGTTCTAAAAGGCTTAAACTTCATAAAATTTCAGCCAAGACATCATTGCTATTGGTGCTTTCTCCATTGGAACTCAAATTGATCTTGTGGACCACCTTACTATTTTTTTCCTTCTAAAACATGTGGAACTTAGAGTTTTGCAAGTAAATCAACTTACTTTTTTTTTCTTAGTATATTGGAAGAAACATTTTTCTCTTCTTCTTCTTCTTCCCTTTTTTTTAAGCCATGGTTGTGTGAAACGACAAAACTTTGGCCGTTGAATGAAGATTGAAAGTCGTATGTGATACAGACTTATAATTAGGAGCAATTTTTGTGAATAGAGGAAGGAAAGGCCAAAGATATTCAAATGCAATTGTGGAAGAGTATTATCTCAGCATTCTATGATGTAGAATGCGACTTTCTTTATAAGTGAAATAAAGAGAAACATAGTTATCCATATGTACTACTTTTTAGGCACCTTGTTACTAAAATGCCTGCAAGTGCTTGCATTCTTGCTATGCATTTAAATGGTGGAGCCTTAAATGGGTTGATTTAGTTGTTGTTACAAAGGAGATGGAAGCAGAGAACCTTATGGTGGATGGATGGTGCTAAGCAGGTTAATATTTTCAAAGATTTCTGATGTTAGCATTCAGATATTAAAGGCAGCCAAGTGCATGGGCCTCCCACCATTATGGGGTGTGAGGAGGATCACATGTACATAGCCTTACCCCAGCATGCTGAGAGGCTGTTAGCATTCTGATGGTGCTTCAACCAACTCTGATTCAAGTTCAGTACTTGCTTTCAGTTCTATCCTAGCATCGGTCTTTCATTTGGGCCTCACTCCCATTGTTCTCCTAATAGGCATGAAGCTGTAAACTCTGATTCAGCAGGAAGCTCTAATCTGAGCATGGAGAAAGGAGATCACAAGAAACAAGAAGCTTATCATAAAGGGATGTCTCTGGACACTCAAGCTGGAGTCATGGTGCCTTAAGGAGAAGCTCAGGCTCGCTGTCCAAATTTCAGCAAACTAGTAGTGCAGAGAGAGAGCAGAGATAGAAACTAGGAGGACTAGATGGACCATCCTTTAGATTTTGACTATTTACCTTGATTCTGCTTTCATCAATCTCCAACTAGGGAGTTGCTGTGATCATTCTAGATCATTTTGGGGGCGAATAACTACCAAAGGTATCTCGGACATGTGGAACTATGCTGGATTAAGGTTCTCTTTCAGTTAATTGGAATCTACAATAGACTTTGGCCTGTGATTCAGAGAGGGTTGAAGCCTTGAGTGAGTGGAACATTTTTGTTGGTGCTTTTCCCGTCCCACTTGTATCATTTTATCTTTTTACTGGAATGGTGGTGATTTTCATCATATTTTACACAAAATGGAAAGTATAACTTTGTAATTTCCTCTTATATGTAGTGTAGTCCTATGTACAAGTTGAAGAGCCTTTAACTTTGTTATGGAGTCAAAACATTTGTTTTAATTTCAATTATTTTACTTAATTTTATGCTTAGGTGTCTATATTTGTTGTTTTAAGCTTTTGATAGTTTATTGTAGGTTTTGAAGTTGTTAAGTTCAACAACTAGAACTAGTTCGCAACTGTAATTTTTCTTTTTCTTCCTTTTTTCCTTGGTGCTGGGTGGGTGGGGATTTTCCTCTTTCTAAAATAAATTTGATGATTTATAACTTTGTTCCACTTAGAATTGGGATATTGCCTCTTGAAGGACTGGCATTTATGTCCTGTTTCATTGGAAACTAGAAGGCCTGCTGAGCGTATTTGCGAGACAAAAGACAGGGAAGGTTAAATAAAAGCAACAAAATTTAATATTAATGGGAAGAAAAGAAAATGGAAGAAAATAAGGAATGAAGGAAATGAAGGGAAATGGTTAAAATGGGGTCTGCTGTTTAAGATGAATCCCTCTCTTTCCTTTCTTCAGTTCTTCGTATTGGTTATGTCTATTACTTTTACTTGACAGTTCTTGGTAAATTGTCCATTTATTTATACAAGCTACAAAGTAGATGCCATAAACTGTTTATAAAAAATTACTGAAATTTAGTTCTCTTTCATCTATCTTACTAATTTTTTCTTTAATAATTTGAATGTATTCAATCTGTGGATTGATGATTCTCCCCTAAGCAAATTGACATTTCCTTATTTGTCTATTTTCTGAAGCATGTTTCTGTAACATGCACATAAATTTCAGTTTCAAGGCTGATATTCAGCTTAGGGTTTCCTAATTTCTGATCTTCTAATTTTTAATTTGTTCAGGAGGGCTTATCTAATCCAGCCCTCAGGTAAATCAGATTGCTTTTCAGTGAAATATGGGTGAGCACATTTTTGCCACTTGAATTTAGTTTAACGGAAAGGCATAAAGATGATCGTAGGTTGTAATTTTACATAATTATCTGTAGGAGGGCTAACTTTATTCTAACAGCTTTTGCAGTTTTGATTTATAAAAATTTCTTCTTGATACTCAAACGATGTCTTTTAATGTTCTCTTTCTTCAACAGGTGGATGCTGCTCTTGATCTCAGCCATACACAAAACATTGGAAGAATGATCAAAACTCATTTTCCACATTCACAGGTTAACTTCTTTCCTATATCACTTGGCTTGAGAGTTGTATTGTATTTAATATTCTGTAACATTATTTATCCATCAGTATTTTCTAATTCTTGTGAAAAGAAGAGTTTTGTTTTCATTTTCCTACTACTAGGAACTTTGTTCTAAGCTGTAGGCCGTGGAATGGGGGGCAATGGATTCACGTAGCTGACCCAAACTAGTTTGGGATTAAGGCTTTGTTGAACTGAGTTGAGTTCTAAGCTGTACGGCTTGAAATGACAAACTGTATTTTTTTTCTTTTAATCTTAAAGTTTTGGAAGTTTAGATTTCCCTTTAATGTTCTTGCTGTTAGGTAGAAGCATGCTTTTATTACTTTATAGAGGTACCTATCCTATTCTCTTGTTCGTCTTTAGAATTTGCTTGAGTGTATTATCTTTCCACCCACTAGGATTGTAATATTAATCTGAGTACACAAATATTCATCTCTCCATAAACCATAACTTCTATGTTTTCTTCTTTTTAAGTTCCTTGTCTTCCCTATTTCATTTATGTCCTGGTATTCCAACTTGGGTCTGCGGAGCATTGCATGATTATCACAACTTTGACTTTGTACTGAATTCTTGGTTAATATATTTTTTTTTCCTGCAGTTCATTGTGGTTTCTCTTAAAGAGGGGATGTTTAACAATGCTAATGTCTTATTCCGGACTAAATTCGTTGATGGAGTTTCCACAGTTTCAAGAACAGTAGCCTCAAAACAGAGATAATATTCTGATGATCTCTCACATTCTTCACTGGTAACTAACTCTATACTTTCTTTTTTTAATGATACATGTCATGCCAGCGAACAAGTATTGAAGGTTAAAGTGCCTTAGCTAGAATGTCCTTATCTTCTTGAAAAATTTCCTATATTATGCTGATTTTTCATATAGAAAACATGTGATATTTACATTGTGTGAGTTCTTATGGCTGTAGATCATAATGGATGTTTGGGTTTTCCTTTTAAGCAACAAATAATAAATAACCATATGGTTAGGAACTAACATTTTCTATGCTTTGGCATCTTGCTTTTTTGGCTGGACACTGCACTGTGATAATGTGAGGTAGCAACAATTACATGGAGCTTCCAGTCAAAGGACAGCATTAAGCATATTGAGTATTGACATGTAAAAATTATGATATGTTTAGGATCTTATAAAGCTTCAGGGAAATCCTTTATATGCTTGCCAATAGATGCTGCTAGTCTCTTTGGGTTCTATAGTTGGACTGGACAGCTAATGGGCCTGCTACTGAGCCTTGTTCAATGTATTTGAGTTTATTGTGTAACGGGCCTAGGTCATAAAGGCCAAACCCTGGCTGCACAATTATTTAGGTATTTCTGTCATTTTTCACCTTGTAAGTAGTCCCCCAATCAAATTACAACATAGAAATGGCTCCTGCATTCTGCTTTCCTCTTTAACCATATCTTTTCCTATGCTTCTTTTTCATTTTTCTTTTCTTCTTCCCCTGAGGCTTCTGTTATCCTATAGTTTCCACTCTCTATATAATTGAGGACCTGGAGTCATCTCAGCTTCACAAGTTTGAGCCTTTGTTATAGTCCAGAAGATGGTCATTCCACGCGATAACCATGAATGTTCCATCTAATGACAATTCTCTTCAAACTTTTAAGTATTTATAAAACTTTAAGTTGGTGAATTCTCACATTGGTATTATTTCTGGTATAACCACCATTCACAAAGGTGACTGTAATTGCTATTCTTAATTTCTTTTTCCTTTTCGAGATGAAAAGGTTTTGCAACCCATCCTAATATGGTAATATCTCTTGTGATCTGGAAAGTTGGTTCAAAATGAGGAATTTTTTGAGCGATGTTACTTGGACAAGTGACATGAGTACTAATATTCAATTATCCAAAAGATTGACACAGGGTTCTCCAAAAATTTGACATGGGGCATATATGTTTAAATAATGTATTGATGTATGCATATAATGAATAATGAGCTAGTCCAATGCAATATAAGCTCATAAAACTTGACAAAATTTTTGCTAACCATTATGATAAGTTTGATAGTTTTCATAAAGAAGTACCAAATTTAGGTATGCGATGATGGTGGCATCATGGTATGAAGTGTCAAGGAGCGTCTTGAAGTATTCAAAGTGTCAAAGTGTTTTATGCACTACAAACCCAAGATTTGGAGCATGCAACATGTTGAGATTCAGCACTATTGGAGGTGGTCATATTCTCCAAACTTAATAGAGAATGCCCGTAATGAAGTATTTAACCTTTGTACACGATCTGATTAAAATATGAGGATCTTAGGATATCTACCTACTTAAGTCGATAGGATCCATGAATTCCTTTATTCACTCCTAGGAGATTTCATGGTTTCTGACCTCTTTAAACCACGTATGTGCCTCTTAAAGGTCTTCGCATAAGGAAACTGCATGAAATTACAAAAAATAAGAGATGAGCCAAAAATGTAACTTTAGAATTGCATCCATCTTAATGATTACCATTGAAAAAAAAATTAAAAATGAAATTAATTTGGTTGGGTTGATGGAAAAGGAAGAAGGTCTCAAGATTTTGCCCCTCTAGAAAATTTAACCCCCAATAAAAAACTGAGACTTTACCAAAGATATAGATAATTGTGCAAGACAAAAAATGGTATGCAGAAATCCAAAGAATAAAGCATTAAAGTAGATAGACCAAGGAAGAATAAAGAAGCGGATGAATTTTGAAACATTAAGCCACAGCTTTGGCTCTCCCATACGCAAACCTCTGCTACCACAAGACCTTAGACTAAAAATTTAATATATGGTCGGTCTTACTTAAGAAACAAGCTAGCCTTGCCATCAGTGAGAACATGGGGGGTTTTCTGGGATGCTTTAGACATTGAGAGTGAGGGCTTATCTTATAGGTTCCTTGATGCTGCTAGACTTCATTAGCTTTAGATGTCCAACTAAAGAAAAGGATGAGAAATATGTAAAGATGGTTTTTTGGTTCAAACAAGATACAGAAGCCCTAAAATTCCTCTAGAAATCAGGTTATAACGCCCTGTAGCATCCCTTTTATTCTGTGCCAGGTCTGATACGTTTCAATGCTGTAATTCTCCTTGAGAGTGTGGGCTTATTTTATAGGTTCCTTAATGCTGCCAGACTTCACTAGCTTTAGGTGTGCGACTAAAGAATAGGATGAGAAATATGTACGGATTGTTTTTTTTTTTTTTTGGTTCAAACAAGGTGAAAAAGCCAGAGAACCCTCTAGAAACCAGGCTATAACTCCCTAGAGCATACCTTTTTTTTTTTTCCCCGTTCCAGGCCTGTCAAAATATCCGTGCAACCTTGTAGCCCAAACTCAAAATTTTGTTTTGTAAAAAGCATTAAACTCCTGACCGGATGCACTTTCCAGTGAGTATAATATTGAAATCATATTTGGACACGAGAAGATAACAAGGGAAAAAAATAAAATAGTGGGTGCAACTGTCAGGTAAATGTGACGGGAACGTCAGAGTGAGAACCTATTTGAGTCCATTGATGCTAAGGGCATATCAAAGGGGACAAAAAATAATTTTGAGTGGATCAGGAATTGTTGGGTTGGCCGAACTGGTGGCTTCAAGTGCATATCTCAATTAGCTTATGGCTGGTTATTAGTGCAGACTAACCAAGCTAGTATTAAATTAGTATTTCTAATGATTGTTATTCTCTTGTTCTGTTTCTTTTTAGAAATAGTCATTGGTAGTGGTTGTCTTTTTTCCGAACATCTTGTTTGCCTTTTGCCATGAAATTTTTTTTTTTGTTTGGACCTGTATGTGTTTTGCCACTTCTCTTGCTGCTTATGAGATTCGAACCTGTTGGATGATCATGTCTGAATCATACCACAATCATTTCTTTTGATTTGTTTGTAATTTCTCTTTTAAGAGAAACAAAGGCCCTTTAATGACACTTTGACGTTTCTTTTATTGGTGCATCAATAATTATCTGATAATGAATATTTAATTTTCGCAGGGTTAGGAGATGCTCACAGTCTGTCCTAGTTCATTTAATGTATGACTGATGCCTCAGCCTAGAGGGAGATGGAAGGCTCTGAGAGTCATCCTTGTGACTCCTATTTGGTACAGTTGGTTGTTTGCTAAAGAAGGCATTATCTGAATCTGAAGCAATATCTTCTATATGGAGGTTTCCTGCTTTCTCCAGTCCCTGTAAAATGAACAGAATTTAGCGTATTTATTATGACCATAACATTTAAGTGTATTATTGGGTTTATGCCATGCCAGAAAAATGAAATTGTATACTCTTCACTTAACCCACCTTAGCACACATGGCTATGTTCGCATGTGAAAGGAAAGAGCTGGATCTCTTTCTCAATAGATGTTCAAATGCATTTTCTTGGTGGAGATTATCTGGTTGCGTCTGTGCTATTTCTGGAGGCTTGGAATTTTAAAATATATTAACTTTTCAGCCATCTCTTTGCCAAGTATGTCCTTCGAATGTATTTGGTGGTGATTATGATGCGAATTAATTAACATAAAGGCGTGTGCTTTGTCGAGAATTTAGAGCCTATAATATTTTTCTTTCATTGATAGAGGATGCTAAAATAGACATTGTATGGAGATGGATTTTCATTGATTCTAAACTTTTATTCTGTTGATTTTAATTAGCAAGAATCCTTTATGGCAACTGATACAAACTGATCTTTCTATCTGCAATCTCTACGGTCGATGAGACTGGGTGATGGTTGAATGACTGCACGACGAACCTCGGGCGGTATTCCCAGGTGTTCATGTGTTTGTCCTAAATAATTATCACATCATTTCATCATTTCTTTGAGTGGTTGCTTCATTGCTATTCTTAAAATAAAATAGTTATAATGTGTACACTTTCTAAAATCTTTTTATATAGAGCTATTAATTTTTAAAGAAAACATGCAGTATTGTCTGTTCGGTTATGCCTTCCTCGCCTTCTTCTTCAAAGTGCTGTTCACCGTGAGCTGCTTTGAAATCTGTACAGCAAGAAAAAAAAAGGGGGGACCTGCAAAAAAACACGAATTGGAGAGACGGAAGCCACGGAGTTCTGGTCTCTCCATCTTACACAAGATTGCATGGTCACAGTGCTCTTGTTCGAAACGCGAGTTGTTTCGACGTTCTTTTTATTATTTTTTTATTTTTATTTTTTATTTTTGGTTTTGATGTTGATTTCAACTTAATTTTGGAAAAAGGATGAGTTTATAAAATGCTATTTAAGATGACGTTTTAAGAAGTAAATAGCCATTCCAAATCGTACTTTTAGTGCCAACCAGCCTGTCTCGCTCATGTTGGAAACGCTATTTATTTTTTTAAAAAAATAAAATACTATAAAAAATAATATTTTTAAAAATATATTATATAAAATATATTAAATAATATTTTAAAAAACATCAAATGATATTTTTAAAACTATCATTCCGACTAATATATCTTTCAACTATTATATTTTTTTCATACTCTCCTTCTTTCTCTGCGCTATCTTAAATCCCGTGAACATCCATTACCGTCGATCATTATCCTTACTCCATTTTTTTTCAATTCTCTCTCCCTCTCTCTCTCTCTCTCTCTCTGCGGTCTTTGAAACATCCTATCACTGCCGGTCATTGTCTCCTGCCCCCAATCGTTGCTGCTACCGTCAGTCACCATCGATCACTGCCCCTGCCTCTTTGGTCAGTTCTCTCTCTCTCTTTCTGTCACGCACATTGCCACGGGTCATTTCCCCCTCCCCCCCGTGGTAAGTTGGAAAAGTCCGTCAAAATTCAGAAAATCCTTCTCATCTTTCAGGTGGTTGGGGGGTGGTTGGGGGACATGTTGGTGCACACCACAAATGTGAGTCATGTGAGAAAATACAACTACCAGGTCATAAGCTACCAAATCTACCATTATAAATGATGAAATTGACTCAACATAGTGGCTTGACATTCATATAAATCTATGAACATTACATTTGGAAATCACACTCTTTTTTGAGATTCATCTTTATTATTTATCTAAATAAAATTATAGAAGTGAGAGAAATTATAGGAGATTTTTTTTTAATAAAGTTGAATTACCATTGCGATCCTTAATAGAACTCTAATCCACTACTTGTTGATGAGATTAGAACAATCAATAAAAACCAAAAAAAAAATCTAATGTCAACTAGTTAATCAACTATCAAGATTAGAACAATCTCATCATTAAATTAGTTATATACACTACATAAAAAGGCAAAAAAGAATTTGTGCATCTCACATACTGAAAATTAATGATTACTTAAATTCACAAATTGAAATAGTATTTAAATTTGAGTTGTATGATTGAAACTTTCTCTCTTTTGTGATAGTCCATTTTTATTTTATAGTGATATATATATATGTGTGTGTATATGAATATATACATGTATACATACATACATACATACATACATACATACATACATATACATACATACATATACATACATATATATATATATCTATCTATATATATATATATATGTATGTATGTATGTATGTATGTATGTATGTATGTATATGTATGCATGCATGCATGCATGCATGCATGCATGCATGCATGTATGTATACATACATACATACATACATACATACATACATATACATATATATATATATATATATATATATATATATATATATATATATATATATATATATATATATATATATATATATATATATATATATATATATATATATATATATATATATGCATGCATGCATGCATGCATACATACATACATACATACATACATATATATATACACACACACACACACACACACATACATACGTACATACATACATACATATATATACATACATATATACATACACACACACATATATATATATACATACATACATACATACATACATCTATGTATGTATATATATATGTTGGTACAGAAACTGATCGTCATCGAAATCAGCTGGAGCGGAGGTGGACGAGGTCGCCACCGGAGACCTGCAAAATGAAGTCCCATCCGGAGCCGGTGGGGGGTGGCTCCGACAGAACCCTCCGATGATCAAGTTCAGCTCTGGCCAATAGGAATGGAGTGCTCGGGAATGAGTTCCACAGAGCTTAGAGAGAGGGAGAGGAGAGCTTAGAGATCAGAGGTTAGAGTTAGCATGTATCTGGAGGATCCTTTTTATAGGTGGAGCTTGATGGTGACAGCCTGTAGCCGCGTGGCTGGTGGGCCACTCGAGAGGTCCGGTGGAGTCAGTCCCAAGGGGAAAGGGTGCTGATACTGCAGCGCCACCTGCAGTACGGATTGATGGTGACAGCCATCGCCACCTGATAGTGGGATCGCTGTCGCTTACGGTGGACTGATGGTGATGGCTGCAACTATCGTTAGCTTTACCGAGCCGCTCGGGCCGAATGAATGAAGGATTGAAGGGCTTTGACGTGTACCCATTTTGGAAGAGTTCGGACTCCTGAAGAGGGAGCTCAGAAGGAGTTCGGCTTCCATAGGCATCTGGCTGGAGGTGAGTGGCTAAGGCCCGATCACTGAAAAGTTCGGTAGGAGCTCGGTCGGTCGAGGGGATGTCTGGGAGGGGTCCAGCTGGATGAGCCCGGCTCCTGAAAAAGTCCGACCGAAGGATGTCTGGGACGAGTCCAGCTCTCCGAAGAAGTCCGACCGAAGAGAAAGCTTGGAGGAAGTTTGGCTCTTGTAGGTGTCTGGCTGGAGGAGTGCGGCTAAGGCTCGGCCGTTGGAAGTTCGGAAGGAGCTCGACCGCTGAGGAGTCCAATCGGAGGATGACCGCCGAGGAGTTCGTTGAGAAGTTCGATCGAGGGACGATCGCTGAGGAGTTCGACTGACTGAAGGGATGGCCATTGAGGAGTTCGGCTGATGGACGACCGCTGAGGAGTTCGATCGCTGGGAGTCCGAAGGAGCTCGATCGGCTGAAGAGTTCGGCTAAGATCCGACCATTGAGCAGTTTGGTCGGCTGTAAGAGTTCATCCAAGACCCATCCACTGAAGCTCTTTCGTGGCTACTGATTGCATTAGGCTGAGCATCAAACTAGACTTCGATAGGAGTGGGATTTATCCCCAACAATAGCCCCCCCACTTTCGAGTTCGAAACTCGAAGGAAGGGAGTGCAGAAAAGGCAACTATCGAAGTCTTCTTCTGGGCTCCGTGCTGGTTTAGATCGAAGCTCGGGGGAGATCTCATCTTCAGCTAAAGTTGATGTTGAAGTTGAAGCCCCGGGAGAGATTCCATCTCCAATCGAGGTTGAGGTAGGCCTCGTCTCTTGCGATCGAGGTCGGAGGTTAAGCTCATTGGGAGCGATATTGTCTCCTACAGCTGAGGCTGACTCAGAGAAGATCTCCTTTCCTACAGTCGAGGTCAATACGGGCGCTCGAGAGAGATCCGATCTCTAGCCGAGTTTGGCTCGGTCGATTGGGAGAGATCTCATCTCTGATCGAGGTTGGCTTGATCGATCGAAAGAGATCTCATCTCTGACCGAGGTTGGCTTGATCGATCGGGAGAGATCTTATCTCTGGCCGAGGTCGGCTCGGTCTCTTATGATCGGGGTTGATGCGGGCGTTCGGAGGAGATCTTATCTCCTGCAGTCGAGTGTGCCTCGGGGGAGATCTTATCTCCTGCAGCCGAGTTTGAACACGGTCGCCCGGGAGAGTTCTTATCTTAACCGAGGTTAATTCGGTTGCTCGGGAGGGAGAGATCTTATCTCTACCGAGGTTGTCCACGGTTGCTCGGGAGAGATCTTATCTCTGGCCGAGGTTGCTTCTCAGAAGAGATCTTATCTCTAGCCGAGATTGTCGCTCGGGAGAGATCTTATTTCTGACCGAGGTTGTCGCTCGGAAGAGATCTTATCTCTAGCCGAGGTTGCTTCTTGGGAGAGATCTTTATCTCTAGCCGAGGTTGTCGGTCGTTGTCGTTCGAGAGAGATCTTATCTCTGGCCGAGGTTGTCGCTCGGGAGAGATCTTATCTCTAGCCGAGGTTGCTTCTCGGAAGAGATCTTATCTCTAGCGAGGTTTCGGAGAGATCTTATCTCTAGCCGAGGCTCGGAAGAGATCTTATCTCTGGCTGAGGTTGTCGCTCGGAAAGAGATCTTATCTCTAGCCGAGGTTGTTACTCGGAAGAGATTTTATCTCTAGCCGAGGTTGCTTTTCAGAAGAGATCTTATCTCTAGCCAAGGTTGCTTCTCGGAAGAGATCTTATCTCTAGCCGAGGTTGTCGCTCATTGTCGCTCGAGAGAGATCTTATCTCTGGCCGAGGTTGTCGCTCGGGAGAGATCTTATCTCTGGCCGAGGTTGCTTCTCAGAAGAGATCTTATCTCTAGCCGAGGTTACTTCTCGGGAGAGATCTTATCTCTGGCCGAGGTTGTTACTCGGGAGAGATTTTATCTCTGACCGAGATTGAAGGTCTTTGACCTGCCCGTGTTAGGACAAGGTTCTCCTCCTGTTTCTAACACGGTGACTATTAACTGCTTCTTTTTCTATCATCACATAGTTTTCGCGCCCAGAAATAATATATTATTGAAAGGAAAGAACTTTATTTAAAGAAAGTTACTGGCAACGCATTCCCAAATTCTGTGTTTCAGGATCGTGGTAGCATTGTTCCTCCATATTTTTTCATGCGGACGATCTTTTCTACCTCATGCTGGCCTTCTCACTTTGGAGTATGCTTCTCTTAGCTTTGACGCTGGGAGGTGACAAGTCGCCGATGTACCAAGCTCCTCCCTGGGATAATGTTGATGACGCCGTGAGGCGGCCGACCTTATCATTTCTTGTTACGGCAGTGCCCTTGGCCGATCTTCAGACTGACGTCGAAGAAATTTACTCAGCCGTCTCTTTCTAATGAGCTCCTCAATTTCGTCTCAGAGCTGAATGCATTCCTCAGTGTTGTGGCCGAAGTTGCGATGGTAGAGGTAGTACTTGCTTCGATCACACTTGTTTGGGGGAGACCGTAATCCTTCTGATCTTGGCAGTTGGTTCTTAACTTCGGTGAGGATCCGAGTTCGAGGAGCGTTGAGGGAGACGTAGTCGTGGAACCTTTTGAGAGGAGGGCTTCTTCGTGCCCCTCTGTCGGGGCTTCCTTGGTGGCGAACTCGAGGAGTTCGAGCCCGTCTGCTCCTAGAGGGAGTCTGTGAGCGTGGCTGAACTTCGTTCGGCCCTTCATCGTCTGCCAGCCGCTCCCTTAAGGCTTCTTCGTTCTTCAATTTGAAGGCTTCTTCCGCACGGACATATCTCTCGGCCCGAGCCAGCAGATCGACGAAGTCCCTGGGATACTTTTTTTTCAGAGAGAACAGCAAGTCATTTTTTCGAAGGCCGCCCTTGAGTGTGGCCATCGCAATAGACTGGTCCAAGTCCCGGACCTTCAATGCCGCGGCGTTAAATCGGGTGACGTAAGCCCGGATGGATTTTTCTTGCTTCTGCTTAACGTTCATCAGAAAATTTGAACCTCGATGCGGACGTCGGCTGCTGATGAAGTGGGCCGTGAACTGACTGCTCATCTGATCAAAAGAGAAGATCGTACTCGGTTTCAATGCGGAGTACCAGTTTCTCACTGCTCCCTTTAAGGTAGATGGGAAGGCTCAGCACAGCATGGCGTCTGAAGCACCGTGGAGCAGCATCATGATTCAGAAGACCTCCAGATGATCAACCGGATCAGAGGTTTCGTTGTAGCTTTCAAGTTGAGGGAGCTTGAAGTTCGGTGGAATGGGCTCTTGCATAATCTGGAGGGAGAAAGGAGGATCGGTGCGGACGTCAGCATGATGAACCGAGGCGACGTGGTCGAGCTCTTCAATTCGTCGATCTATCTCCTGCAGTCTGTGATCAAGGGCATCGTCCTGATCGCAGATCTTGGGAGACTTCCGACTACAAACGAAAAAGGTCTCCTCCAGAGGAGAACCATGATCCAAACATGGATTTTCGACTCTCTATTTTTCTTTTCAAGGGGGCACGGGCACATCGGCCTGAGTACCCTTCCTTGGGGCCGATTCTCGATATCCGAATGATGGATTTTCTAGTGGAGTCGCCATCGGAGGCTACTGCATGGCCTACATTACCTCAGTGAGGTCGTGGACCTGTTGGACAAGCCGGTTGAATTGCTCTGCATCTACCATGGATATAGGTAGAACCTAAGCTGCCGGAGCTGAAGTAGGAGCAGACGGATCTGGATGGGATCGGGACATGGAAGTCGTCGATCGTCGAGTCGAAGCTCTCCTGGGAGGTATTTTTGGAAGAGAAAAGAGAGATCTCCGAAGAGGAAAGAGAAAAATCATCGCCGAGCACTCCTTTAAGAATAAGAGAACCTCGGTGGTTTGGTGTCCTTCTTCTAGCGTCAATCTATTGGTGTAGAAACTGATCGTCGTCGGAATCAGCTGGAGCGGAGGTGGACGAGGTCGCCATCAGAGACCTGCAAAACGAAGTCTCGTTCGAAGCCGATGGGGGGTGGCTCAGGTAGGACCCTCCGATGATCAAGTCAGCTCTGGCCAACAGAAATAAAGTGCTTGGCAATGAGTTCCTCAGAGCTTAGAGAGGGAGAGGAAAGCTTAGAGATCAAAGAGCTTTCTTTAGCGTATCTGGAGGGTCCTTTTTATAGCGGAGCTTGATGGTGACAGCTGTAGCCGCATGCTGGCGGACCGCTGGAGGTCCGATAGAGTCAGTCTCATGGGAAGATGCCGTCTGCAGTGGATTGATGGTGACAGCTATCGTCGTCTGATAGCGGATCGCTGTTGCTTGCAGTGGATTGATGGTGATGGCTGTAGCTGTCTTGGCACTGAGTCGCTCGGGGCCAAATGAATGAAGGGTTGAAGAGCTTTGACGTGTACCCATTTTGGAAGAGTTCGGACTCCTGAAGAGGAAGCTCGAAAGGAGTTTGGCTCCCATAGGCGTCTGACTAGAGGTGAGCGGCTAAGGCCCGATCGCTGGGGAGTTCAGTAGGAGCTCGGTCGGTCGAGGGGATGTCTGGGAGGGATTCGGCTGGATGAGCCCGGCTCCTGAAGAAGTTCGATCAAAGGATGTCTGGGATGAGTCCAGCTCCCCGAAGAAGTTCGACCGAAGAGGAAGCTTGGAGGGAGTTCGGCTCTTATAGGTGTCTGGCTGGAGGAGTGCGGCTAAGGTTCGACCACTGAGAGTTCGGAAGGAGCTTGGCTGCTGAGAAGTTCAGTTGGAGGACGACCGCCGAGGAGTTCGCTGAGAAGTTCGATCGAGGGATGACCGCTGAGGAGTTCGATCGGCTGAAGGGACAGCCACTGAGGAGTTCGACCGATGGACGACCGCTGAGGAGTTTGACTGCTGGGAGTCCGAAGGAGCTCGACCGACTGAAGGATTCGGCTAAGACCCGACCGCTGAGCAGTTCGGTCGGCTGTAAAAGTTCATCCAAGATCCGTACGCTGAAGCTCTTCCGTGGCTACTGGTTGCATTAGGCTGAGCATCGAATTAGACTTCGGCAGAAGCGGGGTTTATCCCCAACAATATATATATATATATGTATGTATGTATGTATGTATGTATATATGTATGTATGTATGTGTGTGTATGTATGTATGTATGTATATATGTATGTATATACATATATATACATGTATATACATATATATACATGTATATACATACATACATACATACATACATACATACATACATACATAGATACATACATACATACATATATACACACACACATACATACATACATATATATATATATATGTATGTATGTATGTATATGTATGTATGTATGTATGTATGTATATTTGTTGGTTGTTATCTTGCTAAGTTGATGACTACAACATATGTCCGTGTGCTATTGCATTGTAACGGTACAATATAGAGTGGGATTGATGGAGCAAAATATAGTATGCATCCTATTTTTTCAATCAGATTGAGTTTGACAACAACTCATAATAATTTATTGAAGATATTGTATAATTCCATGAAAATAGATAGGGGCTAATTTCGTTTCAAATTGAAATGATGCTGTCCTATTATTTTTGGATCGTCAATGGAGATTAGGTGTCGATCAATGATTCATGTCATATGTTTTAATATACCGCAAGTTCATGGTTGTGCAGAGTAGCATTTCTAGCGAGTACGGATCGATCCTATAGGGAGTTATGTGCTTTGTATGTATTCTAACTTATGTTTAGGCAAGCTAAAGAAATCAATTAAGATTGTTGGATTAAAATCTACTAAGCTTAAAAGTAAAGGTGAAAAAAATCAATTTATGAAAGATCTAGAATTTGTTGAATCTACTAGACCAAGAGTTAAGATAGTACTCTCAATTGATTTTTCTTATCAATTTAATTAAGTTTTCATAAACAAGCGTAGGTTATGAAATAATAGATTGTAATAATAACCTATCAAGCACCTCTCATGTATGGATTCAAGCATAAGTTGTGAAGTGGCTTAACAAAACTATAACCTATCAAGCCTTACAAACAAGGGGATGATGAGATTTACAAGATTATGATCTTTTCATCTAAATCTTTACATGCCATCTCTAAGCATAGGAAGAGCGATCCAAGGATCTACTAATCCTATCAAAGTATGTATGCATGCTTAGATCTATAGAAAAGAGATTAAAGCATAAGTACTAGAGAAAATTAAAAAAGATATGTATTAAAATTAATAATCTAGCTTCATCACAAATCCCAAAAGAAAAGTTTAGCTAGATATAGCAAAGAATAAAATAATAAAGAAGATCAAAGACAAAAAGAAAACTTGTTTTATTGCTGAAAATAAAATCTTGCTTACAAGTAAATCCAAGAAGAAAACACAAAGAAGAAAGAAAGAAGAACAATTAGAAATATAAACCTAGAACCTCCAAGAAGACCCCTTCTCCTTGGTGGATCACACCTCTCTCTCTTTGGATCTCATGCCTGAATGCTCTCTCTTGTGCCTTTTGATATCCCCTTGATATAATGCCTCCTCTCTTTCTTATATAGAGGCGTCAAGTGCTCTTATGGCAAGAAATGAGGGCAGCACTAAGGGTGACTCATGATGTGCTGCCTCCTTGTTTCTAGGGCTAAGAGTTGGGGGCGGCAAAGTCTTGAAATAGCGCCTCCTAATTGTGCTAGGAGTTGGGGGTGGCACAAAAGGATGGACTTCTAGGGTTTGGATGGCGCCCCTTCTTCTAGATGCTTGTGCCCCTCTCTTATTTCCTCATGCAAGATTTCATGCTAAAATAGGATTTGGGTGGCACTAAGATGGCTTCTTATGTGCCGCCCCCTCTCTTAAGATTTTTGGATGTGACGCCCTCAATGCATGTGGATCATTGGATCTGGAGTATCGCTTCTTGGCCTTTGATTGTGTTTAGCTCTTCAAGTGGTTGCCTTTAGTTCTTTGGTGTTTAAGTTTTGCTTTGGGTATGGGCCAATTTGGATCTTAATTAGCATAATTTTTTAATTTTCTGTAAAAGAAGACGTGAAGTATCAAATTCTATATAATATGGATCAATTACTAAGAGATTTAATGCTTCTATGTCCTAATTAGTGCACTTATCATTAGGTATGCTGTGACATTAATCGAGGATGATGAAGACATGGAAGAGAGATGTTTCCTATAAAAAATGCTGAATCCAAGCATTTGGAGTTATATGTTGAGAAAGAGGCAGTTGTTCATCTCGACATCGCAAATGCTCCGGGCATGATCTGCAATAAAGATCTTTTTAGAAGCTTGTTAACACAATCAGGAAATACTCCATTACTTTCTCCAATGTCCACACATGGCTGGTCAAGTCCTATGATTGATCATGGTTTATACAATGTTGGTCCCAGCTACCTTAGCATAAATGATGAGGAGTCCTATGATGATAAGTCCTATGATGAGAAGTCTTGTTATGACAAGTCCTATTATCAATAAATTCACATATATGGGATAAATCGATGAGATTAACACCAGCCATGAATGGGCTATCATTGGAGCTAGTGTTGATAATTGAGATATTGAGTCAGATGAAGATCATGGGGACGAGTATTGGCCTGGTGATGGTATGTATGAGGATGAAGATTAAGATAATATAGTTGTGCCACCTGTTAACTATCAAGAACACCAACCTAAATCACTGCATGTACCATCACATGTTTTGCCATATTTTTTCACTAATTCGGACATACCTAGTGGGAGTAGAATGGCTACTAGTCGACGCTTGTAGGAGGGCTACTTGTTTTAGAACTCAGAAATGAATCAATTTTCCGTATGTATGGCTTTCCTAAGTAAAGATGAGCTGGAGAGAGCTGTTGATCTATATCATATAAAGAAGCACCTATATTATAGTTAAGTCCAAGCCAAAAACTTGGGCAATTCAGTGTGTATGATGTAGTAGTGGAAATGAATGCAAGTGGGGGTTATGCGCTTCATTGTTAAAGAAGAAGAAGGGTTTTTGGATTGTCAACAGATACCAGGATCCTCATTCTTATCTATATGAAGGTCTAAGTTGGGATCACATGCATATCACTTTAAAACTCATTGCTACTGTGGTTCGACATATTGTGGGAAAAGACTCTAGTATCAATATTGAAGCTATTATCGCAAATATGAAAGAGCAATTCCACTACACTATTTCATACAAAAAAAAAGTATGGTATGGAAAACAAAAGGCCTTGGTTGATATCTATAGAAAGTGGGACATCTCTTTTAGGAACTTGCCTTATGACATGGCAGCCCTCCAAAATGCAAATCATGCTACCATTATATGCTGGAACTTCTTTAATACATGTGTTTTCGACGTAAGACATCTTAATTATGTCTTTTAGTCTTTTAGGCCATCCATTGAAGGATTTCAGTATTGTCGTCCCATTATCAACATCGATGGTACCCACCTCTATGAAAAGTATAGAGGTAAAATGCTTATTGCCACAAGTCTTGATGGAAAAATGGAATATTTATACTGACATATACCATTGTCAATGAGAAAACAGTCGCAGCTGGAGTTGGTTTCTCTATAATGTAAGAATGCATGTTGTGGGTGAAGTGGATGACATATGTTTAATTTTTGATCGGCATCATGGAATTTTAAATGCCATTGTTGACCAATCAAATAGATGGAGTCCACTACGTGCATATCACTGATTTTGTTTGAGGTACATATGTAGCAATTTTAATAATCGATTTTCTAGTGTACAACTTAAAAAGATGGTTTGGCAAGCAGATAGTACTCATCAAGTACGTAGGTTCAATTTCATTATCGGAAGGATTAAGATAGTAAATGAGGAGGCTTCGAATTGGTTGTCTGCATTGGAGCCTGAAAACTGGACAATTACACATGATGGTGGATTATGGTATGGCATCTTAACGACAAATTTATTCGAAGTCTTCAATAGTGTGCTACGAGAAGCTAGAAATGTTCTAATTACAGTATGCATGCAAATGACATTCTATCGATTGGTTAAGTACTTTTATGTCAGGCATGCATAGGCAAATGAACATATACTGGAACGGCCACATAGTTTATTCACTCCTCATGTTATCATAAAGATTATTCAATATCAAATCAAAGCAAATTAGCACATTATAATATCTTTCAATTTGAATTAGGGTGTTTATTAAGTTGTTACACATAGGCAACCTGGATGTGTAAGGGTTGGAGGCAAGAGTCAAATCATGACACTAAGTACTAAGATATGTACATGTGAAAAATGGACAATCTATAAATATCCTTGTTTACATGTCTTGACTGTGTGCTAAGAAATTAGTATATATTTTGCTCAGTATGTGGATGATAAGCACTCAAGTGAAAATTATATTAACACCTAAAATGGTGAGTTTCATCCTATCCCTCGTAAAAACTATTAGATATATCCGAATATGTACACACTATTCTCCGATCTGCAGAGAGAGAGATCGAAGCAAAAAGGTCCGGCCTAAGTCAATACATATTCAAAACAACATGGATTCAAGCCAAGGTGTCCATAAAAATCGTTGTGGTATTTGCAAAGAAGAAGGTCATGATCGGCAAAGGTGTCCTAGAAAGATTGAATACGCAGGAAGATCTTAGTAGTTTATGTAGTAGCTTTGATCTTATGTATTGGGAATTAACTATTATACTATTTTGTTTGAGTTATATGATATGGAAATATTGGAGTTATGTGTTGTTAAATTACTAATCAAATTTTGGATTAGTTTATGATTTTGATTCATGCATTGAAAATTATGTCTAATATCATATTTGTTATGCTCTAATAAATTTAGAATGTATTCCATTATTTTAGATTTATTAGTGTATTATAGCTTACGATCCATGGCATCTGAGCCTTTGAGATCGCAGTATTCTTTCATTGCAGAAGATCCATCCATCATAGGCCATATTAGATGGCAATATGAACATTCCACTCTTGCTCTTGCTAGTTTATTTATGATTAGAGTCTTCTTAAAGGCATATACATTAATTAATTATTCTATTTTATTGCAGGAGTCCAAGATCCTTCAATCATGATGAGCTGATGGTAATTTTTGGAAGGTGAAGATAGAGTTGTGGATTATTTATGATACATGAGGTTCTATGGATGTTATCGGATTGGCTAGATACAGTTGGATGTTGGTCTCGTTATTGCCCTTATCGAGGGGTGGTGCCCAAAGACACATATTTTACCTTTTATTCAATGAGACAACCATCACATTATAGGATGTTAGTATCCTCATGAGACTATCAGTTGATGGTGATGCAGTTACAGGAGTTGATCCCATGCATAGCATTATAGAGTGGTAGGCTATGAGCATCTGGTTATTAGGGTTTGAGCCCGAGGTCCAGTTTTTTAACCATTCGCATATGAGGATAAAGTGTTTGGATCATTACTATCGATAGTTGCACATTAGGGATGATGCATCAGGGGAGATGATGCAATAGTATATCAGGCACCAGGTACTGTGGTTGCTAGTGAAGGAAAATCCAGATTTTTTGGACCAGATTTATTCATATCTAATCAAATCAAGAGATATATTTTAAAATTTTTTTTCTTTGATCTAGATCAGATCTAAGATATTTTAGATCTAATTATTATTATTTTAAAAATTAAAATAAAATTAGATAAATTAAATTAAATTTAATTTATCTTGAAGTGGATAATCCTATTATCCGTTGATGATCATGTAAGCAACGGAAGGTTCTGGATCAAGCCACGCAAGTGCCTGACCTCTACCGATATCCACTCGGACTGAATCTGGAGATCCTCTTCTTCTCTATCACGTCTCCAAAAAGCAGATCTAGATCTGATCTGGAGGATCTTCAAAACTTTTTTTGAAGATTAGTAGTCGTCCTATGCAGCAGTGTAGCCTTCTAACTTTCAGTCGCCTTTCTCTCATCTGGATCGCACCAACCAAGCTCCAAAACTCTTTTGGACGTGGAGAGGAGAGGGAGAAGGTGGGTTTGGCATGGAGGAAGAGGGGAGAGGCAGCCTTGGGGCGTGGAAAATTATGATTCAATCTCTGAGTTGGGCGTAGGGTCTTATTTATAGACTAAGCATGATCTAACTCCTCTTCTTCCCAACCAATCACAACTCTTTGTGAAATCAGATCTAAATTTGATTGGTGGGAATAGAGTCCCCTGGATTCTTTCTTAGAGGGCATCTAAGATCAATCAAAGTTGGTTCTTAGGAGAACTCTAATCGAAATCCAAAAAGGAGATGGAGTCCCTATCCAACAGGGACTCCTGGGCGCCTCCAGCTTGGGCCCACGCCAAGGGTGATGTGCATCCTCTTCCTTGCCAGGTTCTGATAGAGGGACAGGCCCCCACCAGCTCTCCAATAGGTGAATGACACGTGGACAGAAGTCAAAGTATCAATGGTTAATATTTGATCAGTCAAAGATAGACTTTTGACCAAAGTCAAAGAACGAGAAATGGCAGGTGACCAAAAATGATAGGTAATGTCCTATAAAATAAGATAATCTTTTCTGACTTGGACAACCTTCAGTCAGACCATATGAAGGCCTCTGATTGAGTACAAACTCTTTTGGCTCAATCAGGACAACTTATTTATGATAGCAAAAGAAGAATGTTAGGTTCAATCGAATGCTAGCACGATTTTCTTGAATCTAATTGAATCTCATTCAGATCAATTGAACTAGATCAGTTCAATTGATGATTATCAGATTCAAACCCTTATTTGTGTGACTCAATTAGGTTCAGTTCTGTATGGTAATGGAATATGTCATGATCTCTATCATCGACATCATCGAAACTTCTTTCGATGGATCAAAACTCTTCTAATTCGAATAGCTAGAATGATCGATCATCTAAATCATTCTAATTGCTTCCAAAATCCACCAGTGACACCTAGCAGTATATGGTGGCAACTCATCAGAGCTGAATGCGAACCTCTTGGTGCAGCTATTGTTTGATTAAGTTCTTCTATCTTGAGCCCCGATCAGATTAGGGTTAAGATGAACTCGTCAAACCCTAGTCTCTGTCATATGATGTAATCATTCGATTTCAAGTCTAATGTGAAAATTTAAATAGAAATTCTTTCTATTATTTTACTCTGCCATGGCCATGAACTTCTGGACTTGATTCTTATGATCATCATAGGGCTGCTCCTCTACCATCGAGGTAGATAGATTCAATCTTGATGCTATCCAGTTCCTACAATGAACATATTACAGCCAACATACACCTCAGAATTTTGAATGGCTAGGAGACCGAGTAATGGTGTAGTCAAACTATAATACCCTCAAGGTAAACTGTCGATGCATCTCAGGTCAAAGAACCAGACACACCACTGCAGCATCGAGTCAGTCATCGATGAAAAGGTAGACTTTCTAATGACTACTCGAGGTGGTCACGCTCAGTGCCTTCGTTCTCTAACGAGTATCTATACTCTCGCTTCGATGTCTCCACACCATAGACTCAAGACTCATCTACTAAAGAGAAGCGATTGTACACCAATCTTCCGGATCAATCACCATCCTCATGATGATCCTATGGTCGGAAGCATTTTATGAGTTAATAATGATTATTCATGTCTTAAATTTTCAACTCTTGAAAATATGAATTATCATTACTATTAACTCAAAGGATGTATCACAGACACTAAATACACATATGTGATAGAAAATAATCCATTTTATTGATATTAGTCAAAATTATAATTTTGCCCATAGAAGTGTATTACAAGTGTCAGCCAATTCTGACTTCTAGGACACATATATCTAACAGCTAGGAGGTGCCATTTTGCCTAATACTTCATCTAATAAGATGAAGTTGATGTTTTTACCATTGTTGGAGGATTTAGACTTCGCCGTAGGCTCGTTGGGGCAGTGCAATCCTAGCTTGTCTCTATAGGACTATATACCATGGTTCATACCATGACCAGTCAAAGATTGATGGTTATCCTATATTATTGCAGGTATGTGATATATAATTCTTAATTTTTTACATTCTTTTGTAGCTCTATTGGGGCATATTATGTATGATTTTATTGGAATTGATAGATTTGAGCATGGAAGAGGATGCCGACTATCAGCGCATTGAAGAAACAGTTGCTTGAGATGCCACTAGAATAGCAGGACCCAAATATTTCATTCAGACTAGATGCACCTTGGGGATATAAGTATAAAACTATTGGATACATTGCTTGATAGTGTGCTTTTGATCGCACTATTTAATCCAATGAAGTTAAATTAATTTGAACATATAGTTACTTATTGTTCAAGTAGATAGAATGTTGCATTCAATATTCATTATATATCAATGAAGGTGGCACGGGTTTATAGATGCTAGCTAGATATACTGTTTAATACACGTAGATGAGTAATTTTAATTAATGTGCAAATATTCTTTTATAATATTCGTAATCTACTTAAAAATATGCTTACTAATCAAATTTTGTTTTTAACTCTATCAGTTTTTATGGGAGCCATACATAGATAAGATTTTATCCATATTACCATATATGTATACAGATAGACATGATATATGGCTTGCTAGGGTATCCTTTATTTGTTTTGATGTGGTAGAGTGACACTTTTCAAATCATGTATTCTGTCAATTTGGTTGGATTTAGGGTATACCAGAGAAGTTTGATACTAATCAGAGACTTCATCGTGTTGATCGACGAGAGAGAGTCCATGTTGATTGGTGTATCAAGCATGCTAAGTATATTACCATTTGGAATGCACGACGAGATTATATTGTTCATGGTGATCACATATTAGAAGGCCGCCCATATACTAAGAACTACATGGCTTGGTTTCTTAGCATTATAGTATGGATCATTGGGCAGCCTCAATATATAGTTCCACGTATGAGGATGAGGGTTCCATTGTGTATAGTTTGGTAAGACCATAAAAATTATGCTTTATGTCAATATCATATTGAATTTCAATTCATCAAGTTTGCATTTTACTCCCAACTATTAACTAGCTATATTTTATGATTTATACAAATTGAGTGTTCGAATGAGATAATGATTTCCATGCAACGTGCCATCGCTGCTAATGATGAATCGAAGCGATTGGTCATACTGGGCCAATGGAATGATACTATCAGATATACATATCAGGATTTTGGGCAAGCTAACCACATCTTCTTTTATAATACTGGGTTACCTATGGTATCACCATATGTTCTAGTGGCATCACCATATTTCCTAGAGATGTGGCATGAGGGCTCCCTATATATCCCTAAGATGTAGCATGATAGGAGTAGTTGGGATCGTCCATCATCATCGATGCCATCTTTCACTAAGCAGACGGACATTGCTCTATTATTGGGCTAGTTTGATCCATCTTTGGGCATCTTCATCGATGGTATCGGATCACATATTGTTGCATATACATGAGCATCATAATGATTCAGAGCTAGATGCCGGTTTTGTTATAGCAAAGGGCAAGCCACCTATGCGCAAAGATTGAGGGCGAGGGCAAGGTTTAGCTCACACCTACATTGATGTGGTAGACCTTCCTATTGATGTAGGAGAAGGTGTATCACAAGTGATTCAGAGGGACTCCCAAGAGCCTTTGATGACCTTTCAAAGAAGGCCAAAGTGATCAGGGAAGGACCATGGCATTGTAGTACATAGGTTGCATTATCATAGTTTAGTTTAGTCATTTATTTGAGTACACTAGTTTATGTAATTAACTAGCTTTATTGTATATATTTGTATTCTCTTATGTTTGCTATCCAGTTAAGGTAGCTTGATTGCTATTTTGTATATCTTATGAACGTTGAACGGGTGTATTGGAGTTTGGAAAAAAATTGGATGTCCTATGATAGATATTTTGCTATGGTTTTGGTTGTCTTAGTTATAGAGAAATGCTGTCAAAATTTCATCAAAATTTTACCAAAGTATTCAGCATATGGTTATAAGCAGTATAGTGAAATCTTATACCTAGTTTGAATTAACAAACCAAACAGTTCCTATACATATTAGCAATTTGCAATAACGTGTTGAAGTAAGTTTATGGTAATATCAGTGTTTTGAGCTAGGCACAGAAGTTTTAGATTTGGAAATGGCATGTTTTAAAACATTATTTTGAATGGCACTTATAGAATTAAAAACATAATTCATAATGGCATTTTTAAAAGCATAATTTCTTATGGCATTTTTAAAAGCATTATTTTTTATGACATTTCTATCTTATTTTTTTTAAATAAAAAATAAATGGAGTTTCCAACATCTGTTGCCAAGTAGGTTGGATTTTTCACTAAAAGCACCGTTTGGAATGATATTTTTATTCTTTAAAATATCATTTTAAATGGTATTTTTTAAAATCATCTCTTTTTCAGAAATAAGTTGGAACCAACATCAAAACCCGAAAAAAAATTTAAAAAATTACTATTATAAGAAACGACTCTTGGAGAGACCCTATTGATGATAGCTTTGTCTATTGCTGATGTGGGTTGAAGGCAAAAAAAAATGAAGGTCGGAGTGCTCGGTGAAGCATGAAGCTTTTTGCATGCATGTATACATACACATATGCGTGCATATAGATAAGATAATTTATAAGATATAAAGAGAATTAAAAAAATACAAAAATGCTAGTAAGTAAGATTTAATATGTAACATATGATACTTTATATGATATATTAGATATGCATGAAAAGCAAGGATATTAGGATATTAGTGAAAGATAAGAAAAATAAAGAAACATGGAGATATTATCTTTAACCATTATTAATAATATTTCTACTAAAAAGATATTATTGAAGAAGTAAAAGTATAGAGGAGTAAGTGTTCGATTCATATAATTTATAAAAACAAAGCGGAGATAGCTTTAAAAAAAATTAAAAGAGGTAAGGTATAACGATTAGATGAAATATATGTTAAGGTTTGAAAGATTATGAAAGATATTGGACTAAATTAGCTTACTAACTTATTTAATAAGATATTTAAAATTTTGAAAAGGGCATGTGATTGGAGAAGTATTATAGTACGATCTATAAGAATAAAGGTGATGCACAAAATTATGAGTCACTCTATAAAAATATGAAAAAAAAGTAATTAGACTATGATTAAAAAAAATAATAATTATTTTAGATAACTAATTTGGATTTATGTCTGAAATATCGATATTGATACAAAAACATAGAGAAAAAAGAAAAGTCTATATGTGGTCTTCATGATTTAGAAGAACTTGCAATAGGTACCCAAAGAAGTAATTTTGGTGGTATTTAAGAAAAATGATTTACATAAATGTATATTAAAATATTTGAGTACAAGTGTTAGAATTTACTATTATATAGTTACTCTAGCTTTGCATCAATAATTAGTATTAAGTCCATATCCTTTTGCACTAATTATGGATCGACTTACTGCTAATATCAGAAAGATATACAGTGATTTATGTTATTTATGAATGATACAGCATTGACTGACAAAGGAGAACTACATTAAATAGTAAACTGAATATATGGAAGAAATTAAAAAAAGGATAGGGGTTTAAAGATCAGTAGAACAAGGACAAAGCATATGAAATATAAATTTAGTAAGCATGGAAATGAATATGTAATACCGATTAAGATTGACAACTACAAAGATATTAAAATGTAACTATTTTCATTATTTGAGAACTATTATATAAAATAATGGAGAGATCGATGAAGATGTATATGCCATGGAACTAGGGCTGGTTCGTAGAAAGGTGCTTCTAGAATATTACGAAACTGGCACATACTTGGAGACTCTAGAAAAATAAAACAATAGCAATACTTACTATATTATATAGCTCAAATACTGGGCAATAAAAAGAAGTATATGAAAATAAGTTGAATGTAGCAAAAATAAGTATAACAAGATAGATGCATGGTAAAACTACAATACATAAAATAAGAAATAAAAATATTAGAAAAGTTATAGAAGCTGCAAAATTTAAATATAAACTAATAAAAATTGATGTGGACATATACAATGAAAACCTAAGGAGGCTCTTATAAAGAAATCTACTTTGATTTATGTTGGAGGTGATAAAAAACCAACGAGAAGACATAAGATGATGTAGTGGAGGTTGTGATGAAGAAGGATATGGAGAAATTCAGAATAACATCATAGATGGCTCTAAATAGAAATATGTGGCGAATGAGACTCCATAAAATTGACCTCAAATATTTGGTAAAAGACTAGGCTACATGAGTCAGTCAAACTTATGAGTCTAAAAATAAACTATCTTTCTGAATGAGCATGGCCTTGTTTCTTATATCGTATGAGCTCCACAACTTCAATTCTATAAAACTTGAGTTGTTGCTAAAACACATGAAGTCTAATACTGCAAACATCAAAAATAAAATAAATAGATCATTAATAAATTTTAGTAACGACACTAACAGACAATGAAAATACCTCTATTACCGGATTATGTGTAATTAATTCAATTATTAGGAAAAAAATTTCATTGTCAAATACCATTTTCATGAATGATCATTAGGATTTTACAATAGCCTGGAAAACATTTTACTACATCCCACCTGCAGCTGGCCCCCTTTGCTCTCAGTTTCTTTTATTATTTTTTCCCTTTTAAAGCAAAATAAACAAAATCCAATATAGAAGCAACGTCTGGCAGAGCTGCGACCACACGCCATCTGCTAGGCCTCCACAGTCCATCGCCACATGCACCACACATTTGTTATAATAGGTCTTAAAAATGAAAACGAACTAGACTAGGAACCAGTTTTGTTTTCAGAATATCAGAAAAAAAAAAACAAAAAATTGCTAATAGATACCACAAAAATTTTGAAATGATGCCCTGAGCAATCTTAGGGAAGAAAGAAAACAGAGAATGAGGGAAGGAGCGAACACCTCCAACCATTTCAAAAAACCATGAGGAATTTAACCACTAGATTAGCCTGGTCTATGTCGAAACACCCGGGGAAACACCTCCTGAGTCCTTACCATACAAACCTCTCCCCAGGTGAATGAGGAATTTAACCACAAGATTAGCCTGATCTGACCGCACATAAAGCTCTTATTCTGCAGTACCGCCTGCAAGAGAGAATAATGGTGAAAGGAAGATAACACAGTCCAGCTACGCAGTTTTACAATATTAACTACCTTATCAAGCCATGGCAGTAGCATGTTTTTTTCTAGATAGCACAAGGAATCATATCTAACAACCACATTTTTTTTTTTTTTTTAATTTTGTAATTTAGGGGACATGAATACACTTCCAGCAATGTAACAAACAAAAACTAATTAGGCTCATCCAATCTTAAGGCCCACCATGATAAAGCCTTGGCTCCCAGAAAACTGACAAGCGAAACTAACAGCAAGAGAACTTTGTGGTTGTTTGCTTCGATTCATCAGTTCCATTGCCAGTAATGCTTACCCTGTCGAGCGATAATTCTGCTTTGTAGGAATCTGAGTTTAAGACCTTTCTGCTGACATTATTGTAGATCTCCTTGATAACAATCTCAAAGGCTCTCTTCACATTTGTGGAATCTAGGGCGGAAGTCTCGATAAAAAACAGCCCTTCAGCTTCTGCAAGGCTTTTACCTTCCTCAACAGACACTTCCCTAATATTAGCCAAATCACACTTATTACCAACCAGCATTCTTGCGACCGTTGTGTCTGAATGTGCTGCGACAAAGTTCCACAGATTTCAGATGATTAATCACTAAAAGGCACAAGAAATCAAAGCACATAAATATGTTGACATATGTCTAAAAATTAACTCTTGCATCTTACGAAGTATGGATGAACATTAGCATTTACAGACTAATAGGCTTGCTTAGAACGATAATGGATCATCACCACATACGAGACCCCACTCATACAATCCACACACTTGTTTCATGTTAACTGGGATCATAAAATAGATTTAATCTTGATAACATGATTAATGCTGATGAGGTTCGCACATGTATATCTTGCACATTCCACCATGGTAAATTTCTACAAGGACTTCATTAATCAGTATCAGCAACTTCTGCATAAAAATGAAATCAATATCACCTACTTCTTTGGACATTAAAATCTACCTACAAAAATCAAGGCCTAGGTTGTTTAATCAATATCTGCATTCGATTACTTTGATTGGGTACTGGAATTTTTTGGGCCACTAGCATTTCCAAAGAGGATTCTTGCTAAATTACAGAAAAAAAGTGGCACAATGCCTTTAACTGCTACACTTCAATTTACAGGTCAATGCACTTGTACCTTGATAATAGGCATAATTTGGAAGATGATAGGTGTAAAAAAGAAGATAAGAAAGTTAAGTCACTGGTCAAACTGCATGCACGCATCTGAGTTTGAAACAACACTTGATATTATCAAACAGTGTGTCCTTATCATTTTGTTTTTTAGGTTCTCACAAAAATGTCAAGTCAAAAATTATGTTCAGCAACAAGTTTGTTATCATGTGCAGCCCTGGAGCAGCCAGTTCAACATATACGTGCATATGGAGGTACCCGTGTTTGGTTCTTGAAGACCATGCTAACCATGACATGAAAGAGAGCCATCGGTAGTGACTACTAGTGCATACGGAGTATACTGTCTTAAACCTTTTCAGTGCTTGTTTCATAAAACCAAGCTTAAGTAGAAAAGTTCCATGCTAATTGGGGTGAGGAAGAGTCCTTTAAACTCAAACATATCAAGCAATTTTTTTGGATGCTATCAAATGAGAATAGCAGAGAAAAGCATAAAGGGGGAGAGAAACACAGCTATAAATGCATACAGGTAAGAATATTAACGTTTTCTCTCAGATTTGATGATGCAAATGTAAATAGAATAAATGCTGTGAGACTTGATGCAAAATATAAACAAAATTCATGATTGTTGTCAATTGTTGTGCTTAAAGCAACTAGAAATAGACATGCTCATATGTTGCATAGGACTCTTGTGCGGCTCCTTATAAGCAAAGTAGTAGGAACATCACCGAACAAAAGCATGATTAATTTGTACAGCGTTGCTCCATTTGTCGAATCATGTCTTGTTAAATGTCACTGATTTAAGAGAATGGATTATTAAATGGATGACTATGATCTAATTGCCAGGAACTATGTTCTGTAATCACAATTTTTTTTTTTTTGAACATCTTGATGCATAATCTTATATGATTGATAATAGGATCCTCTCTTCTCTTCCCACTCCAAAATATCAACTTGATAGAGATATAATCAAAGGACCTCATTAATTGAATAAGAGAATTCACTAGAGGCTTCATAGCGGTCATCAACATCAGCTGAGGCTCTCAAGCATACATAGTAGCAAAGTTGTCAAATTGCATAGCCAGTGTTAGGCATTCAGCCTTCTAAAGGCCTAGGCAGCAAGGCTAGGTGGCCAAGTGGATAATTATTAATTCCCAAAAATTACTAAAACATGTCCTGCTTTCATGTATAGTCATATATAGTTCATAAAAAAGCACATCAAAGAATATTATATTGCTAGATTTCTCAAGGACAAAACATATAAGGGTTTACAGAAAAATCCTTGATATGCCAATTATTATGTAGGAATCAGTAAAATGAAAGACTGAGCAGGGAAATTGCTTGCAGATATGGCTTTGATTTCTGAAGAAAGTTCATTAATAGCAAATGCCTCTAGAGCTTCAAATTTCTTAAATGAAAACTGTATTACATTTTCCTTTTTGAAAGAGAGGGGCAGGAATGCTATGGGTCTTTATGGTTTTTCCTTTTGCTTTGACAAAGTAGAAACTGAGATTGATCTTACAATAAATAAGGCTTCTATGTCAAATATATGTAGCTTATTTTGATCAACATTCTCATCCATTTTCATATAGATTGAGCAATCCGACCGTATGAGAAGAAGTGCCCGGTATTACAAAGATTATAGACCATATTACTACTCCCTAATCAAGACATGCATAAAAAAAGATACGGTTTTGTTTGATCTAGAATCCAATCAGACCAAAAAGGTCACGAAGGATCCAAAATTAAGGGCATGTTTCCGATGAAAAACTACACAGGGAACGTATTGGAGGAAGCTGTAGCATGCTCTGATTATAACCTAAGCATTCCAAGAAAAAAAGGTCCTGCAAAGAGGATGCATCTTGGCTCCTAAGGCAAATAAATTGAATCTCAGCTTGCTCTTTGAAAATCAAAAAAAATATTTTCCTTCCATGTACTTTCCCATGATTAAGTTAGTTGCTGCACGTGGTGACCGGTAAAACTATTGTTTGACATTACATATTCTCATAGTGACCTGGAAAGGAGGATTTCAAAAATTTTCCAATAAACTAATACTGACATACTTTGAGGAGTAAGTCAGAATCACCCAAAAACTAATTGCAACTTGAACATCACAGGTTTGAAACATGGAAACAACCCCTTTGCACATGGGGGTAAGTCTGCAAACATTTGACCCTCTCCGTAGTGATGGGAGCCTCATGCATTGGGATGCCCTTTTTGAAACGAATTAAACGCATCCGTATCCCCAAAATGATCTAAATAGAGGATGATACACAAAAAAAAACCTTAAAATCAATTCTAGTGATCCTAGGACGCAAAATTCAAAATTGCATCCCAAATTTATACTTGAAATAAAAGTAAAAAACATCAAACCTTAGAAAAAAGAAATTGCGATCGAATGTCTTACCGATAAGACTTGTATAAATGCTTAAGCCCAAACCCAAAATCAAGCAGGATATAGAAAAGGCAGATCGACCACATAAATACATCCATTCTCAAAATAACTATTAGCTAATTTGCATGTTTTCTTCATCTTGTAACTTTTGAATTCCTCAAACTAAAACCAGAATTAGCACTAAGGGCATTAGGCTAGGTACACAAAGGAAATTCCAAATTTAAGTTTCACCAATCATTAAGGAAGAACAGATCCAGCAAATGAATACATCAATTCCCACCATTCTCCTAACCCAATTTCAGAGTTCATTTCCTTTGTTACATTTTCTCTCCGTTCCACTGATTACAATTGCGTTTTCCTTTTCCTTTTTACAAAAAAGCAGTAAACTGATTTGGAGAATCAAACCAAATTCCACAACCACTCCTATTGTAAAAGAATAACAGATCCACCGCATCATAAACACATTTCAAACAATCATACCAATCAACGAGATTCTGGATTTATTTTTGTTCCTCCATTAATGTCATAATTCATCCACAACTCTAACGAAATCTATCTATCACTAGAATTAACAATCAGCAATCCCAGTCCAAGAAGAAAACCCAAATCCAAAACCCACCATCATACATAAAGAACAACAACAATAGATGCCCCACAATTAGCACATCCAACACCAACGTCCCCATCAACCAAGCCGTGCCTTTGTTCCCTTACCTCAACCTGTTTTCCAATTTCTCCATTCCTCCAACCAAAAACCTACTACTAGAATCAAAGGTCACTAAATCACCTAGAATCAGACTGCTGCCGACATATGCATCAAGAAAGTCGCCACCTTTCTCATGTACCTCCACCAGTTACACAGTTCTCCATCTTTGTAACTAATCTTAGAAGCAAAACGACACGCCCGCAACCATCAGCCAAACAAAACTAACAGAAAAATGGGGAAAAAAGCACAGATCTACCGAAATTACACAGAAATTCCGAAATCTATCAATTCTTCTAACGAGAAAGAAGCAGACAAGTACAGGTAGCAGAAGCTGGAGAGAAGAGAGCAGCAGAGAGCATTTAGAGTAGCATTACTGTCGAGCTCGTGGAGCCAGCGGGGGACGGAGTCGAAGGTGGAGCGGCGGGAGACGTCATAGACGACGAGGGCACCGAAGGCGCCGCGGTAGTAGGCGGAGGTGACGGCGCGGAATCGCTCCTGGCCCGCGGTGTCCCAGATTTGGGCCTTTACCTCCTTGCCGTCGATGTCGAGAGTCTGGGTCTGGAACTCCACCCCGATGGTAGCCTTGGAGTGGAGGTTGAACTCGTTCCTCGCGTACCTCGACAGCAGGTTCGACTTTCCCACCGCCGAGTCCCCGATTATCACCACCTTGAACAGATACTCTTCCGCCTCCTCCTCGTCCGACGACATTTTCGCTTCCAAATTTTCTCCCTACACCGCCTTGTGATGGTTTCTTTTTTTATCTCGTTTGATGCTCTGGATGAATGGAGTGATGTTTGGTGGAGTGTAACATTGCGGTCACTGTCTTCTATCCTTTGTCTTAGAGGCAGAACCTGGATCCAAACAGCTCTAGAACACTGAAACTAACTAAAAGGCCCACCACGACGATATAGTTTGGACACGAGTGCAACGATTGTTTCGGATACCACTTTTTTATCCAACGCTTCTGATCAGAAGAAAAAGCTGGACTGCAATCCAGCTCCAGTTATTCTTAGTAATTGTTCTAACGACAAAATGGTGGTCGGTAACAGTATTCTTGGAAAAATACTGCAGAAGCACCGGTTATTCGTACGAGAACCTCATGTAAGATGGAGTAAAATAAGGTAGCAACGACTTTGCTAAAGCGAACTCGCACATATTTTGACGAACTTTATGATTCTTATATGATATTTATCTCATTTTTCAACAAATGATTTGGCTTTGATATATAATATTAGGATTATTGTCATACAGCACAAGCACCGTAGAGTTTGCAGGCCAGAGGAAATATACGAGCTTACTGAAAAAAATAAAAGGAATATATGAGGAATTGGTCAACCTATCACCCCGCCCACAATCCAGGATTTTATTTTTATTTTTCTTTGGGGTTGAGACAAGCACCAACCCTTTGTTCGGGAAAATTGTTTTCCCCAAATCCCACCACCCTCCTTTTTTTTAAAAAAGAAGTGAAGGATGGTATAATACGTCATCCAACTCATATTGTCATCCTGCCGAGATACCATTTTGACTGCAAATCCCTTCAACTAATAAAAATATCGTGTAAATATTCTAAGTGGGACACTCAAATGCTCCCTAATTTGTTGATTGTGACGGTATTTGATGATGAGCAACTTCTTGTTTTGGGGTGTTCTTAATTTTTTTAATCTAATGCAACTTAAATAATATAATGAAGAGAACCTGATTGACAAGTTTAGTCTTTAGGCCATATGCCACTATACCCATCGTGAAAGGAACCATGCCATCCTGTCTTCATTAGTTTGATAGTGGCGTTTGATTTCTCTTTGAAAACGGCTCCCTCTCATCAGCATTTGACCAACTAGCTTGCGCGTCCATTTGTTGTGGGTTATGCGCGAGCACTCCATATTGCATGATAAGGGTTAGGAATATCGCACATGGCAAGGAGAATTTTGGGACGGCTTGTGGGGTACTCTACGAACATGCGGCCGTGTGTGAATTCCCACAACTCATATCAATGGCCATACCACATGCTTGCTAAGGTTGGCGGGGCAAGAGTCATGATCAGCTGTTCGCCATCTGAAAGGATCTGTCCATATTTCAAAAGTCAAAGGAGTTTCACAAGAACAAATGTTCATACCCGATGATTAATTTGCTTCAAACTTAGCTTTCAAACAGCTTTTGGATCTCGACAGCGGACAGCCAAATATTTTTGCAGCAGAAGACTATTTTATTCCAAACAGCTTTTGACGTTAAAATGTAGCTTTTACCAAAAACCATTTCTTTTGGTCAAAAGCTATCGCATTCCCAAATAGACCCTTGCCAGATGATGCATGTCTCATAACCTTTAGATGATAGGAATACTCTTGACATTCTAGTTATTGTGCCCTAAGACATGGTGGGCCATTCAAGTTTATTCAAGTAGACAATGAGAATTGTCTATAAAATCTTTACATATCTTAGAATGCACAAGAACCAAATTCAAGTTGATCGGAAGGCTCCTTCTCATAGATCAAAATGAACGTTTTATTCTGTCATTTATTGCTCGACACATGGTAATAAGCCGCTAAAATGTTTTGCACTTTGTGCAAACACCTGAACAATTTTACGTCATGCTGAACAGCGGAGGTCATCTGGATGGAAGACTTTAAAAAATAACTTGCATATATTTAGGATAAGGATAATTTTATATCCAACGTTCTGCATTTTGTATAGAAGTAACAATATGGAAACTCTGGTCTCCATCACAAGAGGCCACTACAATAACAATTTTCTTGAGAATAATACAATTGCAATAATTTTTTTATTAAATACATGATTCATTACTGTACAGTGCTTCGTGCCATCATCAGGTAAGCAAGTAGTCTATGTATTTGCAGAGCCATGGGTTCTGGGGAATGGAATTGTGTCTCTGATGTCATCGAGGCCAGTGGCAAACAAAACCATCTTCTCAAGCCCAAGGCTGAAACCTGAGTGTTTGACAGTACCATGTCTTCGAAGATCCAGATACCAATCATACCGTTCTTGAGGCAGGCCAAGCTCCTCGATCCTGTAACAATATTTGCAGGAGGGTCTTTTGTAAGTTGCATCATGAAGCAAAAAGTGCGTTGACCGGAAAACATTAGCAAAAGAAGAAAGAATACAAAGACTGCTTGCTAGCTGGGATCATGAAAATAGGATAGAATGGCATTTACCCGATTACTTAATTTTCACCACAACATATCCAAAGATAATATTCTGAGAGAATACGAGTATTCTTAGCTCAAAAGAGATACCAAATCATGCACAATAATGTCTAGTACCTCTTACTGATCATATCAATGCGCTCCTCCTTTTGGCTTCCTCTAACCAAAACTCCAACCTGTGGAAGAAAATCCAGCTTAGTGACTAGCGGATGAAACACTAGTAGTGCAGCTATCAAAAGCTTAACTTTTAACTAGAAAGTCTAGGCTGTGCTTGCGTGTCTTGAACTTAATTGAGCATAAAAAAATTACCTTGGGTGCAATGATATCAAAAGTAGAAGCTGTTTTTCCATCATCTTTGACATGCACATAAAATGGCTTGACTTCTTTTGGATGCTCGTATATAATTATTGGCCTTCTGTAGATCTTATCTGCCAAATAACTGCCACCATCACAAACAAATATCAGAGCAATGTTGACATCATGGGAAAGGCACAGTGATGTACTAATATTTAAATGCATGGCAACCATGCGGCACCAACTTATCTACTGAATTGAATTCCTCTCTAATTGAAAACATACCTCTCATGCTCCTCTGATAGGCCCTCATCTATTTTTGTTTCAAATGTCTGATCCTTTACCTGTCCATCATTTTCCATTGTTCAAAATTTTCAACTAAACAGTTTCATGGCTTCTGCCAAAAATATTCTGTACAAATACCTGATTTAGAACCTCCAGTGCTTCTGCATAAGTGATTCTAGCAAAAGAACTTGACCCTATTGATTGAAGGCGATTGATGCAGTCCTTGTCTTTAGATTTTGACATGAATTTTATGTCATCCGAACAATTCTCCAATACTGAGTGACAAATAAACTTCAACAAGTCCTCCACACAGTTCATTACATCCTGGAAGCATCAATACAGATTTATTTTGTCAAAGGTCTTAAACTTTTAGACACAAAAGGACAGTCAGAAAATATGTATGTGCTGTTGAATCTTGTTTAAACTAAAAAGTTGTTGATTATAACGTCATTATAGTGTAATAGTTTCAGCCATGCCTGACATGGAGTAATAACAACATCACCAAAACCATGTCTTCGGGTGAGCACCCCTGTGGTTCTAGGGCTTCTAGTTGCATGCCATAAGACATAAAAATGGTTCACTAACACTAAATAAAAACATGGTTCAAATTTAAGGATGAAATGAGGAGAGCAACATTGATTGAGTGGGTGAAAAGAATCCATTAAGGATAGGTGAAATCCTAATATTATAAGAAAGATCATACTTATGGTCATGATTCATTCACTGCCTTACAAAATCATCCCAATAGAACACTTATAACTCAAAAATTAGGCTATTAACTGACTTAGAGATTCATAAGGACAAAGGACAAATAACAAAACACCAGGCATACCCATGCATTGCATCATGTAAGTGGGGCTGGAAATGAGCTGAACACGAGCCAAGCCAGGCCTAGCTGTGGCTCGAATCAATTAATAATCAAGTCGAGCTCAAGCTAGCTCATTTAATTTCAAGCTGAGATCAAGCTGTTCACAAATAGCTTATTTAAGAGATCTAGAGATATTCTAGAACTATTTGAGGCATTCATTTACATAGTTTGGAGTAATAATCCCAATATATTTTAATCTTATAATTAACATCCACTCTACATAATCTACACTAATTTATAATAAATAATTATAAAAATAATTACTTGCATAATTGATGTAACTAAAATAATATATAGTTACGTAAATGGCTTAAAAATTAGAATTTTGAGCTAATTCAATCTGAGCTTGAGTGAGCTAAGTGTAGCTCTAGCTTAGCTCGTTTTGTAACCGAGTAAACTAAACTTGAGCCAAATTCTGGGCCGAACTCAAGCTAGCTTGCAAACAGCTGGATCATCTGCCAGCTGTATGCGTAAGCAGACCTGTAAAAGTACATGACTCAGACAATAAAATTTCTGGTTTGGACCATTAGATCTTAGGGCAGCAAAATGATAGAAAAGCTTGCAGAGTTAGAACAACAACAATACTTGATAAATTTTTCAGGTGAAAACAGCACAGCTTGCATAGCTTCTTTTATCACCTCACGGGTATTTTCAAAAACCATCAGCTTCCACTTGCATTGATTTTGAGCTAACACTCAGGTTCGATAAATTGTTCAAGAAGTTCTGGTGAATGCATTACAATGACAACTATATTCTTTTCAATAATAAAAAGAAGATTGGTCTAATGTACTCAGATTAATACCATACCATCATCTTAAACTACTCTCTTCACCGAAGCACCAAACACAAATATACTTGGATATGATGCCATTGGTTACCTCCCTAAATCTGGCAGACACCTTTCTGTTTTGATGTCTGGTTCGATTTTGAGAATGTTAAGTTATTTGAGTCCTTTGGTATACCACTCTCTTCACCAACGCACCAAACACAAATATAATTGGATATGATGCCATTGGTTACCTGGCTAAATCTTGACAGACACCTTTCTGTTTTGATGGCTAGTTCGATTTTGACAACCCCTAATCATAGTTGAACATTTTAGGTCTAATTAAGTTTTAAACTAGTGGTTTTAAGCTCTGATACTCTGATTGACATTGAGGATTTTTAGTTTGAAGCAAGACAAGATTTTCAGCTTGATGTCTATGAAAACTATGCAAATATTTTTCCAACTCATTTATGTTTCAGAATCATTTAAAAATATTTTCTATGTTTTTTTCATTTTCTTCTAGGGAAATTGACATCCTGAAGAAAACTTCAACAAGAGCAAGAATTATGATCCTGTTAACTATCTTTTAATCCGAGTTGCTATAAATAGCTGAACTGTCCAGTTGTGAACTCAAGCTAAACATCCTTCTTTGTTTCTTACTTTTGTTCCTCCTTTTTCCTTTTGTTTGTCTGATGTGTGCATGTAAGTTTTCAATAAAAATTTAAGCCTGATATTCAATTCAACTCAAAAAGCATTAAGAATAAGAAAGGGATATTGAGATGCAAAGAAGCATGCATAACATGACATGGACCTACCTCTAATTCTGAAAAAGCCAGTTCAGCCTCGACCATCCACATTTCCGCCAAGTGCCTTGAAGACTGAGAATCATCTGCTTGAAATATTGGTCCAAATGTGTAAACACTACTAAGTGCACATGCATAACTTTCAAGATGAAGTTTCATAGAAAATGAGAGATATGCTGGACAAGAAAAGAAATCATTGGAGAAATCAACTTCTCCAATTTTTACTAAGGCTGATTTTTGTTGCTTTTCCAGCTGTAGAGCTAGCTCATTTGCCTTCTGAAGATCCCGTTGTGCATCAAGTAGAGCTTCTTTATTGCTGTCACTTCTTTTCAGCTCATCAATTCTATTTCTTTTTTCCCTTATTGCAGCCTTGACTACTTCAAGGTTGATGCGTTCATCATCACTTGTTTTGATTAACTTTTCCATATCATCTGATTTGCTGAAAAGAGTTGTAATATGGAACATCTTGCTACAAACTCTTGAATCTGTAGTTGTGATGACAGGCATGTGAACATATAAGAAACCGTTGTTCTGGAAGAACATATGAGTAGCATAAGATAGGACATTACGGATACGGTTGACAGATGCAACCTGCATGATTAATATTGCAAATTAGAGACATAAAAATGGACTTTGTATATACATATGAAGTCCCCGGCCCAAACAAAAAGAAAAAAAGGAACCTGTATATACTCTTTTGGTTTAAATTCATTGCTTGCTACTCTAGATGTGACAATCACAATCAATAGGAAAGAAGACTTATTTGTTATGTTCAATAATGAAAACAATTACCTTTAGCATGAATTGTTTAATAGTTGTCTTCATTTTATATAAGAATAAAATTCATTTTCATATCTTTTCTCCAAAAATTTCATTTATACATCATCCTAGTTTAAATGGATAAACAGATGTGATGATAGAAAATAACAACAAAACTAAGTTTGAGTGGCTTTACCATTCTTGCAAATCCTTAAAGAAATCTTCATATTCAGACTCAAATAGTCTCCTATATCAATTAAAGGACATTTTATGTTTGTTTCCATCTGTATAAATTTATGGAGCAAGTTCTATTTGCTAAATGCAAACTGGGTATCTGAAGTTAGCATGATGAAGCAGTCAAAATATAGAAAAAAGTGTTTATTTTTGCCATTGCACTCATGTAATCCAAAATTGGAGGTAGAGTGGCCTCTTGAAGAAACATATAAGAATTATGTTGTATATCAAAGCCAATAGCACCCAGAATGGGAGGATATATGCACCCCCTTGGCTTTGTCCATGGACCTTGTTTCAGAGAGACAATTCATGCAAAAGCATTACATTGATCAATTTGCAAACATAACTGATGCACTAGAAGAACAACTAGATATAAACTTCAATCATGGCCTCTTGTGGATATCGTGCATTGAAGTTAGAATAACAGAAAAACTACTTAAATGGTTAAAAACATTTTTTTTTAACTTTTCATTTCCTGCTTTATTTTTAAAAAAAGTAGCAAAGAGAATAGATGGATAGGGATTTTCAATCAAGGCCATGTCAAAGAGATTCAGAATAAGAGATTATCCCAAGAAAGTGATGTAAAGTCAATAAAGATAGGGTGATAATTTGAGAAAAGCCAAGTGTCAGTTGACAATTGGAAATTTGATATGCAACTCACCATAGTTCTACGAGGACGAAGGTGGGGATAAGCTCTGATAAATTCCAAAGGCAACCTTGTCTTTACTAATGGATATTTCTTGATATCAACAATCCCAACATGTAGTATCTTCTCTACTTTAAGTTGTACAACATGTTTGCCTGGAGATGGTAACTTCTCTACCACACCTTCCGCCAGGATGGAAGTTCCAATAGACATAACTTGGCCTAGGAGAGACATGGAGGAGTCCACTACCATCTGAAAAATATTGCAACCCAAGTCAATGAAATGACCGAATAAAATCCATTTTGCACGTACACCAACTATATATATTTGTAAAACTAAAAACAGTATCAACAGTTGAATGTAATCTTTCAAATGCCGAGCATCTATACACTAATACTCTACCAGTATAGTTTATCAGCAATACAGAGAATAAGTTAAAGACTTTCTTTGCCCATCCTGGAGATGCTACATCAGTAAGAATTTTTATGATCATTACTAACCCATTTCAAGACACCCAATCTATCTGTAATAAAAAATTATATATTCGCAATCACTGATCAAGAGTGATGTCAGAAAAATAAGCATGCTTTTTAAAATACTATTGCAAAGAATTCTCATGTACACCTGTTATAAAATAATCAATAATTCTACCAGATCCAAACCTGAAGGTTAGCAACACAAGACCCATCATTGATGCGCAAGTAAGCAACAACCAGCTCGCTTTTAGCCGGTACTGCAACAGGTCTCGGAACAAAAGATTCATCTTTTCCCACAAAAATCCTCGCGATCGATCTGAGGAGAGGCACTCGAGACAAGAGGGCTTCGCACCACGTCTCGTCCTGCACCTCCGCTGGACCTTTCTCTGCCTTTTCTTTCCGCGATTTGACCCATCCCCCTACCACGACTCTCTCTCCGACCAATCCCAGCCCCTTGTCTTCGCGACACAAGATCGACCTCAAAACCACCCTCTTTGAGTACTTGAACCATTCGACGGATTGCCGCTGTTGCCGCGCATCGAGAACGACACCTTCTTGGCAAGCCATCTTGTTTCTTTCCAGGAGAAGACAATGGAATGTTAGGTGGAATTGCAGAGTATATAAGTAGAAGGAAAGGAAAAGATGGAGTGGTGGGTTTCATGTGAGGAGATTTGGAGGCGAAGGAGAGAAGGTTTGGAGACATGGCTTTGGTTTGGGAAACTGTAGCGGGGAAGAGAGAAGATTCTGTTTGATGCGGTCGTCGCCGAAAGGTAAGGGATAGAAGAAGGGTGGAGGGAAAGGAAGTAGAGGTTTCGAGACTCGGGTTCGAGATTTCTTCGCCGCTCGGGGTTCGTGGGAATGAAAATTTTCAATTTAATCCCAGGCTTTCCCTTATTCTTTTCTTGACCAACACCACTTAAAAATTATATATATATATATATATTATTTTCCTTATTTTACATATGTATACCCCATGATCCAACATCCCTGTTTAAAATTAAAATAATTAAAATATTCTAATAGCTGGATGTACAAAATAAATATTCACAAGTATATATATATATAAATAATAATTTTATAAAAATATTCATGTTAGTTTGAATATTAGAGGAATATACATGTAAAAAAAAAAAATATTTAACTTTTATCTATTTTATTAGAATGAAAAGAATTCAAATATATTAATTAATATTAAAATTTTTATAATTTTATATTTATTAATTAATATCATGGTCTTCAAAAACATATTTTTATATAAGTAGAGGATTCACTCCTTAATGGCTTTCTACTAATAAAAAATTACTCCAAAGCCACTGTACCGTACTAGGTCGATATTTTTATTTTCAGTTTCTAGGCCATTCTCGTCATCTCTTTCAGAACATTACTAACTTCCATATGTGGATGGCAAATTGTAAACAAAACTTGATTAGAAACTTAAATCACTTCTTAACATTTTATACCTGTTAGCATAATGATTCATGCTCTGTTCTGTCGTGACATATTTTCATTTCTAGAATTATATCCCGTAATCGGAATGACAAATCCTTTATAAGACCAACTAGGACTACAATTTTGAGCTGATTTATTTGAACTTCATCCTTATTGCTATGATCATTATCTGTGTGACGGCCTTATATTATGTTACAAAAAAATAATTGTCCGGTTAGTTTTGTATTAGAGAGGTTGCTTGAAAACGAGTTCTTATCATTGTTGTGTTTGAGCAGGTTCCCTCCATCAGCGAACAGGAGAGGTCTGCCATACCTAGACTGGGAGGTGACCAAGGCTCAAGTTCTTCCACAAAAAATGTGGCTTCTGCATTAAATTCCGTGGATGCAAGATTTCAAAACAATGACCCAAGCATCAATGTTTCAACAATCTCAAATCCCATTTCGCTTGGGCTTCCCTTATCTGCTGGCTTAGCTTCTATCATGCAAGGTCATGGAAGCTCACCAGCCCCTGTAGGGAGTGATAGCAATCGGATACATTGTTCTACCCTACCAGCCGAAGTATCAATGCAACCACCAGTTGTAGCCACAGCCGAACGGCTGGAACCGTGAGACCATATATCCTCGCAACCTCTCTTTCTCCACCTGTTGGCTTGGCTTTGCCTGTGAATGATCATGCAAGCAGACCTGCCATCTGTCAGAAGTGATCGAGTTCCTTGCAATCAAGTTCTTTGTTTGGTTCAACCTATGGAAGCGTCGATGCAACAGCAGCTTGTACTTAAAAGAGTCTAATCATGGCTAGGGTTGGAAATAGGCCTGCTCCGACTCGACCTATTTATCTAAATAGGTCAGATATAGGCTTTTAAAAAGATCTATTTAAATAAATAGATCAAGTCTAAAATTTCAAAACCTGACTTGAAAGTCTGGCCTGTATGTATATATATATATATATATATATATATATATAAAATTTAATAAAAAATCATGATTTTATTAATATGCATAATTAATTAATTTGAAGGCATAGGTCTATAGGATTAGTTAAAGGTCTTAATGTTTATAGGCTTCTAGGCTAAGCCAGGCCTTAATGCTTATTTTGTAAAATAGATCAGGCTGAGCCTCATTTTAAGCCAGAATCAGTCCAACAAGCCATGTTCAGACTAGTATTTTACGATACAAATTTGGCCTATTTAAGCCAAAGCCTGGCTTAACCTATTTTCATCTCCGCCTGATGGTCAAATCTATATATTGTTCTGATCAACTTACAGAAGTGTCCATACAACAGGCCATTGTATTGATGGCAAACTCTCCTCTCAAAACACTGGAGATAACCTATATTCAGTTTCCAGAGATTGGTTAAATCAAGCGAAACTTAACGACAACACTCATCTCATTAATCTGCTAGAAAATCTGAGGTGAGGAAAATAACGAAGCCTGCGCAAATCTGATCTTGGTTCTTGCACTTTCAAACCTGTAAACCTGGAAATTCACTTCTGAAAACGGATCACCTGGTAACCTGATAACCAGAAACTTTTGCCACTGCTAAACTGTTAACCAAAAATCCTGAATACCTGAACACCTAAAAACCTGAATAGCTAAATACCTGAACACCTATTAGCGGCAGCTTGTTAATGGGTATCTGAAAAACCTGTTAGCAGCAGCCTCTGCCCCTTGTACTAAAACATGCTTGGATGTAAGCATACTCAGCTTGATCCATTTACCTCATTATAAATACTCAATCACTAATAAAATTGTTGGCGGAAAATTCAAACTTGGAAACTCAAAATTTCTCAAAGAATTTCGCTCCAAAATTTGCCTCGAACCTTTTTAAGATTCTTTTAGTCCCACGGAAATGAAAAATTTTCTTGATGTCTTTATATGAAAAAAAGGTTTGGCTTGGCCCTTAGGGGCATTTGCGGTGGTTTGAAGAAAATCCTTTAATACACACGAATCGAACCAAACCGGGCTGGGTCGGATCAAGACGTGGGCATGGGTGTAGATGCAAGTGCGACACCTTGCCAACCCAAAAAAATTAGTTAATCTTTTATTATTATTTTGACTTTTAATTGGGCAATCCAAAAATATTATTTAATCTTTTATTATTATTTAATATTTTGACTTTTCATTGGGCTCTTAATCTTTTGAACGTTGGGCTGGCCCTGATGGCTATAAAATGGATCTTTGAGTCTCTAACCTAGCAGGCCAATCCGAGCCCAATCTTCTTCTCCTCTCTAATTTTTAGAAGTCTCTTTATTGATTCTTCTCATTTTTTCATTGCTTCTTTTTTTGTTCTTGGTGCCGGAAGAGCCTTCATTAACCTCCACCACGGTCGTGCTTGTAGGAAGAGGATATCGGTCGTATTTTGGGATAGTGTTTCTGATTATTTTCTACACGGGGGATGGATGGAAATACATCTTAAGACAGTGCTAGGCACGCTTCCGATTTTTTGATGTTTGCTTTAGCAATTTTCTATAAGTTAAATAGATTCAACACTTTGAAATTTTATTAGCTTTTTTAAACTATATCCGGCATATATTATAAATAGTGTTCCAACAAAAATCAAAGATGGTATCACCTCCCATTTCATCAAACAAAAAAAAAAAAAAAGAAAAAAGAAAAAAAAATGGAGGAGGCCATCGTATTCATAGCTAGCTGCACAGTGGGAGAACTCCAATCATTCACGCTCACAGCCTCTTCTCCATCCAATGCCTCCCACTACTGATATTCCTCCTCCAAGAAGAGTTTCTCAGATCCATTGGTGGTCAGCCAGAGAGAGGCAATCATTTTCCATTGAGTTCCCCAATAATGCAATCCATGCCTCCGCAAGATCCTAATCCCAAGATCATTTCGTCACGAGCTGAAGAGATTATATGCACTGCAGGCTTTATTTATCAGAAGGCATGAAGAAAGGCAACTCTGCAAGGATTAGGTAGCTGGAAGCTTGATTCTCGCATGGATATCGAACTCATGTTGGAGTATTTTGCTTAATTACCTCATTTTTCCCACATTGTACCCATGGGATGTGCAAGTGTGCAGGATATTTGAGATGTAATTGGAGCCTTGAAGGGTGCTGCACATTCGTCTGGTTGAATGCATGTTGGACTGCTTTCATATATGAAGCGTTAATTAGTTCTATTCCTTTTTAATTTGTTGACCATCCAAGTATCAATAAGATAGATCAATGGCTCACCCAAACAACAAAAGAGTTGTTGCAAAGTTGAAAGCTAACCTCCATATTTCGCCTTCAATTTGAATAATGGTTGACAAGCCTAGACATGGAGTAAGCAAATATTCATGATATATCGCACACACGAGAGAGTTTATCAACTACAAAAATATATAGATAAAAATTGATAAAATATTTTAGCACGTTCTAAGCAAAGCATCAATAAAAAAATGGCATGTAACACCTAAAACTCGAAAAACATGTAATATTATTCAACAATTTTAATTCTACATTTCTCATTATTCCCATTATTTTTTTAGTCATACAATATATTCTTGATACAAATTTTGGTAATTTAACTAACCGTATATTCTTAAGTTATATATATACACGTGTGTGTGTTCTTGAGTTATTGTATTATAGTGCGCTGGATGTATTCTTGAGCTATTGTACTATCGTGCACTGGATGCATTCTTCAGCACAGTGAAAGCAGTATTTGTTGGGGTAGTCTACGTTCTGAAGGCAGTATTTGTTGGGGGGTGTTGGGGATAAATTCCGCTTCCGCCGAAGTCTAGCTCGACGCTCGGCCTAATGCAACCAATAGCTGCGGAAGAGCTTCGACGGACGGATCTTAGCCGAACTCTTACAGTCAGCCGAATTACTTAGCGGCCAAGCTCTTTGGACTCCAAGCGGCCGGACTTTAACGGAATCTCCTAGTGCTCGAACTCCTCAACGGTCGTCTCTCGGTCGAACTCCCCAAGCGGCCGTCTCTTCAGCCGATCGAGCTCCTCCGAACTTCTCTACAGCCGAACTCCCCCCAAGCCATCCCCTCAGCTGGCCGAGCTCCTCCGAACTCCGCTACGGCTGAGCTGCTCCCAAGCTTTTCCTTCGATCGAACTCTCCTACAAGTCCGAACTCCTCTGGACGAACAACGAGACTGGATAGTATGACCGCCACTACTGGCGACGCCACTCTCTCCGTAACCAGCCCCATGCAGCCCACGACTTGCCAGTATAGCTGTCACCACCAACCCTGCCACATATGGCACCTCCCTGAGAGACTGACTTCGTCGAACCTCGAGCGACCCACCAGCATGCGGCTGCAGCTGTCACCACCAACCCCGCCGCATACGGCACCTCTCCGAGAGACTGACTCCGTCGAGCCTCGAGCGATTCGCCGCATACGGCACCTCTCCGACAGACTGACTCCGTCGAACCTCGAGCGGCCCGCCAGCACGCGGCTGCAGCCATCATCATCAAGCTCCGCTATAAAAGGGGTCCTCCAGATATACTAATCTCTCTAATCTCTAAGCTCTCCTCTTCTTCTCTAAGCTCCGAAACTCATTTTCGAGCACTCCATTCCTGTTGGCCAGAGCTGACTTGAGCGTCGGAGGGTCCTACCGGAGCCACCCACTACCGGCTCTGGACGAAACTTTATTTTGCAGGTCCTCGGCGGCGACCTCATCGACCTCAACTCCAGCAGACTCCGGCGACGATCAGTTTCTGCACCAACAGATTGGCGCTAGAGGAAGGGCCCGAACCTCCGAGGTTCCCTTGTTCTTAAAGGAGTGCTCGACGATGATTTTTTCCTTCCCCCTCCGAAGATCTCCTTTTTCTCTTCCGAAGAGAAAATGCCTCCAGGAGAGCTTCGACTCGGCGACATCGGCTCCCGTTGCAGCCCCTGGCAGCCCAGTTTCCACACGAAGCCCTCACAGACGTGGAGCAGTTCAACCTGCTGGTCGGGTCCGTGGCCCCGCCGAGATGATGCTGGCCGTGCGACAACCTCCAGCGGGGACTTTGCCAGCAAATCCGCCATGAGGATGCAAGGAACCGACCTTAAGGAAGAGCATCAGGGTATACCAATCGCCCTTAGGAAGTCCAAACAAAAAGACATGAAGTTCCCCCGTGGAGGATTTCCCAAGAAGACGGAATGAAGTTCGGCGCAAGCGAGGCCGAACTTCCTCTCGAGCATGACTCTAAGGAAGCCCGACAAAGGGACGTGAAGTTCTACCGTAGAAGGTTCCACATGGAGTGCGGCTACGTCCATGACTTTTCCAGCACAAGCGAGGCCGAACTCCACCTCGAAGCTCGTCATCGAGGAAGCCCCGACAAAGGGGCATAAAGTTCTCCCGCGGAGGGTTTCGTGGGAAAGCGGAATGAAGTTCGGTGCGAGCAGAAAAGCAAAATGAAGTTCGGCGTGAGGAAAGCCGAGCTCCCCCTCGAGCTCATCATTAAGCAAGTTCTCCCGTGGAGGGTCTCGTGGGAAAGCAGAATAAAGTTCGGCGTGAGGAAAGCCGAGCTTCCCATCGAGCTCGTCGTCAAGGAAGTCCAGACAAAAGTAGCAGGAAGTTCTCCCATGGAGGGTCTCGCGGGAAAATGGAATGAAGTTTGGCACAAGTGAGGCCGAACTCTAGGCCGATTATGTCACCAAGGAAGCCCCCTACAAAGATTTCGCATGATGTGAGATGAAGTTCGGCCGAGCTCATGACCGCCCCAGGGCAAGCGAGGACTCCCTCTCGAGTATGACTCTAGGGAAGCTTCGACAAAGGGCATGAAGTTCTCCCACAGAAGGTTTCACAAGAGGGCGGAATGAAGTTCGGCCGAGGCCGAACTCTCCCTCGGACTCGTCATCAAGTTCTCCCGTAGAAGATTTTCACGGGAGGCAGAATGAAGTTCGACCGCACTCACGACCTTCCTAGCGGAAGCAAGGGCGTCGAACTCACCCTGGAGCTCCGTCATCAAGGAAGCCCCGACGAGGGGGCATAAAGTTCTCCCATAGGTTTTACAACCTCGAACTCCTTAAGCTCGCCACCAAGGAGGCCCCGACAAAAGGGCACGAAGAAGCCCTCCCGAAAGGTTTCGCGACTACGCCCTGCTCCTCTAACTCGAATTCTCAGCGAAGTTAAGAGCCAACCGCCAAGATCGGAAGGACTACGGCCTCCCCAAACGTACATGATCGATGCAAGTAATGCCCCTACCATCGTGACCACGGCCACGATACTGAGGAATACACTCTGCTCCAAGCCAAAATTGAAGAGCTCATCAAAAAGGGGTGGCTGGGTAAACTCCTCCGGCACCAGCCTGAAGTAGGAAAAGATCGACCAAGGGCGCTGCCATAGCCATAGCCAGAGATGGCAAGGAGCTCGGCACTACCATAGCCAGAGGCCGCAAGAAGGTCGGCCACCTTACGGCGTCACCCACATTGCCCCTAGGAGGATCTCGATGCATCAGCGATTCGTCGATAAGAGCTTGCACCAAATTGAGGAGGCCAACATGAGGAGGTCGTCCACCCCGGGATTTATCGTTGAAGAAATGCGGAGGAACAATGCTACCACGACTTTGAGATACAGAATTTGGGGATGTGCTGTCAGTAACTTTCTTTCTTTTCTTTCGATAACATTATTTCTTGATGCGAAAACTATACGAGGACATGAAACAAGCAGTCAATAATTGCCGCATTAGAAACAGGAGGAGAACCTCATCCTAATGCGAGCAACAACCTTGGCAGGAGATAAGATCTCCCTCGAGGAAGGCTCGACTGCAGGAGATAAGATCTCCCCCGAGGAAGGCTCGATCGTAGAAGATAAGATCTCCCCCCGAGCGTGCACTTCGACCTCGGCTGCAGGAGATAAGATCTTTTCCGAGGAAGGCTCGGTTGTAGGAGATAAGATCTCCCTCGAGCGCGCACTGCGACCTCGGCTGTAGAGATAAGATCTCCCTCGAGGAAAGCTCAGCTGCAGGAGATAAGATCTCCTCCGAGGAAAGCTCGACCATAGGAGATAAGATCTCCCCTCGAGGAACGCTCGACGTAGAAATAAGATCTCTCCTGAGCGCGCACTGCGACCTCGACTGCAGAAGATAAGATCTTTCCCGAGCGCGCACTTCGACCTCGACTGCAAGAGATAAGATCTCCCCTGAAGAAAGCTCGGCTGCAGGAGATAAGATCTCCCCAAGGAAAGCTCGGACCGTAGGAGATAAGATCTCCCCCGAGCGCGCACTTGCGACCTCAGCTGCAGGAGATAAGATCTCCTCCGAGGAAAGCTCGATCAGGAGATGAGATCTCCCCCAAGCGCGCACTTCGACCTCGGCTGTAGGAGATAAGATCTCCCCCGAGGGAAAGCTCGGATGCAGGAGATAAGATCTCCCCCGAGGAACGCTCGACCCCCGCAGGAGATAAGATCTCCTTCCGAGTGCGCACTTCGACCTCGGCTGCAGGAGATAAGATCTCCCCCGAGGAAAGGCTCGGTTGCAGGAGATAAGATCTCCCCCGAGCGCGCACTTCGACCTCGGACTGTAGGAGATAAGATCTCTCCCCCGAGGAAAGGCTCGGACCGTAGGAGATAAGATCTCCCCCGAGCGCGCACTTCGACCTCGACTGCAGGAGATAAGATCTCCCCCGAGGAAAGCTCGGCTGCAGGAGATAAGATCTCCCCTGGAGGAACTTCGACCTCGGCCGCAAGAGATAAGATCTCCCCCGAGCGCGCACTGCGACCTTGATTGTAGGAGATAAGATCTCCTCCGAGGAAAGCTCGACTGCAGGAGATAAGATCTCCTCCGAGCGTGCACTTCGACCTCGATTGCAGGAGATAAGATCTCCCCCGAGAAAAGCTCGGCCGCAAAAGATAAGATCTCCTCCGAGGAAAGCTCGGCCACAGGAGATAAGATCTCCCCCCGAGCGCGCACTGTGACCTCGGCTGTAGGAGATAAGATCTCCCCCGAGGAAAGCTCGACTGCAGAAGATAAGATCTCCCCCGAGGAAAGCTCAACCGCAGGAGATAAGATCTCCCCTCAAGCGCGCACTGCGACCTCGGCTGCAGGAGATAAGATCTCCCCGAGGAAAGCTCGGCTGTAGGAGATAAGATCTCCCCCGAGCATTGCACTGCGACCTCGGCTGCAGGAGATAAGATCTCCTCCGAGGAAAGCTCGACTGCAGGAGATAAGATCTTTTCCGAGCGCGTACTGCGACCTCGACTGTAGGAGATAAGATCTCCCCCGAGAAAAGCTCGGCTGCAGGAGATAAGATCTCCCCCGAGCGCGTACTTTGACCTTAACTGCAGGAAATAAGATCTCCCTCGAGGAAAGCTCGGCTGTAGGAGAAAAGATCTTCCTCGAGGAAAGCTCGGCCGTAGAAGATAAGATCTCCCCCGAGCGCGCACTTCGACCTCGACTGTAGGAGATAAGATCTCCCCCGAGGAAAGCTCGCTGCAAGAGATAAGATCTCCCCCGAGGAAAGCTCGACCACAGAAGATAGATCTCTCCCGAGCGTGCACTTTGACCTCGGCTGCAGGAGATCAGATCTCCCCCGAGGAAAGCTCGACCGTAGGAGATAAGATCTCCTCCGAGCGTGCACTTTTGACCTCGACTGCAGGAGATCAGATCTCCCCCGAGGAAAGCTTGGCCACAGAAGATAAGATCTCTCCTGAGCGTGCACTTTGACCTCGACTGCGGGAGATAAAGATCTTCCTCGAGGAAAGCTCGACTGCAGGAGAAAAGATCTCCCCCGAGGAAAAGCTCGGCCATAGGAGATAAGATCTCCCTCGAGCGCGCACTTCGACCTCGATTGCAGGAGATAAGATCTCCTCCGAGGAAAGCTCGGCTGCAGGAAGATAAGATCTTCCTCGAGAAAAGCTCGACCGTAGGAGATAAGATCTCCTCCGAGCGTGCATTTTGACCTCGACTGCAGAAGATCAGATCTCCCCCGAGGAAAGCTCGACCGCAGGAGATAAGATCTCCTCCGAGCGCGCACTTTTGACCTCGGCTGTGGAGATAAGATTCCCCCGAGGAAAGCTCGGCTGTAGGAGATAAGACCTCCCCCGAGGAAAGCTCGACTGCAGGAGATGAGATCTCCCCGAGGAAAGCTCGACCGTAGGAGATAAGATCTCTTCCGAGCGCGTACTTCGACCTCGACTGTAGGAGATTAGATCTCTCCTCCGAGGAAAGCTCGACTGCACGAGATAAGATCTCCCCCGAGGAAAGCTCGGCTGCAGGAGATAAGATCTCCTCCGAACGCGCACTTCGACCTCGGCTGCAGGAGATAAGATCTCCCCCGAGGCAATCTCGGCTAGAGATAAGATCTCTCTCGAGCGACCATGGACAACCTCGGCCATAGATAAGATCTCTCCGAAGGAAAGCTCGGCCGTAGGAGATGAGATCTCCCCCGGAGTGCCCGATATAACCTCAGCTAGGGAAAGCAACCGTGTCAACCTCGGCTGGAGAGCTTTCAACCACCACCTCGGACCAGAGATAACCTCGATTGGAGATAGCCTCGTCAACCACAACCTCGACCAGAGGAGATCAGATCTTTCACCCTGAAGTCAAATCTCCCCCAAGCGCCCGCATCGACCTCAGCTGTAGGAGACAATATCGCCCCCGAGGAGCGCAAGCCTCCGGCTTCGATCGCAGCGGACGAAAGCCCCCTCAACCTCGGCTGGAGATGGGATCTTCCCCGGGCTTCAACTTCGATATCAACTTCAGCTGGAGGCGAGATCCCCCCGAGCTTCGACCTAGACCAGCACAGAGCTCAGAGGAAGACTTCGGCAGTCGCCTTTCCTGCACTCCCTTCCTTCGATTTTCGAACTCGAGAGTGGGGGAGGCTAGTGTTGGGGATAAATTCCGCTCCCGTCGAAGTCTAGCTCGACGCTCGGCCTAATGCAACCTGTAGCCTGCGGAAGAGCTTCGGACGGATGGGTCTTAGCTGAACTCCTACAGTCGGATCGAACTACTTAGCGGCAATCGAGCTCCTTGGAACTCCAAGCGGTTGGGCTTTAATGGAATCCCCTAGCGCCCGAACTCCTCAGCGGTCGTCTCTCGACCGAACTCCCCAAGCGTGACCGTCTCTTCAGCCGACCGAGCTCCTCCAAACTTCTCTACAGCCGAACTTCCCCCAAGCCGTCCCCTCAACCGGCCGAGCTCCTCCGAACTCCGCTACGGCCGAGCTGCTCCCAAGCTTTCCCTTCGGTCGAACTCTCCTACAAGTCCGAACTCCTCTGGACGAACAACGAGACTGGACGGTATGGCCGCCACTACTAGCGATGCCACTCTCTTCCGTAACCAGCCCCATGCGGCCCACGACTTGTCAGTATAGCTGTCACCACCAACCCCACCGCATACGGCACCTCCCCTGAGAGACTGACTCCGTCGAACCTCGAGCGACCCGCCAGCATGCGGCTGCAGCTGTCACCACCAACCTCGCCGCATACGGCACCTCCTCGAGAGACTGACTCTGTCGAGCCTCGAGCGACCCGCTGCATACGGCACCTTCCCGAGAGACTGACTCTATCGAACCTCGAGCGGTCCGTCAGCATGTGGCTGCAGCCATCACCATCAAGCTCCGCTATAAAAGGGGCCCTCCATATATGCTAATCTCTCTGATCTCTAAGCTCTCATCTTCTTCTCTAAGATTCAAAACTCATTCCCGAGCATTCCATTTCTGTTGGCCAGAGCTGACTTGAGCATCGGAGGGTCCTACCAGAGCCACCTCCCATCGGCTCTGGATGGGACTTTGTTTTGTAGATCTCCGACGGTGACCTCATCGGCCTCAACTCCAGCGGACTCCGATGATGACCAGTTTCTGCACCAACAGGGGGCAAAAAGGTGTCACCAATCTTCTTCCGTGAAGCTACGAATGCAACAAGCAAGGAGGGCTCATCGGAAAGCAAAGAAGGCGGAGAAGCCAAAGGAAAGCAGAAAGACAAAGGAAGGAGGTCAGCCTAGTCTTCCTTGATCCAAAACAGCAAAGTGGCATCAGCAAGTGCTTGACATGGCAAACTCTAGTGAAGTGCTAGGCATGGAAAACTCTGGTGAAGTTCTTAGCTTAGCATGCAAATCTATGATGATTAGTGGGATTGGTGATGTCAATGGAAGGAGGATTCGACTGGTCATCCTTGGCAATGGCAATGAGTCAAAGTATGAGGCCGATGTCAAGGAGATCGACAATGAAGGAAACAGAGGGAGAGCTTAGCTAGTTGTGCTTGGGAGTGGTAATGAGGGGAGTACGAGTTTGGCACCGAGGAGATCTTCTCTGACGAAGGGAAGAGTCTGGCTTCTCATCCTTGGGAGTGGCGATGAGAGGGCGGAGTCCAATAATGAGAAGATCTCCGACGAAGAGAAGAGGGATGCCGATGGTGGAGAAAAGGGTCGAGGGAAGGTGCTCAGCATTGTTGATGACTGCTTTAAGGGCTATTCAGTCGTGGAAAGGAATGGCGATGAGATCTTCAACAAAGGAGGATTGATGATGAAA